>SNQJ01S0008792.1:10298-45107 GCA_010110895.2 Picea sitchensis | reverse complement strand
TCTGATATCAACCTGCACATAAACAATGTTATGATATAAACTGAATCATCTGGGCCATTCTTCCACTCACATCTGTGAGATATGGAAGAGCATCTTCCCTCAGAAGGTCAAACATCAATGATGAGCTATATGGACTATTCTTCTCAAGAAAGGAAGAATAATTGTCCTAATTTCTTAGCCTGGACCATTCCCCACCCTGGGCCTTTCCTCCGGCACTAAACAAAGTGAAACCTAGAGAGAATGAGTCTTCCCTAGGGAATGCCTATCCCTGATTGTTGAACTTGGACCATTCCCCACCCTGGGCCATTCCTATGGCACTAAACAAAGTGCAACCTGGAGAGAATGAATCTTCCCTAAGGAATGACTATCCGGACCATTTCCTAAGGAAGTGATTGTCTTGCACCAACCTCCAAAACAGACCATTCTTTGAAACTTCTCACAACTGTGAGCTTCGAAAGAATGATTGTCCAGTGAAGTGGGACAGTCTTCTTGAGTAACCCTAAAGAAGAGATACTTCCCTAGACCATTCCCCATGTTAACCACAATGGGAAATCATTGTCTGTGGTACATCAACAATCCATCGAACCATTTTCATTATGAAAATGTCCATTCGATATGGACCATTTTCCGAACTGGAAAATGTATGTCTGTCATAAATCTCAAACCACTTTTCGAACTGGAAAGGAACTACTCATCCTGGACCATTTTTCAAACTGAAAAAATGATTGTCCATAAATCAATAACACATCAGTGCTCCCTCCCAACCTGGGATTCATCTCTTCCCTTTTCAATAATAAGTCGTCTCCATGAGATCCAACTTGAGTACGCAAACTCTTTCATCTTGGACAAAAGATTTACCAAAATGTCTGCTTATCTGCTCATCTGTGGAGATATATATTGGAAAACCATTATCTCCTTTCTGGACTTCATCATGGAGAATGTAATGCTTGATATCAAATGTACTTCAGTTTTTCTGGAACACTGGTTTTCTCTGAAGGCTTCATATAGCTCTTATCAATAAAGTGTATCATTTTTGGATTCCTCTTTGGTTCCTTCTATCTCACAACATCGTGGCAAGGGTCAAACTGGAACATATCCAAGTGGTACTTCTTCGGCCATCATGAGAGTTTGTCATGGATTAGCGATCCATCATCCTGATCTTCTAAGTAACCATTCTGATACAATATCTTTGTTATAGAAAGTCTTCATCATGCTTTTGTTGTGCATTGGAGGTTCTCCACCAAGTTGTCTTCTTCCATATGCATACAAGGGTCTCTTTCTGGTATACCTCAAAGCCTTGAGGTTTCTCTTCATATGCTCTTTGTTCAATTTCTCTGGAGAACAGTCTTTGCATTCATCTGATGTAGAAATTCAACCCATGGATATTGTGGATGATATAATGACTCATGTAGAGGCATGTCTAGTTTACTGGAACAAATAATCATTATAATCTTCTCCCTCCATCTGGGAGAACCTCTAGTTCTGGATCTTGCAATGCTTGCATCCATATACACTGTTCTTCATCAAAACTTCCAGTTCCTTTGCTTGATTGATTTTAGTGAGTTCATATCAGGCTGGTAATCTTGTGATTCTCGATACAATGACTGGTTGTTCTAGCTTCTCTTTCTTTCTTGGAATCTTCATGTTCTTCCTCATGTTTTTCTTTAGCTCTTGGGTCCATGGAGTTTCTTATAGATTCCATGCCCTAAACATTCCACTTCTTTATTTCATCATAGGATCATGAATGTGGATGGACAACCAGGGATACTTTAAGGCTTCTCTTCGAAGAAGAATTCTTCTAAGGTCGAACTGAACATGTACTTCTTTTCATGGATTCTACCATGGATATATACTTCATCATCTTCAATGGATCATAGGATTAGCTTCCTCCTAATCCTTTCTTCATGTATGAATGCATGCTCTTCTTTATATAATCGGATCCCTCCATCTAACAGATTCCATGCTTTTGTTTGCATCCTTATTGCCTTATGCAAGGTGTCATAAGTCTTTCTCCATTTTTTTCTTGATTGTTGATTTCGGCTTATCTTGCAGCTTGTTACTTATGTAATAACTTCCACATGATTTGTTTGATGTACTTCATCATTTCATGTGTTTTGTCTGACTTGTAGTCATAATGATAGCAATCCTTATCTTGTTGTTCTTCCTTAGGTATAGTTTTTCTTGGAACATATTATCTTCTAAGAGATAGATATACAAGATATGTACAGAGACTATGCAAACAAGATATGTAAAAGAACTATGAAGAATATTGTTACCTTGTCTTTAGAGGAAGAAGTTTGCTTTATCCTGCTTGGTTTTCCTTGAGGGTTTCCTTTCTTCGGAAACTGATGCTTCGTGTGTCTCCTTTATTTTATTTAGCTCAGGACAATGATTCTTGTAGTGATCATATTTTCGACAGTTGAAGCATCGTATTTTTGACATATCCTTCTTTTGATTTGGCTTCCTTACAAACTTCCTTTTATTCCTTAAATTCTTGAATCTCGTTGTGAAGGCTTGATCATCGTACTTCTTTTGAGGTTTCTCTTTTGCACTGATCCTTGATTCTTCTTGATCACAGCAAGTCCAAAGTTCTTCAAATGTAGGATACTCCTTCTTTGTGTTCATGCTTGCGGAAAATGCATCCCATGTCTTGGGAAGACCATTGAGCACTATGTTTACCAATTCCTTCTCTAAAATGATATCCTCAATGGCTTGTAGTTGATCTCTTAACTGAGAGATTCTCACAAAGTATGATGTTATGATGTCATCATCATTCATCTTCATGTCATGCAGCTCATTTTTCAGACTCATTACTTGTCCAATGTTTTTGACTAAGAAAAGGTTTGTTAGGGCATCGTGCATCTTTTTTGATGAGTCAATATGGGAGATGTAGGATATCAAGTGGTATTTTATGGAGTCCACTATGATACTCAATGCATTGATGTCACCGTCTTTGAACTTCTCCATAAATGCAACATTCTACGGTTCCTTCTCTTTTTCTTCTTCAGACTCTGGTTCCACGATCTTTCCTTTCACGATATCTAGAACTTTATTCTTGGAAAGGATGAGGTCAATACTTGTATTCCATGCTATGAAGTTAGAAGCTCCATCTAACTTGTTTTCTGACTTCATAGAGTAAGTCATGGCTGCTTTGATTTGGTCAACCTTAGATTTGACCAAAAACTCAAACTTGACGTCTTGGCTTGCTGAGAGTACCAGGAGATGCGCTAGGCTAGGGTGCACTAGTCTATCTGGAAATTAGGTCAATCCCTTCACTTAAGGTGTCTCAACGAGAGGATTAGGGTTTATGCAACTGCACCTGCTAGTAACCCTAGCGACAGTGCTTTGGTGACTACTCATGCTAGAAACCCTAGCGGCAATTCTTCAATGAGATCAATATCCTTATGGATATGCTCCCCTCCAGTGGTTATAATAAATGATGGAGGTGTGGGTGCATAACCTGTTAGAATATTATGGATGTGCTCATTTTTCCATCGACAATATCACTATTTTCACCCAACCATAGGTCGAAGCCACCCTCCGAGCACCTTAACCTTAACATAGAATCATTCCCGAAGCAAACCCCAGGCTAGATAGCCAAAAAATGGATAGTGAACCTTTCTCCAAGGATAGCACACCAAACAAGAGTTGATTAGATAGTCCAAACCATAACCAAGAGATAGTCCAAGCCAAAATTGAAATCTGCTAGATGCAGCAGCTGCAATGACAACTCTCCTCCAAACTTGTGCACAAACTGGCCAACTGCAGTGCACACAAGTGCTTCTTCTGTAGTTCTGAGAATGCCTGCCAGAATGAAGATTGGCCTCCTATATTTATACTAATTTTGGCTAACTGCTTGGGCCGACTTCTCATTCTGGGTGCCTATTTACTTAGTATATAATATTTAATATTTTGGCTGACTTCTTCTCTTGGAGGCTAATAACCTAATACAAATTATCCTCTTGAGTCGACTTGTGTTCTAGGGTTATTATCCAACTCATTAGGGTTTCTCATAATATCAACACAAAGTACACGAGATTTAAGTCTCTTGGTGTGTACAGGAGAGTAGAATGTCGAAGTCTTGAAGTCCTGAAGTGATTAGGGATCGTTCATCGTCAAGAGGGAAAGGTGGCGTAAGATCTACAACTCTAGAGCGGAAGCACTTCAGAAGTTCGTAGACAAGGAGGAGGTGAAATCGTCGAAGAGTTGAATTAAATCCTGATCATTGATCACCAGGAAGTGTGTGTCAACAAATCAGAGACTTCGGGTGAAAGAACTTAGAAGGTGGGTGTGTAGGAATTGAAATTCCCAAAGCCCGAAGAGCCGAAGCGATTCAGAACCGTCGATCTGTGGGAGACACATGTCGACATATCATCGACTTCGGGTAAACATGCTCATAAGGTGAGTGTGAAGGAGTTGAAACTCTCGAAGCCAAAATATATGAATTGAATCATAGTCATCTGATTCAGAAGGACACACGACAAAAATCCATGGATTATGGGTAAATACCCGAAGTAAATCGTAGCCGTCAGATTCAGAAGGACACACGACAAAAATATGTGGACTCTGGGTAAAGACCCGAAGTGAATCATAGTCATCCAATTCAGAAATACAAGTGGTAGAAATCCATGGACTCCGGGTAAAGACCCGAAGTAAATCGTAGTCGTCAGATTCAGAAGGACACGCAGTAGAAATCTGTGGACTCTAGGTGAAGACCCGAAGTAAATCGTAGTTTTCGATCTCCGGGAGACACGCATCGATAGATTGAAAAATGTGGATGAAAGCATTCCAGGAGAAAGGGAAGGTAGAGAGTTGAAAACTCCTAAGCCCAGATTTCCGAAGCAAATCACGACCGTTGATTTGAAAGGGACACGTGTCAGTAGATCGTAAGAATCTGAGAATGCGTGCTCTGGAGAGAAGGAAAGGAGGAAGTTCTCAGCCATTGGTCAAGAGGCATGGCCCGAGATCACAATATCAATGGTCACATTGAATTGTGGGGATAGAAAGTGCTCGGACTTTAAAAATCTGAGAGCGGACCACAATCGAAACCACAGTATTTCCAAAGGGACACATGGCGATTGGTAATGAATTGCTGGGAGAGAAGTGGTGTGATCTCAAACCACTCTTGGCTGCCCCGCAATCACGTGCTTACATGAGGACATAGCCCGAGGTCACATGAAGGAAGGAGCTAATTGAAAAGGAGCTAGCGCCTGAAATTTGATATTTTGAAAGTGTGAAGGAAGAAGTTGTAGGTATCATATAACCTACACCAAAAGCCAAAAGGGTCTATGTTTAATTACAAAGTGAGACCATAAAGGTTTCAAAGAGCCAATTTGGCTTGGAGAATCAAAGATCCTTGACCGGGAGGTCGCGTAGCCCGAGGGAGATTAGGGGGGCTGCATCAGGTGGTATTAGAGCCAAAGATTGAATTTGTTTTTCGATAGCAGGAAAAGGAGAAAGGAGATAAATTGATATCATCATTGGTATCAATATTTGATTATGTTTATAGACATCAGAAGGTGAAGCAGTGGAATCATGCCACCCAGAAGACGTAGAACGAATCCATAAATGGAAGAAGAAATGAGGTGACTTAGAATGAGACTGGACACCATGGAAACAACACATGGGAGAGCACCAGACAATGGAGATATCAGTGAAGATGAAAGTGAGGAGATAGAGGTCGAAGAATATGTAGTAGAGGATGTTGCAAAAGACTGATTATTGAAAGTTGTTTCAAGGATAGGAGCCAGAGAAAAAATAGAGGTACCAATGTATGAAGGAAATTTAGAAGTTGAAGAATTGTTGGATTGGCTGCGTGTTATGGACAAGTGCTTCGATTATGAATATATCGAAGAAGAGAATATGGTGAAGCATGCAGTGAAAAGACTGAAGGTTCATGCAGCACTATGGTGGGTCGAACTGCAAGCCAATCGCAGATGCAAGGGAAAGTAGAAAATTAAAAGCTGGGATATGATGGTAGCCAAGCTAAAAGAAAAATTTATCCCAAAGGAATATCAAATCAATATGTTCAGAATACTACATAACCTAAGGAAAGAAATATTATCAGTGAAGGAATACACTGAGGAATTTTATAGATTGAACATCAGGGCTAGACAGAAAGAGAATGATGACGAAAAAAAATCCAGATATATCAATGGAATGAGATATGAAATACAAGAAGATATCAACATGATGTTTGTTAGTAAAGTCAAGGATGCTTATCAAGAAGCCTTGAAAGCCGAAGAGAAATTGGCCAGAAAACAAAGCCAACGAAACAGAGGAGGAAATTAAAGAAGACGTAAGGGAACCAATAGAAAGAAGTCCCAGCAACCAAAGCATGAAGTTGGAAAGCAACATAATCACCTTGAGAAAGGTGGAATTTCTAAGGAAGGACAACATGGAGGAAGAAACTTTTTTCCTATAGGAAGAGGAAGAGCCAGAGGAGGTGAAATTAGGTGTTATGCTTGTGGAAAGACCGGGAACGTGTCTTGGAAATGCCCAGAGAAGAAGAAAGACACTAGAGGAGGAGAAGCACACATTTCTAAAGCACAGAAGCATGTGGAAGCAGAATCAACAAAAGGAGGAAAGAACCTCATGATGGGTGTTAACACATATCCTCGTTCTTCTGCCTCAGCTCCTACATGTTGATGCCCGCGTATTCTCAGTCGTCATTTTGTCACCACAGCCTCCCGCCTAGTCGTCGTCCAGTCAAATTTTATTTCGTTTACGCTAGATCCTCGTCAGCATCCAACGCAGATCCATATGGCCAAGAGCAGGGTAAGGTCATCACGTTTCTAGGTGTCGAGTTGACTCAGGCCTATTCAGACCCTGAGAAAGACAGTTAATGAAGTTGGGGAGCGGTGGTTGAACATCGTTTCCCCCATAAATGGAAATCTCAAAAGGACTGTCAGCAAGTCGGCTCGTCTGCAGGTCCCTCCCAAAACCCAAAAATTAGCAAGATCCGTTCGATTCAGAGGGACGCGTGGCACCAGATCCAAGGATTCGTCGTTTCACAAATTAAAGGTTTTAGCATGGATTCATTTTGATATTTTGGAATAGTCGATGGTTGAGCGAAGCTCCGGCATTGTAGATATTTGATGAAATCTCTAGTTATCTATTATGTAATAGTATTTGAGATTTCTTACTTAATATAATTCATCTTCTTTCCATCTCTTTGTAAAATTTGTGTTAGAACACTCGGGCATGGAGGATCCAGTCGAGGGTCATATGTTTTTGTTATGAAGGTTTGATTTCAACAGTATTGTGACCAGTTTTAATCAGTTTTTTTTGTTATCTTTTTCCTTGTCACACTGAAGAGCTCGGGCATGGATGATCCAATCGAGTTGTTGTAGTTGCATCGTGATGTATGTTTTATCATTGTGTTGTTATGACTGCGTTTCTTAAATATAGTTCAGAGCCCAAAAATTTGAATCCAAGAGGATCTTGTGTTTGAGTTTTTCCTCCTTAGGTTGTTGGAAGACCTGATGTCCATAGCAGACCTCTACATTCTCCTCACCAAGTCTTCCTTCTGTTCACCTTTAATCCAACTTACTGACTGAAGTTGATCAAGACCTCACTTGCCTGTGCATACCAGTCCATTTTTCTGAGTTAAAGCGATATCATTTTGAGTCTGCACCCATTTGACCTCTTTAAAATTATTTGTGACATACAAACTGATGGGTACTGGGCTTACTCTCTTTGCAATCAGAGAGTGAATTCTAGTGCTAACATTTCTGGTGCCATTGTCAGGGATGAAAGTGAAGATATCTTCCCTGGGAGAATGACAAAGAGATTTTGATTCTGAAGGTGCATCCGATATCAGAACCATTCAAGATTGCAGCTCGCACCTGGCGACTCCACCATCAAATACTCCACTGGGGAGGATCTTGTTGACATAAAAATTACCATACCAAAGGGAAATACCAGGTATCAGTCTATGATTTTTCTTCATGAAGTCGTGTTCTTCTTTATCAACTCATTTCTCTCTTTCCCTTCACATATAAAGAGGATTATCCTCTGCTTTGTATATTCAGATGAAAACAAGCCTTCCTTCATTCATCCATCCTTGGAAGAAGAAGACATGCACTCTTCTTGTGTTGTAGATGTTGATCCTGTGTCTTCACCTTAGCCTATTCATAAAAGTGAGATCTGTATTGCATCTCCTCTCGAAATTGATCACCCTTGCAGCCTTGAGGAGGTTGAAAATAATTCACAGTCTTCTCAAATCTTGTTACCCTCCATTATTCCTACTGAGCCTTGCCATCAACTCGTTAATCCTCATGATCATCCCATTGATTTTAAAATAAAATCAGAAATAAGTTGTTTAAACCTCTGAGGCTGCCATATCGCCTTAACCCTTATCCTCTTGATTCCTTTGAGTATCTTCTTCGGTTTTCTCGGGAGGATCATGTTATAGCTAAGAGGCACTTGGGGGCCTTTGAGAACTTTATTGATCAGTTTGAGATCGTTCATGATGATGTTACCATGAGGTTGTTCTCACATTCCCTGTCTAGAGATGTTGTTGTGTGGTTTACATGTCTGGAGGCCAGTTCTATTGGTTCCTAGACCGAGCTATTCCATTCTTTTTTAAAGTGTTGGGGTGAGAACAAATCCCTTGATCAATACTAGTTTTATTTTAATTCCTTGAGGAGAGGGGAAGAGGAATCCTTGGTTGTATTCAATAGGAGGCTTTACAATGTTTATCATAGTATGCCTGTGGAGATCAAACCCATAGAGACGGTCGCCATGGTGTACTATGTCATGGCTCAACATCCAGAGCTTGTCCTTCTCTTGAGAGAAAGGAAATATTCATCATCAAGAAATTTGTTTGAAGATGATGTAGAGGTCGAAGAGAACATCAGTGCTAGTAAGTGGGTTCATAGGCAGGCATATCTCAAAAATTTGCATGTACATGAGCAAGAATATTGTCAATCTGTGTCATATTCTGAGCAAGAAGATACTGAATATGAATCAGATCTGGAACAACAACAAAGAAGTAGGTATGATTCACAGTTGGAATCAGGTTCTTCAACATTTGCATATTTTTCTATGGGCAAGAATGCATATCAATCTTATGATCAGTTTCCAGAACATTTTGAGCATGTAGCAGTGGATGATTGCATAGATAACTGTATGTTCTTGGCTGATCATAGTTATGATGTTCTAAATCATGCTACACCTTTATCTTGTGGCCATTCTTATGAAGAAGAAACGACAATTGTTGATGATCAAGAGTTGGTTTCAAAAGAACAAGGATGGCATTTATTTGCAAACAGAGATAATTTTATAGAGGAGCAACCTAGTCTTCTAAAGAAGCCAGGATTCTGTCGCATTATTCATGATCCTATGGCCATATACATGGAGTCATACATTTCATATTTTCTGAAATTTTCAAATTGCATTACTTCACCAATACTCACAAGCGAGTATGGTGTTATGAAAGGTTTCCAAGACCACACTATAGATCCTTTTCATTTATTAATTAAGGAAAAGCATCGGGTGGAAATAAGCTATCCTAGACTCACAGAAAACACAGAGTAGCATGTAAAGGAGGAGCTTAGTGGGCAGTTGATCTATTGTCTAGAACCTGTAATTGAGAAGGTATCACCTGGTATCAGCCAGCCTGCATTATTTCTCCACCCACCTGTGCACTATGAGAATATCACATGACGGGTGAGCCACAATAAAGGACAAGAGTTAATTTCTTACCATTTGAGCTCCCCTGATTATAAATTTTGTGACCCTGTGGGATTATATATGGAGTTGTGTTTTCCAAAAGCATTGGAGCCTACAGATTTATTCACCTTATCATCATTTGGGGGTATAGTCAGTGTTCCAAGCCATGTCCTCATTTTGCTATCATACTTCCTTAGCCTTTTGTGGATTATCTATAGTAAAGAAAAGGATCATATTACCAAACAGTCTGGGTGGCTATGGTGGAAGTTTTCTTTCACCTAGCGCTTTGTAAAAATCATTTAGCTTAGGATTTTGTACATAAATAATCTCTATTAGGATCAGGTGTGTTTGTTTTATGTCTATAAGTAGAATAGTGTGCGGGTCGTCCTGGATTCCTCAGCTGGATGTTTTTTAGCATGACTCCATAACCCAATACTAAGGCATTGAAACTGCAAAAATATTTCTTAGATATTCACAGGGAGGACTCTATCCCCCATGGAGCTTAATGTTAACACATATCCTCATTCTTCCACCTCAGCCTCTGCATGTTAACACCCGCATATTCTCAATCACTATTTTTCACCACAACCTCCTGCCTCATCTTCGTCTAGTCAACTTTCATGTCGTTTGCGCTAGATCCTTGTCAGCATCCAACACAAATCCAGATGGCCAAGAGCAGGGTAAGTTTGTCACATTTCCAGGTGTCGAGTTGATTCAGGCCTATCCGGACCCTGAGAAAGACAGTTAATGAAGTTGGGGATCGGTGGCTGAACATCGTTTCCCCCATAACTGGAAATCTCAAAAGGACTGCCAGCAAGTCATCTTGTCTACAAGTCCCTCCCGAAACCCAAAAATTAGTAGGATCCATCTCATTCATATGGACGCGTGGCACCAGATCCAAGGATTCGTGGTTTCACAAATCAAAGGTTTTAGCATGGAGTCATTTTGATATTTTGGAATGGTCGATGGCTGAGCGAAGCTCTGACATTGTAAAGCTTTGATGAAATCTCTTGTTATCTATTATGTAATAGGATTTGAGATTTCCTGTTTAATATAATTCATCTTCTTTTCATCTCTCTGTAAAATTTGAGTTAGAACACTCGTGAATGGAGGATCCAATCGAAGGTCGTATGTTGTTGTTATGAAGGTTTGATTTCAGCGGTATTATGACCAGTTTTAATCAGTTCATTTTGTTATCTTTTTCCCTCTCACACTGAAGAGCTCGGGCATGGATGATCCAGTCGATTTGTTGTAGTTGCATCGTGATGTATGTTTGATCATTGTGTTGTTATGACTATTTTGCTTAAATATACTTCAGTGTCTGAAACTTTGAATTCAAGAGATCTTGTGTTTGAGTTTTTACTCCTTAAGATGTTGGAAGACCTGATGTCCATAGGAGACCTCTACATTCTCCTCACCAAGTCTTCCTTCTATTCACCTTTAATCCAACTTACTGACTGAAGTTGATCAAGACCTCACTTGCCTGTGCATACCGGTATAGTTTTCTGAGTTAAAGTGATATCATCTTGAGTCTGCACCCATTTGACCTCTTTAAAATTATTTGTGACATACAAACTGATGGGTACTAGGCTTACTCTCTCTGCAATCGGAGAGTGACTTATAGTGCTAACAATGGGGAAATTTCTTCTTAAACCAGAGAAGGAGGTAGAGGAACCAGTTCAGCAGACAAGTCTGTTCAGAACTGCTTACAAGACGAAAAACAGAGTTTGCAAGGTGATCATAGATAGTGGGAGAGCTGACAATCTAATATCCATAGAGATGGTGGAGAAACTGGAGTTGAAGACAAATGCACATCCAAACCTATAAAAGGTATCATGGTTGCAGAAAGGACATCAAGTAATAGTAAGTCAACAATGCCAAGTTGAATTTAAAATAGGAGGTTATAGGGATGAAATATTATGTGATGTAATTCCTATGGATGTTTGTCATATTTTATTGGGGAGACCATGGAAGTTTGACATAAACATTATTCATGATGGGAGGAAGAATACTTATACCCTAGAAAAGAATGGTAGGACACATATGTTGTTACTAATAGAGGACAAAGAGAAAAAGAGGGAAGCTAGTTCAAGTATACTTCTCATGAGTGGGAAGGAACTCTTGAATGAAGTCAAGAAGGAGAAGGAGATCCAGTTTTCTATAGTGAGGAAGCCCAAAGTTATCCTTACAAATACTTATGTGGAAGATTTACCTGAAGAAATCCAAGAACTATTAGAAAACTTTGCTGACATAGTAGTGGATGAGTTACCTCACTCATTTCCACCCATTAGGAGTATAATCCATCATATTGACCTTATCCCAAGAGCTAGTTTACCAAACAAAGAAGCTTATAGGTTGACACCTAGAAAGAATGAGGAAGTCAAAAATCAAGTCCAAGAGTTTTTGGATAAAGGTATAGTGAGGGAAAGCCTAATCCCATGTGCAATACCAACTGTGTTGAGTCCAAATAAGGATGGAGGATGGATAAAGTGTACAAATTCCATAGCCATCAATAATATCACCATTAGGTATATATTCCCTTTACCCGAGATGGACAATTTGATGGATTGTTTGAGTGGAGCAAGCTATTTTTCCAAGATAGACTTGAAGAGTGGATATAATCAAATAAGGATGAGAGAGGGAGATTAATGGAAGAGAGCATTCAAGACAAATGAAGGTTTGCTTGAAGGGATGGTCATGCCATTTGGGTTGACAAATGCCCCAAGCACATTTATGAGATTAATTAATGAAGTATTGAAAGACTTCGTAGGAAAATTTGTCATAGTGTATCTGGATGACATACTAATCTTAAGTAAGATAGAGGGAGAACAATTAAAACATTTGACATCAGTGATGAGAAGGTTGCAACAAGAAAAATTGTTGATAAATATGAAGAAAATCTCTTTTATGAAGACATAACTCATCTACTTGGGTTCTGTGATCTCTTCAAATGAATTGAAGATGGATCCAGAAAAGGTGAGAGAAATCAAAGAATGGTCATCTCCAGGAATCATATTTGAAGTAAGACGTGTTAATGGGTTAGAAAGTTTTTATAGAAAATTTATCAGAAATTTCAGTGGTATATGTACACCCATGCTGGACACTATGAAGAAGAAACACAAGTATTTTAATTGGACAGAGGAAGTTGAAAAAATTTTCAAAGTGTTGAAGGAAAAGATCATAGAACAACCAATTCTGGGCTTACAAGATTTTGGAAAAACATTTCAAGTGAGATGTGATGCGAGTGGAGTAGCTATTGGAGCAGTATTGATTCAGGATAATAGGGCAATTTCTTATTTCAGTGAGAAGCTAAATGACACCAAGAATAAGTATTCCACATATGACAAATAATTTTATGCAGTGATTCAAGATTTAAAGAAGTGGAGACACTATCTAATTCCTAAAGAAATTGTCTTGTACAATTATAATAAAGCTTTGCAGTTTATTACTAGGCAAGAAAAGTTGAATCAGAGACATGCTAAATGGGTAGAATTTATGAAAAAATTTACTTTTGTTATTAAACATATTGTTGGAACTGCTAACAAAGTTGTAGATGCTTTGAGTAGGAGGAGTTTAATTGTACAGGAATTCCAACTGGAGACCTTAGGGTTTGAACACCACAAGGAAATGTATCGAGAAGATCCAAATTTTAAGGAAGATTATGAGGCATGTAAGAATCATTTGTTGGGAGATAGAATCCCATGGACATAATATTTGATCCAGGATGGATTATTGTTCAAAGGGAGCCAATTATTGTTCAAATGGGGCCAAATTTTGGTGCAGGTTCTATGATACCCGCAACCTCTTCCTTCGTGCTTCTGAAATATCAAATTTCTGGCGCTAGCTCCTTTTCCATTAGCCCCTTCCTGCATATGACCTCGGGCTATGCCCTCATGTAAGCACATGATTCTCGGGTGGCCAAGAGTGGTTTGATATCACACTGCTTTTCTCCTCGCAATTCACTACCAATAGCCACATGTCCCTTTGGCAATATCGTGGTTTTGATTGCAGCCCGCTCTCAGATTTTTAAAGTCCGATCACTTTCTATCCACGTAATTCAACGTGATCATTGATATTGTGATCTCGGGCGGTGCCTCTTGACCGACGGCTAAGATCTTCCTCCTTTCCTTCCTTCTCTTCGAAGCACACGTTCTCATATTCTTATGATCTATCGACGCGTGTCCCTTTCAAAGCAATGGTCGTGATTTGTTTCGGCAATCCGGGCTTCAGATTTTTCAACTCTCTACCTTCCCTTTCTCCTGGAATGATTTCATCTAGATTTTGTGATCTATCAATGTGTGTCTACCACAGATCGATGACTATGATTCACTTTGGGTCTTCACCCGGAGTCCACGGATTTATGTCATGTGTCCTTCTGAATCTGATGGCTATGATTTACTTCGGGTATTTCCCCGGAGTCCACGGATTTTTGTCACGTGTCTTTCTGAATCAAACGACTATGATTCACTTCAGGTCTTTACCCAAATTCCATGGATTTTTGTCACGTGTCCTTATGAATCTGATGGCTACGATTTACTTCTGGTATTTACCTAGAGTCCACATATTTATGTTGCGTGTCCTTATGAATCAGATGGCTATGATTCACTTCGGATATTCAGGATTTGGGAGTTTCAACTCCTTCACACTCACCTTCTGAGCGTGTTTACCTGAAGTCGATGATCTGTCGACGCATGTCTCCCACAGATCAACGGTTGTGAAACGCTTCATTTCTTCATGCTTCTAGAGTTTCAACTCCTGCACACCCACCTTCTGAGCACTTTCACTCGAAGTATTTGATCTATTGACACGTACTTCCTCATGATCAATAGTCAGGATTTACTTCGGCTCTTCGTCGATTTCACCTCCTCCTTGTCTACAAACTTCCGAAGTGCTTCCGCTCCATAGTTGTAGATCTTATGCCACCTTTCCCTCTTGACAATGAATAGTCCCTAATCACTTCGGGACTTTGACAGTCCGCTCTCATGTACACACCAAGAGATTTAAATCTCACGCACTTTTCCCAGATCCAACGATTTGGAATGATCCTACTCCCTCCTGGGCGAATCTTGAATGATAACTCGTGAAACCTTCAGAGCCTCAGTCCCTTTGAATATTTCTTCCCTCTATCTCTTATGAGCTTGATTCCTTTGAGGATTTTGATCTCCCACACACTCCTTACGTTCATGGGATCTCGACAAACTCAGATCGAAGGATTATTCTAAATAAACTCTTCCCACACTCCTTGTGCTTCTCTGTTCTGGTTCTTCAACACTTAGTCACTCCTTGTCTTTGTGCACTCCTTGCACTTGGTCTAAGTTACCATCGTTTCTTCTGAACTCCTCTGAGTCAATTCGAGACTCTATCGACGCACTCCTTGCGTACAAGATGCACTCCTTGCATACGATTTCTCAGAAGAGAGACGATTGAAACTTATCCAGTTCGTCACAAATTCATATGATCAACCATAGATAATCATTCATGAACTTAAACACACACAAAATACATCATTCACTCAATCACACATCAAAATGAACATTGTCCAAGGAATTGGAACAATTTTGTCTGTTCTATTCATCCATGAAATAAATTACATAGTATTACAGTTCTTCATTGCATCTTTCTTATTTTCCTATCTACGACTCTCCTCTACTCTTCTCCACTCTCTAATACAATACAACAACAAAACTATCTAAGGAGTGTCTCCTCAAGATCTTCTTCATCTTGTCTGCAACCAATCCTATCAATTTCTAGCAGTTACCTACTTTGTCCTATTACAATAACTATCATTTATTACCAGATAAGAGTTGACTCTCTCTATCTGCAACTCCTTACAGTTAAACACGAATTTACAAACAAGATATATTTAAAAACGTCGTTTCCAAAATATCTCAACAACTCGTTATGTTTCTGAGTTAAATGTTGATTTGAAATTCTATCATGCTGAGATGTCATATCCAGGCCTCCACGCTTGCTTCTTTGACTTTGAAGGTGATGCTCCTACATCAGATTTTTTGGGCAACAAAGGAGGAG
Source organism: Picea sitchensis (assembly GCA_010110895.2). Taxonomy (NCBI): domain Eukaryota; kingdom Viridiplantae; phylum Streptophyta; class Pinopsida; order Pinales; family Pinaceae; genus Picea; species Picea sitchensis. The sequence continues at coordinate 29,402 of SNQJ01S0008792.1, read as the reverse complement.
AAGAAGGCTGGGAAGAGGACCAGCCATGGTCTACTTGAAGGAAACCATTTTTTGACTGTGTTTTTATGCTGATAAATAGGTCTTTGTTCCTGTAAATTGGGTTGTGAGCCTGTGGTGCAATTTTGTTTGGAGAAAATGACTTAGATCTTTATGAAGGATGTTGTGAGAAAATTTGAAACAACTGAGAGTTATTAGAGTTACCATCCGAGTGATTCCTGGCCAACTAAATGCACTAGTGGCCCTGATAAACGAATGCTACATCCCGAGGGACTGCAAGCGGTGAAGGGGGTACATTCCTTGGGTAGTGCAGGTTGTGGGGAAATGAGAGATATGAAGTTTTAGAACTCCTCTAAGACTATAACCTGGGTTTTGGGGTTGCTCTGTGTGGAGAGTGGATAGTTAGCGGGTTGGATCTCCTTATGGACTCATAGCCTCAGCTCGGGGGTAGCTTATTGATGAGAGAAAATTATTAGTAGTGCCTATGGTTGGGAGTTTCATCCTTCGTTTGCAGCCATTTGGTTAATCATTAACAAATAAGTGTTTCTATTATGTTCCTATGTTAATTTCTCTATGTAAATGGTTTATATGAATGTTCTGTGTTTACTAGTTTCTTTAAAAATTATATTCATGTTTAATATATGTTTCTAGATGCATTCAAAACTGTGGTATCAATCAATTGGTCAATATTGTGTGTGATTTATGGCTGGTAAGCTAGAGGAATTTAATTAGCAGTAAATATTAATAATCTAATGAGTTTTTGCACGTAATGTTACTAACATGAGCATTGGGTATGTTACATTATGGTATCAGAGATGTTAAAGAGAAAGTTTTTGCATGGTGTGACCAACTTTGGTCGTTGGGTACATTACAAAAACTAACTCGATTCTCCCCAGTAGCGGCGCCAAAATGTTATCGCAGGATTTGTAGTTGTGCAAATACCAACACAAGATCACCAAATCTCATGTAACTATAGGAAATCCCACCACTGTCACCTTAGTAAGAAATCCCCTCGTTTTAGTGATGGGGGAGGTCCACCACAAGGGAGGCTTCACTTGTGACCTTAATGGATCAAATTAGCAAGTTTGATAGATAATCCTACCTCCCCCTCTCTTGATCACCTAAGTCAACATCTAGGTCAAGGAGAAATAAGAGGTAAAAGGTGGTTTGAGTACCTTCCCAAGACAAGAACACTTATAGAAAATATATGATGAATTCCAAGCACAAGTAAGAAAGTAACACCTCTTTAGGACACTAGATAGAAAGAGTCAATAAAAATGTTATGAAATTGCATCAATATGACAATTTATAACAAAAAATACAAATTAGTAACAACAACAAACAATAGAGTTCAAAATTGCATTAATTGACAAGGAGAATATAGCACATATCCAAGTAAATTAGTAAGTTAGCTTAGGTTAGAGTTAGCAAAGCTAGTGATGCAGGAGCATCACCCTCATCATTCAATTAGGCATAGTGGAAGACAAATAAACACCCAGCGCAGTGCATTCAGAACTGGTTTGGATTCCAAGGAGGGCGCATCACCTTAAATTTTAAAACATTTTTAATTAAAGGCCCTTTAATATTTTGAGGCAAGAGCCATTGTATGCACTCCAGATTATTGTAATAATCTTAATTACCTATAGGATTGTACATATTTTGAGCATCGGCTCATATCTAGGATGTAATTATCCATTTAATGCAATAAAATTAGTGGTGGGTTGCTTTAATTGTGAAATGATATCACTAGAATAGTCTGGAGGGAAGGCTCAAGAAGCCCCCTCGTGTATTAATGTATGTAATCTATGCCCAAAAGAGGTTGTTGAAGTTTATTATGATTTCTACTGAAGAGAGTTGTAGAGAGTAGTTAGTTGTTGAAAAAAGTTCATTGGAGAGTTGTAGAGAAGAAGCTGAGAGTTGCAAGAACATTTTTTCAATGTTCTGCTAAAGTAATATAATAGAGGAGATTTGCTTCAAATGTCTGATTTTGCTTATCTCTGAGTTAATTTTGGTAATGTTATGTTATCTATTTTTTTCTGTGTTTTATATGCCTATGTGTATTTCATGGTTGAATGAATGAACCTTTTATTTTCTATAAGTTTCAATTGTTTCTCTTCTGAAATCCTGGTGCAAGGAGTGCACAGTAGCCACACAAGGAGTGTGAAGGCAAAGTCATTCTCAGACTCAATAGCTCAGGAGAGATAGACGGAATTGTGTAGAGTGAGTGCAAGGAGTGCATGTATACTCATTTGAGTATAAAATATTGAGGAGACCCATGCAAGGTGTGCACAGGGACAACACTTAGTCAAGTGTTGAAATATTCTCAAGGAGGACGAGCACAAGGAGTGCGCATGAGGATTTTCCATAAATCTTCAAGCCTTAAGTTTTTCAAGGAAAGAAGCGCAAGGTGTGCGTTGGAGGTCTGAATCACTTAGAGTGATAAATCTCAGGAGGAATAGCGGGAAAAATTCTGTGGAGGAATGTTTCACATTGTCTGAAGGATGAGCGGTTGAGATCCGTTCAAGAGGAGCCAAATTCTTTCACGACCATTGGATCTGGAAAAGAAGCGCATGTGTTAACCCCTAGAAGTCCTTCAGACTTCACAAGTTCAATGGATTTTGTGTGTTCGTCGTAAAGGAGGTGAATTCTTCGAAGTCCCAGAGCCCAAAGTTAATATGGGTCGTTGGTAGTATATGGACACGTGTCCACAGATCAATGGTTATTTGGAAGCCCGGTTATCTGGCGAAATTGAAGTGTAATCGCAAGAGTGTGCAAGTTTCCCGGAGCTCTGAAGGCTGAAGAAAATCTCGTTTGTTGGCGCCAGGTGCACGTGGTAAAATATCGAGCATAGTTTGGAGTTTGGCGCTCTGGAAGATCTGGGGTTTTTTTCTTTTGGATTGAAAATTCCTGAAGCCCCGAAGGCTGGAACAAATCCCTGGTCGTTGGCACTAGAGCCATGTGTCGGCAGATTTCTAGTGGTTCGAAAAATCGGTAGTCCAGAAGAACATATGTGTAAAGTGATAAGGCTCGAGAACTCCCGAAGGCTGGATTATACCTCGACCGTCCATTGGTGTAGACCTGTGGACCGTTGATTGAGACCCTTCGTGAGTTTTTCAGTTCAAAACTCCGAAGGATTTGAGGTGTTGTGTTGTGAAAAGCTCTGACGTCCAGAGCGCGGAGTAAATAGAGACCATTGTTGTCCCTTGGTTATGAAAGTAAGCGAAGATAAAGGAATAAAAGGAAGAATGTGAACTGCGCGGAAGAAACAGTGACTATTACTGGGTCGAAGTGAGCAAAAGAGAAAAAAATATGGAGCGAAGTAAAAGGAAGCAAGTCATTGAACAAGGAGATCAAGGATGATAGATCAGCAAGAAATAAGGATCATCGACAACTCATCAAGCAAAAAAATCCACAATTGGATGCTTTGGAGCACCACGGGAGAAGGAAGGAAAGACAGGCTGGTGAAGCCTTGAAAGAGCGGGTCAAGCTGACCTAGGGTTTTAGACACCTAGGGTTTTGGTATCTCTAAAGGACTTGAGTTGGGTTGTTGATGTTAGGATCATTGTTGTTGGTTTTGTCATTGTGTGATTGAGTGAGTAATATTGAGTGAGATAGAGAAATGTTGAGTACGAGAGCCTTCTGGTATTGTATAATCTTCAACTGGGTGCGAAGATCAACCCTGCAGCTGGGTGCGCAGGAAGGGAAGAGATATAGAGAATAAGAGAGAAGATATGTTATCTAAGAGCACAGATAAGAACTGTATGCTTCATCTTAATACATTATAAAGCACAGTTCTGTGGACATAGCCCTAGAGAGAGGGTGAACCACATATATCTTATGTTGTATGTGTGATTGGTGTTCTGTTCTTTTCTATTGGTATACTGCTATTGCATTATTGTGTTATATTTGATAGATATATCTTGCGCAGTAGATCCTAGGAAGATAAAGAATACTAGATTGTTGTGTGTCGATCACTTTGAACCCACTTTACATTCCTTCTGGTTGTAGACATCTCTGTCCTGCAACCCCCACATAGTTTCTTCGGGTGAGATTGCATCTACCTCGTAGGTGTTGCAGAAAGGGCCAGTAGCTAGGGCTTGTTGGTGCACTCTCAGAGCTGAACCCTGGGTCCACCCTTGTGCCAACAAATGGTTCCATTTTCGGGACATGAATCTTATTGATGGAATGTTAAGGTGGTTTCCATCAAAGACAGAAATTCAAAAGTGGATAGAGGATCAAGAAAAGGACTTTGTTGAAGCCCATAACAAGAACCCTAATTTTAGTAAAGATGATTGGTTGGAGAGATATATCTTTACTGATATACATGAGAGGTTCTTTGGAGGAATCCATTAGGAGCTATACGAGTGGTTAGCTAGGTTAGCAGATACCCAATTTGATATTAGATCTAGACCTCATGTGGTTTGGACCTCGGTGTTGATCAAGAAGGTCAAGAGAGTCAATAATGTCGTGTCACGAGCAATAGATCACTATTTTGATAGCACCATTGGAGGGTACATCACCGAGTTTGTTGTTGACAGAGTAGATTCATATAGCCAAGTGGAGAGATATTTCTTCAAGGGACCCAGATGAAAATTTTTACATTTTCTGAAGTTGAGGATCAAGATGTTATTGCATGAGAAAAACATCTTGAAGATATAGTAGATTGGTCGGATTTGAAAAAGCTAATGTTCAAAAATTTGAACAGAGGCTGGACATATGCGCAGTGGAAGAGCATTCATAGAAGTTTATATTCCGAACCTATTTAAGCATAACTACGGGGATGAGGGTTTCTATAGTGAAGAAGAGGCAGACTTGACGGACGAAGAGCATTCAGAACCCGCTAGGACAGAGGAAGGGAAAGCTAAATAACCTTGTCGGGACGAGCCATAAACTTTAGGAAGTGCACAGACTACTGAAGTAAGCATTATTAATCCCTTTGTTGTTTTAGAAACACTAAGCAATCAAAATAGTGAGAGTCACCAGATTCCTCAGAGTACTATTACAAGCAGTTCAACATATACTCAGACAAGAAACCTAGGAAGATCTATGGAAGATGAGATGAGGCTCCCTATATTTAGGGGAGATGGGTCCGTAGACCCTGATCAACATTGGTTCCTATGTGAAGCCATATGGAATATTAAGAATGTCATCGACGAAGCTGTTAAAATAACCCAGTTTAGTACTAACCTAAGGGATCGTGCACTGAGATGGTACATGAAGCTTGTCTGAGGAATTGCACAACCTAAGCCACTGAATGAGATCAATAATGCATTAACTGCAAAGTTCAAGAAACCCAAGTCAGATTCACAATGTATTACAAAGTTGAAAGAGATCAAGAAGAAGGTAGCTGAACCTGTTTGGGAATTCGATCAAAGATTCAAGACCTTAACAGGTCGATTGACTTTTCAGATCCCAGATGAGAAGAACAAAGAGTGGTTCATTGCTACCCTTTTACCACACATCAGAGTTCCTCTGATGCAACAGAAGATTGCTTCACAAGCTGAGGCACTGGAGATTGCCATGAAGTTAGAATCATCCCCTATGGGAGAATCCATCTTAGGTATGAGTCAAATCTTGAGTCAGCTAACTAGTTTGTCTCTGCATGTCAAAGATATGAAAAAAGACAAGGGAAAAGATAAAAGAGAAGACATTTGGTGTGTCATATGTAGATCAGAAGGCCATGACAAGGAACAATGTCTCCTATTCCATGAATACTTGGCCTCTGGAGCTCTGAGCCCTTTGAAGCAAGTCACCTTACCCTGGTGTGAGGTACGCCAAAATAGACATCGCCCCGGTGAGTGCTATTACATGCAAAAGTATTTTCAGACACCCACAAATTTTTATTGCATGTTATGTAAGTCCATGGGACATGATGATACAGATTGTAGGGCTTACGATCTCATGCATGAAAGGTCAAGAGACATATACAAAATTCAAGGAGAAGTACAGCAAGAAGGAAACACTATGCAGTATAACTCCCCTGGGAGAGGAAACTTCAATCCTCGTGGTGGATTCAGAGGATGAGGACAAGGAGGAGGTATGGGTTGAGGCCGAGGATAGATCATCTATTATAATTGCGCACAACGAGGACACCTCGCAAGGGACTGTCAGAACCCTTGCACTATTTGCATCTATTGTAACTCTTTCGAACACGTTATTGAGGAATGTCCAGCATTGTTGGCTAAGCTTCAGAAGAGACGAGGACCTCAGCAGAACCTGCAAGTGAAACTGCTATATGTTGAACCTCACGGAGAAGACCCTAGAGTCACTTTTATAACTAGAGGAGGCATTGTTACAGGAGAAGACAGAATGACCCATGGAAAGACTATAGAAGACTCAGGAATCAGGAAAGCTACAGAGAAGACCCAAAACTTTTGATGCAAAGAAAGAAAGACATATATTTGAGGAAAGAAAAGAGTTCAAAGAAGACCAAGGCTCTTCATCAAAGACACATCCAGAAGTAAGGGAATATGGGATGCCTCAGGAATTTGATCAGTCTGCTTCGCCAAGAGAAGGAAAAGAGGTAAGCAAGCTCATGGAATTCCTATATACTCGTATTAAGTTGATTCAGGATGAGAGCATTGTACAAGAACTACAAAATTTAATCAGACAGTATGAGCTAGGAAATATAGACCCCTTACTGAATAGGGAAGTACACCAAATCGCTAAAAAGAGAAGGACAAATAGGGAATTACACTTGAATGCTCAAATAGGAGAATATGATATAGACTATGTGGTCCTCGACTTAGGGTTGGAGGTCAATGTCATGACGAAGAAAACTTGGGCACTAATGGGAAAACCAAAGTTGATCTATTCCCCTATCAGGCTCAGGATGGATAATCATCAAGCTATCATCCCATTTAGATGATTGGAACATGTCCCTATGGAAATCGATGAAGTAAGAACGTTTGGATATTTTGAGGTAATTGAGATAGTTGATGATAGTTGTCCTTACCCTGCGTTGTTAGGAATTGATTGGGATTTCAATGATTCCACTGTGGTTGATTTAAAGAAAATACATATGACATTTGAAATAGATGGCCTTAGGATCATTGCGCCTTTAGATCCAGATGAATGGCAATGATACACAGAGCCCATCAGAGAAGAATATCGTGCATATGAATTGGAAAACATATACAAATTAATAGCCAGACATCAGGATTACATTAATCCTACGGCCGATGGAAACCTAAGCTGGCGAAGTGACAACGCATGTTCATCAGACTTAGAAGAAGCACTGGAGAACTGGAAAAATAAAATGTATGAAGTATCTACAAGAAGATGTGCTAGATTAACCAGAAAAGTTCGTTTGATCGGCACAACAATACGTAACTTACCCACCTTTGATGGTCTGAATCCTTTAGAAAACTTCTTGTCGGAATTTGAAGAAAGTGTACCACTGAAACAAATATTGTTGGAAATGGATGAGGCCCTGAAGGCCACACCAGCAAGATGGTGGGGAACACACAAAACCAACATTACAGATTGGGTACAATGTCGTACCTTGATGACAGCGTAGTTCTCAGCACAAGTATAAGACTATGAAGTTCGATACACAGGTCGAAGATGCCCAAAGGACCATGTGTGAAGTTGAGAAGTGGTCTGGAGCAAGATTCCTCAAGAGAATTGGGTGCACAAATTCATTAACACATTGGACACGACACCTATCAACTGGTACCTTCAAGCAGATTTGTGCCTCATCAGTACAGATTGGGAAGGTATGACTCGAAATTTTGTAACCACCTTCTTATTTGAAATTCAATATCCTTCAGTAGATCAAGAATTGCAGATCGTAAGATAGAAAATTTGAGGAGGTATATAACCTCCCTTTGGACCAAGAAGAGGACGAATGGACTGCGCCTCTCTAGAAACTACAAGGTTGTTACAACATCAATGTTGATGAAGATGATGATCCAAGAAAGGTGAACATCGCAGAAACAGAAGGCCAAAGAGAAGTGGAAGGACCAGGAGTTGAGTTACCATTCATTGGACAACCAATCAAGATTAAGAAGGTCAATATTGGAACAGAACAGACACAGAAGCTTGCAAATGTTGGAGATTATAGGGATGATGCCACTATCGACAAGATAACAGAATTACTGCATGAATATCAGGACTTGTTTCCAACCAATTTCATTGATATGAAGGGAATTAAAGGGCCTATGGGGGAGATGAGTATCCATTTGAAACCAGATGCAAGACTAGTCAAACAAAGACCCTACAGACTGAACCCTGAATATAAGGAGAAAGTGAAAATCGACAGAATGCTGGAAGCAGGGATTATAGAACCTGCCGAAGAATCAGAATGGATTAGCCCTATGGTGGTACAGGAGAGATCTGAATCTACGTAGATCTCAAGAAGTTGAATGATTCCTGTTTGCATGATCCCTTCCCTATGCCATTCACTAACTAAGTGTTAGATAATGTGGGAGGTCAGGAAGTATATTCTTTTACAGATGGATTTTCAGGATACCATCAGATCTGGATTGCCAAGGAAGATTGCCATAAGACCACATTTGCAACAGAATGGGGATCCTACCAGTATACAATGATGCCATTTGGATTGAAGAATGCCCCAACCATATTTTCTAGGGTGGTGGTCGAAGCATTCAAGGAGTTTCTGCATAAATTTCTAGAAGCATATTTTGATGATTGGATTGTTTTTAGCTTATTGAAAAATCATATTGAATGTCGAAGGCTAATCTTGGACAAATGCAGCCAGTGTCAAATTGCCTTGAATCTAAAGAAATGTGTCTTCTTCTCACCATTTGGAGTGTTGTTAGGTCATATTGTATGCAAGCAGGGATTGATGGTCGATCCATCTAAAATTGCCATTATATTTTATCTACCCCCTCCTACTTTAGTCAAATAACTGCGCATGGCGCTGCGACACACAGGATATTACAGGAGGTTCATTAAAGGATATGCCCATATTATAGCACCAATGGAGAATATTTTGAAGAAAGATTGTCAGTTTAGTTGGACAGAAGAGTGCCAACAGAGCTTCGACACACTAAAATAAAAAAATGTTACTACGCCTATTCTGGTCTTCCCAGATTGGAGAAAGGAGTTTCATGTGCATGTCGATGTGTCTTCTATTGCTTTAGGAGTAGTGTTAGAACAACCTGGGGAAGGAGATATTGACCACCCATTAGCCTTTTCCAGTAGGAAGCTATCAACTGCTGAGATCAATTACACCACTACCGAGGGAGAGGGGTTAGCCATGGTGTATGCATTACAGAAATTTCGCCACTACTTGTAGCGAGGACACTTTAAAATGTTTATCGATCACTCTGTGCTGAAATACCTAGTCAACAAGACAATGTTGGGGGGGAGAATATGCAGATGGATTATGCTATTTCAGGAATATGACTTTGAGATCATAGTAAAGACAAGAAGAATGAACAAAGGTCTTGACCACTTGTTGAGGTTGGAACATGGAGACGAGTCCACTAGTTTGGAGGATACACTATCAGATGCACAGTTGTTGGCCATTAGAAAGATTGATGACCACTTCGCAGAAATGTCTAGTTCCTATCAACAGGAATGGCGCCTAGTGATTATACAATTCCTCAGAAGAAATAGCTAGTAGTGTGTGTTGTAGACTTTTCACTTATAGTTGGACAACTCTACAAGATGGGACCTGATGAGATATTGAGAAGATGTGTTATGGAGGCAGAGCGACCATTGATCATTGCAGAAGCTCACAAGGGCATTGCAGGAGGACATTACACAGGGAAATCAACTGTGCAGAAGGTTCTTAGAGCTGGCCTTTGGTGCCCTACCTTACACTGAGATGATAAAGACTATTATAGAACCTACGATGTATGCCAAAGAGTTGGGAAACCATCCAGAAGAGATGAAATTTCATTAGCACCACAGCTGACCCTACAAGCATTTGAGAAATGGGCCATCAATTTCATGGGACCTATAAACCTAGCAAGAAAGCACACAGGCGCAAGGTACATAATTACATCAACAAAGTACTTGACCAGATGGGTTGAAGCAAGAGCAGTTAAGGATTGTAGTGAAACTACAGCTGCGCGCTTCATATTTGATGACATCATAACTAGGTTTGGATGCCCAAAGATCCTTATGAGTGATCAAGGCACACATTTCATGAATAAAACAATTGAAGCCCTGACTGAGGAATTTGCATTCCACCATCAGAAAAGAATGCCTTACCATCCACAAGCAAATGGGACAGTGGAAGCATTCAACAAGATCTTGGAGACAATGTTGACAAAGATTTGCAGTGTGAATAGGGATGACTGGGATTTAAGAGTACCAACAGTAATTTGGGCCTATAGAACCACCTATAAGAAACTAACAATGCAGACCCCTTTCAAGTTGGTGTATGGTCTCAAAGTCGTTGTCCCAATGGAATACCTGGAACCAAGCTTAAGAATTGTTGCCTTTACATATATGGATGGCACTGGCGCTGTTCAAGAGAGGCTTGCATAGTTGGTCGAACTCAAAGAAGACAAATTTATTGCAAGATTCCATCAACAAGTGCAAAATGAAAGAGAAAAGGCCTATCATGACAGGCACATCAAGAAGAAGGAATTCAAGCAAGGTGATATAGTATTGATATATGATAGTAAGTTTATAAAGCATCCTGGGAAGTTCTGAACGCATTGAATCGGGCCATATGAGATCGCCTATGTTACAGAAGGAGGAGTTGCGCAGTTGAAGACTTTGAAGGGAGAATGGAAGAAAGGATTAGTGAACGAGAGTTGGTTGAAGTTGTACAATGACAACCAGTTGCCTCGCAGCTCTAAGTAAAAGCATAAGGAAAAGGGTCTAGGTACCAAGTGCAGTTGAAACTGGGTACCAGACACAGAAAAGACAGTCTGCACAAGGAAGGAAGGAGATGAGGCATAGAGCAGAATGCAAAGGCTACACTGTGCAGTCTGAAGTCGAAGAAAAACAAAAAGGTCAGAACTGAAGTGCCTCAGGATGAGTCACAGGTGAGTGTTGGGGGGATGTTGGCCCTTGGTTATGAAAGTATGCAAAGATCGAGGAAGAAAAGGCAGAATGCGAACTGCGTGGAAAACACAGTGACTGTTACTAGGTTGAAGTGAGAAAAAGAGCAGAAAAGAAAAAGTGAAGTAAAAGGAAGCAATTCATTGAACGAGGAGATCCAGGATGATAGATCAAAAAGAAAGAAGGATCGTGTACAACTCAGCAAGAAGAAAATCCATCATTGTATGCTTTGGAGCACCGCGCAAGAAGGAAGGAAAGACAGGCTGGCGAAGCCCTAAAACGTGGGTCAAGATGACCTAGGGTTTTAGACACCTAGGGTTTTGGTATCTAGGGTTTGTGACACCTACGTTTCGAACCAAGGATGTCAGTGAGCTATTGTAATGCATAAATAAGAGGTATAAAGGACTTGGGTTGGGTTGTTGATGTTAGGATCATTGTTGTTGGTTTTTTCATTGTGTGATTGAGTGAGTAATATTGAGTGAGAGAGAGAAGTGTTGAGTACGAGAGCCTTCTGGTATTGTAAGATCTTTAGCTGGGTGCGAAGATCAACCCTGCAGCTGGGTGCACAGGAAGGGAAGAGATAGAGAGAAGAAGAGAGAAGATATGTTAGGTAAGAGCACATATAAGATCTGTATGCTTCATCTTAATACATTATAAAGCACAATTATGTGGACATATCCCTAGAGAGAGGGTGAACCACGTATATCTTGTGTTGTATGTGTGATTGGTGTTCTGTTCTTTGTTATTGGTATACTTCTATTGCATTATTGTGTTAGATATGATAGATATATCTTGTGTAGTAGATCCTAGGAAGATAAAGAATACTAGATTGTTATGTGTTGATCACTTTGAACCCACTTTACATTCCTTCTGGTTGTATACATCTCTATCCTGCAACCCCCACATAGCTGCTTTGGGTGAGACTCTATCTGCCTAGTAGGTGTTCCCGAAAGGGCCAGTAGCTAGGGCTTGTTGGTGTGCTCTCGAAGCTGAACCCTGAGTCTGCCCTTGTGCTAACAACCATTGATCTAAGGTAGACAACAACCATCTGATCTTCTAGTTTGGAGTTTGACACTCTGGAAGTATTTTGTGTTGGAGGAGGGAAGACTCCCGAAATCCCTATGTACCATAGATCTGTGGCGCAGATTGGAGACCGTTGATCTCTTCCTTCATTTGGTTGTTCGCTAGTTCGCGAGTTTGGAAGGATTGTTGTGTGTTTCTATTGGAAATTGCTAATCCTGGAGCTCCAAAGTCCTGAATTTCCCCTCCTGTTGAAATTTATCCCACGGTTCTAGCCTGAGGTCACATGGAAGACTCTGCTGTAGTGGCAGGACCCTTGTGAACACAGATTTGAGTGCAGGGAAAATGGAAAAGGCCTATGGTAAATCATTTTGAGGTCTCAACAAGGGCCCGAGAGTTAATTCGACTCCTTAGTGTGAATGATCCTAGACCGAGAGGTCGCGTGAGCCCCAGGAGGTGGTGGGGGTTTGCATTAGTTAGTGAAAATCTTTAGAGAATGAAAATAGAGAGTTGTTTTATCACTTTCATTACAAGAGAACATGTAGATTAGTGTCTTTGGGCTATGGATTCCTTTACAACATCAATACAATTCATTTTCGAGATGATAGTAGTAAGATCTAAGAGGTAGGTTTTGAAATCTAAGGAGCTAGCACATTAGGGGCTTATATTTGAAGCCTTACATAGAAGTATTGCTAGAGTGCAAGCAATTTTAGTCTCCATAAACCTGTTCTCCCTTCTTAAGGTCTCGAATTAAATTATAATCAAGAGTCTAGAATCAAACTCCTAAAGTCATAGAACTTTAGGGATTCAGGAGCTTAACTCTAGATAGGATTTCCTTTACAAATTTGTGGATGAGACTGACCTTGTGAGAGGAGGAATCACTTATGCTCCTCTCTTAGGGTTTTTTCAAGCAAGATTCTTCAATATGAACAAGTAAAATTTACCATAAACATCACTAATATGAAATGAAATTGCAGGATTCTACTTACTTAACCAAGATTTGACAAATAAACCCTAATTTCAGCACATCCATCCAAAAATCAGGAAATAAAGATCGACACTTTTCCTCCAAAAGTTAGCGCACTAGGTAAAAGAGCCAATATCCCAAAAATAGTAAAAATTTCAGAAGTGTCTCTCACTTGTGTGAGAAAAAATGTGATGATGAAATGAGTCTTGGCTAGCCATATTTATATGGGAAATCCTTGCGACCAAAAGACTAATGAAAATTCATGTCTTTACACAAGAGGGTTGACTTCTTAAGTTTCCCTTTTAATTTACAAAAAATGAATTTTACATAAGATAAAACCCTAAAAAAGGTGGCGATGCCCTAGTAGGGTGACTCTAGGCTCAAAGGAGTGATGTTAAGGATATAAATGTGGGACGTTGGGCCTCCAAAGTCCATATGTCACTCTCTCATGTGCCAAGATCCATTCTAGTGCCTCCTTCATCAATCCACCAAGCAAATCCATCAAACCCTAGTCCCTAGGTGACGTCATGGGCTAAGAGGGTGACATCTCACACTGCATGTCTGCTACGTGTGGGCCTCGGGAGAGGATGTCCTTAGTTAACCCTAGCCCGGGGGGGTAACAAATCCTAACATGTCAAACATCCAAAAATAACATCAAGGTGATTTTGTAGTTGTAATCATTATCTAGACAATGAAGCTCTACATTCGTAAACACACACGTGCACGCATGCACACATACAGACATAAACATTTTGGACTATATGGAATTTATTATCATGGGGCTAATACAATCTCTCTTCAAATATACTTCACTATTTATCTCTTCCTTTTAGTCATTGACATAAAAACTTTCATAATGGTTGAGAAAGAAGGATATTAGATTACAATTCCTCAACAAATCAATTGTTTACTCTATGATACAAATACACTCAATATATTAAACTATTATGGAAGGATTGACAACAAGACAAGGTGAAATCCTTAATTTATTCTTAACCACTCATATTTTGTAGGTCACCTATTTTGATTTTAGTTTTAATTCTTTCCCTATCATGAACTCTCCCATTAACAATATTTTAAAAAACAAACAAAGTGTGCATGGAGTTATCAAAATTTACTTATGTTGAACCCAAAATTTAGGTGAACAATTAGTAAAATTATGGCATTAAAAAACAAAACCTTAAATCTTTTGAATGGGCTTGCCCCCACAACTTGAAGATCAGTAGGAAAACCCACAACATAAATATAAAGAACATAACTTGTTATATTTAGAAACTAACCCAAATACATATGTGGAACTCCTTCTTTTGAGCCTAAATCACCATTTGCCCGCCGAGTCTCAAAAAGAGAGATAAATCTCAAATACCTCACAGAGGAATATAATATATGAATGATTCTTGTATAATCATGTATGCTCTCTATTTACAAACAAAAGAAAGGTTGATAAGGTCAACCTTGATCATGCTAGGTTGAGGGATCAGTTGAAATAGTCCATCATGGTTCCTTCTCTTATGTTTAATTTAATATTGTTTTTACAAGGAGGTTTTCTACACCCAAAAAGCAAGGAAACATAAGAATTGCATAATCAACACAAAATATATCCTATTGTAGAGTTCTTCCTTAAAGTATAAAGAATCCAATTGAGTCCACCACGATTTATTTGCATTCCATATATCCTGTTGTAGAGTTCTTCCTTAAAGTATAAAGAATCCAATTGAGTCCACCATGATTTATTTGCATTCCATATATCCTGGATTGCCCTGCTTTCAAACCTCATTAATTATAACATAACCAAGATTTCTAACTTATAGGGCTCTAATGGTTATGTTGTAGTGCATTATTAACATATTTCCCAAAGACTTGCCAAATCATTACCCTTTCGTCACTACAATGATTAAAGTGGATTCAAAAGGAATTCTCATGTATGTTCATTAATTTTGGCACATGGTTCACTAAGAACAATCTTTCAATGAAGGAAAATAGCCACTAGAAGAAACAATTTATAATTCATAACCATTTTTCAATAAAATAGAAGATGTGAAGACAAAGTTAAACTCTAAGGCTCTAAAGGTTGCTTAGTCAATTTGGCAATTCATGGGTTGATTTGAAACTAAATAAACATTAGATATTCAAATCATTTGACAATGATAAATCATCTTGAACATTGTTTATAGTGGCAAAGAAATCAATAGTTGACATACAAAAAACAAAACTTTAGATCTCTAACCCAAATAGTTGGCATCCATTTTCTTCAGATTATAGCACTTTATAGGCAATGCAGTTATGCCTAGAGAAAAATCAAGTTAAAAGGGACATATGGCATATGTATTCTGGTATTTGCAGACTCTCGTGAGACAAAAATGATCTTCCAACTACAATAGAAGTATCAGGAGTTACCCAAACAATATGGAAAAATAAATAAATTGTATTAATGGAAATCTATTTTGCATGTACAAGAAGGGGTGTGAACTTTAAATAGTAGAAAGGGCCATCACAACTAAGTGACAACTTTATTTTGACTCCATGAAAATGCCATCCAATGAAGTACAAAGCCTACTATAGTAAAACAACAATACTTAAGAAGGTACATTAAGAATTAATTGGTCTATCAAACTTTAAGAAGGTAAGGGAATTACTTGAAATTCTTTAGAATTTTATTTTTATGGTCGAAAAGATATATTGTGAACATTATAAAATCTTACCTATAATGTCCAACACTAAGGTGCTCTAAAATATTACCTATAAAATCCATTGGCAGGATAATGCAGTTGAAATCTAGGTGCTCATTACAGAGTCGAAGGTCACCTACATGGGTCGATAAGCGTACTGAGTGAAGCACAAACTAGATGAGTCTACTCAACCAATAATCGAGATAGGTTGTGAATCTACATCATAGTACTGCTATCTATCCCTTCACTAATGAGCCACAAGATGTCATCCCGCCGCCCCCTTTATCACTCCAAATTAGCATGGAATACGGGGCACTCATATCACCCCCATCATTCAGGTGGTTTTTCTTTCATAATTCGATCAACATTTGGTATGAATTTTCAGTTTATTGTAAAAGTGTGATTTCAAATGTTGGATTAATTTGGAGGATCTCAATCTATCCAAATGCTCAAATTTACAATTTGAGCCATGCAAACTGACATTTTAACATTTTTTCACTCACCAAATTCCAATGGATATAAGACAATTTGAGTGCCCTTATCAAATGCACTTCAAAATTTTGTCCAAATTTTGAAGATGATGTAGCCAATTGAAAAAAACTATTTATAAAAATTAAAGAATTTTTTAGAAAAAAAAAGCCTTATAAAAACTTTATAATAAGAAAAAAAATTGATTTTAGTATGGAGAGATTACTAATTTGGACCCTATAGCGATGATGATGATGGTTAATTGAGATCAAAATTGGTTTAAAATCATCATAGTTTTGATGAGTTAGAAAGTTAGAAAGATTGGTATTGTGACAAATCTTTTGAAATTGAAATCTGATTTGGTTATATGCACGACATTCTAAGAAAAAATATTTTTCAACTTCAATCCTCTTAGTGTCACAAACACAAATTCTTTCATCATAAGACCTTTTGAAAATTGTTCAATGCCCACTTTCCCTATGGAGCTCTTGAGAATTTGTTCTTATTTTAGTAGTGTTGATTTTCTTCTTTACACGAGTCAAAACAGAGAGATGTTTTTTCATTTTCAAGATTAGGGTTGATCACCTCCTTATAGTATCTCATTTATTTTATCCTCTAATTCTTTATTGCACCACAATTTCTCCTTAAATTTAGATGCAATAATATTTTAAATATTATTGTTATTATGCATAATGATCTCTTCCTTTATTCCCTAATTATTTAGCCAAGGTTTGACATCTTTATTCCATCCCCGCTTGAGTCAAAAGTGGTTTTGGTTGGACTTTGAAGCAATTTTGGGAATCCTCTTAGGTACCTAGTCATAGTTTTTCTCTAAGAGGGAAAGGCTCACTTCTATGAGTAGGATAGGATAGGATGTATTTCCTTTAATTTTGAAATTATAAGTTATAAAATATTTTTGAATCAACTCTATTTTTCTTCATAATTATGTAGAGATACTACATCCCCAAACTTTACATCCATATAAAATAATAGAAGTAACGAGTTATTTTTAATCACATAATAAACTTTCCACCTTTTATTTTTCATATTCTCATTCTATAATTCCGATTAAACTTATGATAAATATCTAGACAAAAAAATCTAATATAATAATAATTAAAACATATTTACTTAAATCGCATAATAGTAAATTTACACACAATTTTAATATAATAATGATTTCATAACAATTTTCAAAAAGAATTGGGAATGAAACTTATAATAAATATCCAACACATTTAACTATGTTTTCATTCAATTACATGTTTTTCTTTAATTCTTTTATATAATATAAATGAGTTTATATAAGTTAGAATTATCTCATAATTTATCATTCATATAATATAAATAAGCTCATGTGCGTTAAAATTATCTCATAATTTATCATTCATAAAATCTTTACCTTCTACATGGGACAAGACAAGTGTAGAGTTTGAAAATGTGTAGAGTTTAAATATGTGTTTGTATGTTAAGTGTATATATATAATGTGTGAAAGTTTTTGAAATATCACTTTAATTTAAGTTATATTATAATTCATGTATTATATTATATAATACATGAGTTATAATATAACTTATATATTTAATTTCACATTACCTCTAGTGGGGAGTTATGAATTTTAATTTTACATTACTCCACTTTTAGCATAGATGAAGAAAGATTTGAACCTTACATTTATCTATCTCATGAAGTTCAATAAAATAAAAACCTCAAATTTTAATTTAATTTATAAGTCTAATTTTTTTAATATACTAAGAGAGCTTGAGAAGCTCGCTTGTTGTGAGAGGATAGCCAGACATATGTTGTCATTCCATGTTTTCTATGCAATTTAATGATGTAAATATAAAATATTATTAAATTGAATATCTAAAATTTCTTAAATATAGTTTAATTTTAGATCGAATGCAATGTTAGGAGATTATTAATATAAAATTGAAAGTCGTAACTTCTCATTCATCAATTAATATATATATATATATATATACATTAAAAACAATTAATTAATTTTTATGAAAATTATAAATAATTTACAATATTTTTCCATCATTAAAAGTTGTAAATTTTTTCATATTGGTTGGGGTTTGATTTTCAATCCCTACATTTTGAATATTAGATTTTGGATCATAAATTATTTGTTTGACCATTTCTTCAATTTTACATAATTACGCGTAACTTTTAGGTATCAAATGTCGTTTGTTGGTTTTGCTATTTTACATTATTTGTTGAGTAACACCCTATAGTTTAGTACTTCACTAGGAATCATTTTTAATGATGAGTTCCTCTTTATTTCACTTTTGAATAGATATTATTGGATTTACTAACAACACTACCTGTGGTGCATTGGTGCATTTTTTGGCTCACTCATTGAGATTGGTCTCCTTTATTGATGTGAGTTGTTTGAATCATGTGTTTGTTTCATCCTTTTATTAGTGGAACAATGGAGTGAAGACTTTGTATTAGTGGGTTTGATTCTTTGGTCATTTCACTGTTAGTGTCTACATCTACCATCCAGTAGGTAGGGCAAAGAAATTTACTAGATCTCCAAATATGGCTTCCTCTTAACACAGATGTACAGTCATGAAGTGGTGTTTCAATTCCTAATCTTCCTATCAAGAAAGTTTACTACTTGAATGCTCTTTAACCTCGGTGACCTTTGTACTTGGAAATAAAACCACCACATACAAATATTCAAAACAAACCCTACAATAAATTGTTAGATTGTTATTCTCATTTGTGATCCAAAAGTCATGTCCAATTAAACTTCTCACATTTCAACATAATTTTATATTATATAATAAAAACCTTTATTCAAATAAAAAATTAAACTACAATAACATAATATTTATCTTTTATTTATAAACTTAAAATAATAAATTTATCCCTAATAATACAACTTCACATATTAAAAAGATGATTAATGTACCCATATAAACACCTTTCATAATGTTTCTTCAAAACTATTATATATTAAATATTATAGGTGTAGAAAAACCTTA
>SNQJ01S0008792.1:0-10288 GCA_010110895.2 Picea sitchensis | reverse complement strand
AAAGTACTACCTATATAGGTATTTTTTATTTTAAAGAATATATGAAGTATTTAATAATGTTTAATAATATTATTTACATACGCGTAAATGACAAAGTTTAAGTTTTGAAGGTTGTTTTGATTTATCGATGTTTTTATGTGAAAATTTATATAGGTTTCGAGATTAAATCTCATTGAATTTCCTAGGGTTGTTAATTACTATTTTAACTAATAGTTTCTACCATTCTCCATCCAAAAAATGGAGGAAGAGGGTGAGATTCCAAGGGAGCTTAGAAGATATCAATAGAAGATATTCAATAGAAGATATTGTTCACTAGATATCTATGTTGTTCTTCATATCTCTATGTTTATTGTATTCAGTCTGTTAATCAGTTCGTTCCGCTCCTAAAATTGGATCAATGGTATCAGAGAGGTCTGCTCTTCATTTATTTTTCTTCGTGCATGTCCCCGACAAGATCTAGGTACAAGAAGTTGGGACTAGAACCAATTGATCCGTTGCAAGATTGGTCATGCCGAGCCAGACAACAACTCATGGGGGACGAAAAGAAAGATGATGCAGTAGGAGATCATTTTAAAATGTTGCTCGAGGAAGCCTTTGCACGACAAATGAACGAAATGATGGACAACTTTGTGCAGATCCTTAGGTGGTTTCCCACAGGAGAAGCATCTTCATCAAGAGGCCATGCAACCCCATTAAAGGTACATGTAAATTTTGATATTCCATTATTTGAAGGACTGATAGATGCAGATGCTATAGATAAATGGTTGAATCTGCTCAAAGGGTATTTTTCGGTCCACAATTTTTTCGATAGGGAAAATATTACTTTTGCACTCCTCAAGGTCGTCCCCCATGTTAAGGACATGTGGGATACTTACTCTGAGCAAAGGGCCATAGAGGAATCTGCAATATTTGTGGTTGCCCCTACATGGGATGCCTTCTGGGATTCCAATAAAGAACAATACTACCTTGTTGGAGGCTACGAGGACCAGTACACCAGATGGACCATCCTGCGTCAGGAAAGGGACCAGATAGTACCAGATTTCACCAATATTTTCCATACCCTGTGCAACAAATTGGGTATCAAAGACTGAGCGACATCTGGTGCTCAAATATCGCGGTTGTTTGCATATATACATTCAAACAGAAATGGAGTTTCTGGATATCGCCTCATTGGGTACGACTTATAGATATGTTGTCAAGATCGAGCAGAAATTTAAGAAGATGAGGTGAGAGTTTGGATCTGTAAACTCCTCACAGGAGAAGCAGGGAAAAGGCATCCCCAACCCACATAGCAAGAGACAGATCAAAGATGGCCACTCTCAGGAAAACCAGTCCATGCTGCAACACAAAAAGGGCGATGAGAAGACGAAGAATGACATGGGAAAATGGTGTGAATACCATAAAATCCCTTGGCACAACACTGAAGAATTCCACTCCAAGAAGTCACTTGTGGCCGAGCTGAAGGCTTCCGAGTCAGAGGTTGATTCTGAATCCGAATCAAATCCAAAAGGAGGGAAGCAGATTATTGATTTTGAACCAAGTGCCACTGTCGCTACCACCAAAGTCCATCCAAGCGAACCAAAAGAACCAAAGGAAGGGGAATGCCTCTTTCACTCACATATGTGGGTAAAGGGGGCTCCGCTTCATTTCATTGTCAATAGCGGCAGTCAGAAGAACTTGATCTCAGTAGAGGTCATCAAGCGGCTAGACCTATCAACGACACCACACCCGTAACCCTACATTATTGGTTGGCTTCGCCAAGGAAGAGATCTTCGTGTCATCCAACAATCTCGTTTGGTCTACAACATCAAGCCTTTCAAAGACGAGGTATTGTGTGATATTGCTCCCCTTGAGGTTTGTGATGTTCTTTTAGGACAACCATATTTGTGGAAACGTCATGTTGTGTATGAGTCTAGACCTCACAGTGTTATTATTACTTTGGGTAGACAATTGTACATGATACCAGAGGTAGCCCCACCTACCGCTATTTCTTTAATTTTTGCTAAGCAATGCAGTAAGGTCATTTCACAAACCGATAAGTTCGTCTTCTTTTTTATCCATGCTCACAGTGAGCAAAAGGTCGATGCCACATCCGTGGCCTCTACACAAAGCCTCTCTTTACAACAAAAGAAAGTGGATGGGGTCGTGGAAGAGTACAGAGACATCTTCTCCTCACCCACCAGGGTACCGACACACTTCCAAGTCAAACATTCAATTGATCTAACCCCTGGTGCACCTCTGCCTAATGGACCAGTCTATCGTCACTCGCTAATGGAAAATTATGAAATCAAGCGTCAGATCCAAGAGCTTCTTCAAAAGGGGCACATTAGAACCATCTCCTCCCCTTGCAGAAGCCCGATTGTACTAGTGCAGAAGAAGGATGGGACCTGGAGACTTTGCATTGATTACAGAGCATTAAACAAAATCACAATCAGGAATCGGTACTCAATTTCCAGGATTGATGAGCTTCTTGACCAACTCAAGGGGGAAACGTTCTTGAGCAAGATTGACCTAAAGTCTGGCTACCACCAGGTTCCCATCGAACCAACTGATGTATGGAAGACAACATTCAAATCTAAAGAAGGTATCTTCAAATGGTTGGTCATGCCCTTTGGCTTAACAAATGCACCAGCCACTTTCACAAGGCTAATGGATGATGTATTGAGACCCTTCACCAACTCTTTTGTGGTGGTATATTTGGATGACATCCTCATCTTCAACAGAATTTGGGAGGAGCACATGCGACATATTCAACAGGTTTTGAGCACTCTGCGGCAACACAAGCTATATGCCAACTTGGAAAAATACTCCTTTGGCATGAACAAGGTCCAATACTTGGGATACATTGTTGATGAGCATGGGGTACATGTTGATCCAGCTAAGATCCAAGTCATCCATGACTGGCCATCTCTGACCACACTAACCGAGCTTCGGATATTCTTGGGACTTGACAAATTCTACCGACGATTCGTGTTGGGATTCTCCCATATTGGATGGGCCCTCAGCCAAATGACCAAGGGCTATGGTAGGGAAACTTTTGTGTGGGGGAAGGAACAAAAATGAGCATTTGATGAGATAAAGCATCGCTTGTGGTCATCTCCAGTAATCTCCTTTCCTGATATGCAACAACTGTTCGATATTGAGACTGATGCATCTGAATATGTTGTAGGAACAGTTCTCACTCATCACGGTCATCTAGTGGCATACCATAGTGAGACACTCTCAGATACTGTCCGGAAATACCCCACCTATGAAAAGGAAATGTATTCCATTGTACAAGCCTATTGTCAATGGAAACATTACATTATGGGAAAGGAGACAATCATCCACACTGATCACAAGCCTCTGCAGTTCATACAGACACAGGAGAAGTTGCAGAATGACCGCCATTAGAAGTGGTCCACCTACCTGCAGTAGTTCCATCTCAACATCAAGTATAGGACAAGGAGCACAAATTATGTCGTTGACTGCCTCAGTCAACCTCCCGTGGATGCACTCACCACTGTACTCCATTCCTGTGGACATGAGGCATCTGAGTGGCCCCAACTTTATCAACAAGATCCATACTTCGCCACCACCTATCAGCTGTAACACCTTATTTCCCCCAGTCTGTAAATATAACTATATTGGTCAGGAACTATGGAAAACTTGAAGGTGTGAATGTTTGTTTTGATGGACCTTTGTATAAAAGGTCGATACATGTAAATTATGTTATGAATATGTGTTACATGACTGCTGAGAGGGGGATGTGCTAAAAGAGACCACGATGGCTAATGAAAGGTGGTGGAAGGGACCTGGAAAGGTTGCAATAACTTCCATCGAGCCAGTACCATACTGGTTTTTACCTGCTCAAAGACCAAAGCAACTCTTTAACTCTAGAATGAATTTCCCATCAGATTGGTAGGTGGGGAGGCTCCTCAAGAGTTTATGAGGGGATGGGGGTGAATCGTCCATCCGTAAAATCTCTCAGACCTGACTACGGATGGGGAAATTCGTGCCACACACAATCTTGCAGAGAAAAAGGCAAGAGAGGAAGTGTGGTAAAGGGTAGAGAGAGTGCGAGCGACAAGGATCGCAGAAGAGAACTGGAGAAACTCTGAAGACATAGGGAGTTCTGAACATAAGAGAAGGAGATTAACCTTCATCCTGGATTATTTTTCTGTATCAGGAGAAGGAGAGTAACCTTCGTCCTTGACTTTCGTTGAGCTGGAAGTAAGAGATTGAATCTCAGAGCATCGTGGTCTATCTCGGGGGTGGCTAGTGGTAAATCCGTTTGGAGTCACTAAGCCTACGGTTGGGTGGAAACGAGCACCCCTCTCAGCAGTTGCATCACACCTGGTGGATCTGATAAGTGTTTTATGCCTTGTATTTTGAATTGAATATCATGAATACATGCTCATGTTTATACGCCCATAATGATTTCTGTGTGGAATGATTGCCTGGTGTTTTAGACTAGAAATAATGGATGCATATGTAGAATTACATGCCATAGTTGGTTTCTGTACAAATGATTAAGTCTAGGGCATGAGTTCGCTCCACCGAGAATTGTCTTGTTTGCTTGATTCTCGTAATATTCTAGGAAGGCTCCTTGAGAGCACTCTTTCACGGGAATTACCCCATAAACCTTGGAACCGTACCGAACCTTTACCCAGAGACTCAACTAAGATCAGAGAAAATTGCCCAAGAACCGTCTGAAGTTTCATGCGATCCAGGTCTAGAAACCTTATGCAAGAAAGAGTAGCTCTCTAAGGTCTCGAAGTCATGGGAGTTTTTAATCTCCGAGAGGTTGAATTTCGTGATTCAAGATCAGAAAGGATAGCGAGTCCAATTATTGAAAGAGAGTATTCCATCGTTTAGTAGACAAACGGTCGGGATCCTTTCGGAAATACTCCAGATATGTCAGGACCAATGGATCTAGAGGAGGAGCACAGGCATTAATGCCTCGACCCCTTCAGCCTTCGCAAGTAGAGATGGGGTCCAGGACCGTAGATCCAAGGATCTGTCAAAGTTATATTGACCGTCGATCTTAACCTTGGCATAGGAAGGAGAATGGACTCGGCAAAGTCCTGAAAGTCACGAAGAAATCGGAACCATCCACCAGCAGAGGACACATGATAGTTGGGTAGCATTTCGCTGACTCATGACTTGGAGTGGTCAAAGGGTAGGATCGCACAAACTCACGATTTGTGAAATCGCGACATGATCGTGGTCATTGATCCAGGAGTGATCTGGGCCATTGGTTTAAGCGTGAACGAGTTTCGGCATTTCGGCGACCGAGAGACCAAAGGGAAAGACCCCTCGGTTTCGTAAGCCGTGAAATCCTGGTATACGAAACCCCGATGTGCTCTGTGGATTGGCCCTAGGTCATAGGACAAGGTCATGTGGTAGAAGGAGGAGGTAGGCGCTAGCAGTTGGCTAAGGGTCTAACTCAGGGATTGGCATTTCGGGACCCGAGAGTTCGAGGAAATGAGAAGTCGAGGGACGTAAAGTCTCAACGAGCTCGAAGACTCAGCCCCTGGTCGTGTTGAGTGGTCACATGGGCAGAGGGTTTAGATAGGTGTTACGGGAATCAGGATTTCGGGGAATAGAGAGTCAGAGTTGTCTCGCGTTCATTATCCCAATACGCGAAATTGTGATACGATCACAGTAGTTGATTGAGGGGATAGCACAGGACCGTATATTCGATTTCTTGGGAGGGAACTGGAGGTCAGGAGTTCGAGAGTGAGAGTCTGGGTGGCTTCACATCCTGAAAGTCCCGAAATGTGAAGCATCTCTCATAAGCACACGGTCATACCTTGTGGTCGTATGGGGAAAGCTCGCGTTTTATGTGGGTTTGCGCAGTCAGGGTTCAATGAGGTCTGCAAATTTGTTAGCAGGACCCCGGTAGGGAGTCGAAGAGATGATTTTTCTCGAAAATGAGAATATAAAAATTTTATTTTTATTCATGCCCATCGTGGGGGTGTTACATCAGCTCTTGGGTACAGGCATGAATGTCACCGATTTTCACATTCAAGACAGACTGTTATGCCATCTAGGCCATCTATGTGTTCCTGCAAGTGAGCGTGCAAAGCTAATTTGGGAAGCCCGCTACAATCGGATGGCAGGACATTTTGACGTGGAGAAAATTGTGGTCGTTCTACAAAAACATTTTTATTAGCCAAAACTTCGACAGGTGTCAACAAGTATATCATATCTTGCACCACCTATGTCATTTCCAATCCAGCCATCAATAAGAAAGGCTTATACACCCTTCTTCCTACCCCCGAGAAGCCTTGGGAATCCATCTCAATGGATTGCATGTCTAGCCTTTCGTTCACCAAGAAAGGCAATGATTGTGTATTTTTGGTCGTTGATCGGTTTTCGAAGATGGCCATCCTCACAGCCTGCAAGAAGAAAATTATAGTGGCTGATACTGTCAAGCTCTTCTTCAAATGAGTGTGGTTCCATTTTTGGATACACAGACCATCATCTCCAACCGGGACAACAGATTCCTCAATACATATTGGTCAAGTCGCTGGTCATTGTTGGACACCAAGCTCACTAAATCCACTGCTTTCCACCCCCAAATAGACGGACAAACAAAGGTCGACAATCAGAAGATTGTGCAAATCCTGTGCATGTACAACTCTAAGCATCTATGTACATGGGATGAGAGTCTCCCTTATGTGCAAAAAAGTTACAACAGGTGGGGTTGGGATTCCAACCCTTGGGTCACATTGATGTTGCACTATCTCTTGCAACCACATAGACAGACTCTTCAGATGTTCATTCTGAGGATGACAAAGCCACCAGATTCATTGAGTGGATTCAACACATCCACCAACACGTCCATGAGATTTTGCAGAAAGACGATGTTAAGTAAAAGCAACACCATTATCAACACAGGGTACCGCACCAGTTTCAAGTTGGAGACAAGGTCTAGTTACATTTGCAGAAAGAGTGTCTTACAGGGCCCCATCGGAAGCTCCACACACTTCGCTATGGGCCTTACACTATCACCAAGGTTTTTTGGTAGCAATGAATTTGAACTTAACACTCCTCCCTTCCTTGGCTTGCACCGAGTATTCAATATGGACCTCCTTCGGCCATATTTTCCACCATTATTGGACACCTCAGAGATCGCAAAATAGATGACACCAACAGAGCTCAACCCTGACTACAGGAAACATGCACCGAATGATCAGATAGTGGACACACAGGTCAAGGGAACTCGCCAATAGAGGATCCATCTTTATCGGGTTGTCAAGGAAGGGCAGCTCCTCCAACAAGGAAAGTGGCTCACCCGAGGCCAAATTTAGTAGAAGTTTCCTCACCTGATGGGGGAACTCAACGTAATGGAGACCATTTCTTCCTAAGGGGGGAGGACTAATCCAGGTGGATATTGGTGGCCACCCACCTATTCCAACTGGCTCCTCTTGACAATTTTTAGTTCAACATGTTCTTTTGTACTTCTTTGTAATTGTGGGTTCTACACTTTTGGGGTTATCTGAAGCCCTACACATCTTCTAGGTGGATACTGGTGGTCTCCCACCTAATCCAACTGGATTATTTTTTATGTTTTCATGTCAGCACATCTTTCTGTATTGACGATGTAATGCATAGTTCTCAAAAATAAATTTCCAACATGCTATCATGCGCCTAAAACGGAGGTCATATGCAAAAATTAATGACCCTGGGAAGTTGAGGTACCAACTTACCCATAGGGGCCCACATAACGTTTGGCGTTTCATCTCCTAGGGTTAGGTTTTTGGATGTCTAGGGTTTTGGCATTCATGAGTAACGTTAAAAAGGCCTCTAGAGCCTCATTGTAATCATTCTGCTCAAACGGATGCATGTAGCAGCCACATCTCTCCTCAGAGATAGATACCACCATTCGAGCAAGTGTTTTACTTATGCAGTTTTATAGTTTCAGCCTATTTCATTTATTCAATAGAATATATTGTTCACTGGATATTTGTGTTGTTCTTCATATCTCTATGTTTATTGCATTCAGTCTATTAATCAGTTTGTTTCGCTCCTAAATCCAGATCATGTAGGGAAAAATAGTGTTCCATCTAAGTAACCCAACTTGTGGGGTAAAAGTCATTAAATTGGTTTAGAACCACTTTAGGGGGTCCCAAATCATGAAAAAATGGGTTAGAGTAAGGCCCCATGGGCTTGGATGATTCAACTTCCTTTGGTTGGGACAATTGTGTCTTGAATAGAGTATTGTGTTTGATAGCTATTTGGGGACCGAGTCCAATTTGTTGAGATTGACATTAACTAAAGTACATTTTTTCTCTACAAAATATTGAAAACAAGCTAGTTGGTGTTGCAATTCCACACACAGTTTCCAAGTGAGCCATACAATTGGTGACATCGTGGTTTCTGGTAGCCATAGGGATGGGGGTTCATAAGAAAAAGGTTATTGGAGAGTGGTACCAATGTGATCAATGCTACTTTTTAGGGGTATGGAGATAGACACTATGTAATGGGGTGAGTAGGTCAACAAAAAAAGGTTCACTTGAGAGTGGTATCAATGTGATCATAGTGTCTTTATGGTGTTATTGAGATAGGAAAAAGGTAATGGGGCAAGTGGTTCCACTTGAAAAAAAGCCTTACTTGACAATGATACCACAATGATCAATGTGACACAAGGAGTCTACTATGATAAGTCCCAAATAAGGGTGTGGTTAGGACCCAGAGTCTTTTTTTTTTGTAATGTCCACAACCTCTCAGGTTAGGCCACGTCACACAAATTCTCCCAACTTCAGGTCTGATACCACCATGTAACATCATCCAACTTATTACTGAACAATGTTACTCTAAAATTTCACTACGCAGATCCTATTGTAAGCACAAGTCTATGCAGTAACACTTGAAGTAATTCGCTTAGCCTAAACTTGCATTTGTGCCACACAACTTATAATAATGGAAGAAACTTAAATAATTGTGTGTAGCAGCATACTGAACACATAGTACAATTGTGCGCACAACCACCCTGGCTTCATACGCCAATTCTGATTTCACTATGTGCATAGTCTATTTCCTTGAACACACACACTAATTCTAGCCTCTTGATGCACACATGCGACTTCATGCTCACCAAAGCATTCAATTCTTGCCTCAGAGACTCATGGCCAATATCAAAATATAACTTAACAAACAAGGCTATCATCAACTGACATCATCATGTACAACTACAAATATAGGCTATAAGTACCATACTTACAGGTGCAAGCATTATTAAACAAAATAACAACAATTACTTATATGCTATAACATACAAGAATTAACCCATGTCATACATAGATAAATATGCACACAGTAAAAAAGACAAGCACATAAATAACACTTATCTTTTATGAAAGTCACCAACAATGGCCTTTACTCAGACGTTCCTCCCAACCATAGAATTTGTTGCTCATAATCTTTCAGCAACAAGTCACCCCCGAGCTGGGGCTTAACTCTACCAAGGA
The DNA here is from genome assembly GCA_010110895.2 of Picea sitchensis. Classification (NCBI taxonomy): domain Eukaryota; kingdom Viridiplantae; phylum Streptophyta; class Pinopsida; order Pinales; family Pinaceae; genus Picea; species Picea sitchensis. The sequence continues at coordinate 830 of SNQJ01S0008792.1, read as the reverse complement.
AAAAGGGTTCCTAGTGACAGGATAAGGTATGATACTCAATATAATTGCTCAATTCAAGGTGCCCACTGTTGCAAATAGACAACAATCCCTCATTCTCCACACACATGTCACACCCAAGGAAGTGTTCCCTTTCTTTGTTCAACAGTCCTTTGACTAACCCACTTCCCTTCCCATGGTTACTAACAATAGGCCAGACAAGAATTCTTTGATCCCTACAACTAATGCTGAGCGCACCAGGGAACAATTCTCAACAATTCTCTTACTTGGAGAGTATGCTCACAGGTTTGACAACCACTTCTCAATAACCAATCTCTCACCCAGAGAGACTGCTCACAGTCTCTCAACCTGTCTCTTCGACAGTAACTCTGATTATATTCCCACAAATCCTTACAAGATTCTCTATGAATATAAGGTAATAATCAAATTTTCCATACAATCCGACCCACTTCTACTCACGAGAGCCTGCAACATCAATTCCTCTCAAATCCCCCTCTCAATAATGCAATAATGCCCCCAAAATACACTAAGGCCAACAATATATATTGCATGGCTTCTTCTTGACACTTGTCACCTTCATAATTAGCTTTAAGACACTTGGTGACCCATTCCCTACCCTTGGGAACTTAGGATAAAAACATATCCACATTACACTTTTCAGAAATATTATTAAAATATTTCCCCCTTTTTCCATTTTTTGGTAGATTTGGCCTCCCATCTCTTTTTGTCTGAGTCTGTCTGCACATAGCAATATAATATTATATTATTATTCATGATTATATTTACATGGATAGGGGCACTGGCCTATCTGTGTCTCGACTCACCAGCCTCAT
>SNQJ01S0008791.1:64442-92472 GCA_010110895.2 Picea sitchensis | reverse complement strand
TCACCCTAGTTAAAATATATATAATTTAATATGTGAAAAAATAAAATTTTCAAATTTTATTTTAATTATATAAAATAGTTAGTTATTTTACTTTTCTTTAGTGTTAAAATTATAAATAATAATTCTAAATTATATTTTAAAAATTGACCCCATATATATATATAAATATCGCGTACTCGGTGATTACTTTCCTAAATAAAAAAGTGTTAATTTATTTATAAAAAGGCAAGGAACCAAGCTACCTCGTACACTCAACTTTGCTTTCATTTCATCATTACAATGAACTTTAATCAATTTGCCAATTGGTTAACACAAGTAAAGTCAAGGACATGTTATGCACAACCCCGGCAGTGACATTTGTTCTCCATATCTTCACTGTGATTTAATATTGGGTTTTATTACCGTTAATACCCGTTGCACACGCCGGTTTTCGATAAAGTGCGCCGACAAACAAGTGATATTTTGAATTTAAAATCTGCATCTAGAAGCATTCCATAGCTAATCATAGCACACAACTTTTGAATTGCAGTAATGTGAGACGTTCTATGCTTGCCTCTCTTTTTAAAAGGACTCAGCTTGGTTGCTTTTCAAAGATATTGTCTAGGTTTTCAAGAAATATTAAGAAACAAAAAAAACAAGGGACAAGTGTCTTATGGTCCATTCCATTTATGCTCTTATGCTCTGCTATGTCCATTTCTTGTCCACACTCGTTCTCACCATCATAGTTGTAACAACGCAACATGAGTAATCGATAGCAAAATAGAGAAAAGATAAATAGATCTAAAAGAAAAGCATATCCTAGTCTAGACATCATATACAAGATCTCAATGAATTCTTTTTTGGTCTCAACCCTACTTTCCCCATTGCCCAATTGTTGTCTTTATGTAAAGAGAGTTCCAACTCAATTCTATCATGATAACATAGAGTCTGAACACCTAGTTTTGAGTGGGCACTCCCTTTTGTCAAGACATTTTCTACTTGCTAGCTTGCTCTAGAGGTCATTCTTGAATTAGATTCTTCATGTCATTTGTGACATTTGTTTGAAGTGTTAACCCTTCAAATTGAGTGGACACTACATTCAATACTCAAGTCATTTAGGTCGTCTTCAATGCTCACTCAAACCTCCAACCTTTTCATTTTGAACAAGCACTGACTCTTCTTACTTAGTCCTCTATATCATCTTCAACATAACTCAAAATCCAACCATCTTACTTTGAGTGGACATATGATCTTTCTAAATCTTTTATCTAACTTCTTCCAAAGTGTCCACCCCTCTTATGAAACAATTATGTCTTGAAAAAATACTTTTATATCCATTCAACCCCTATATATTGTTATTTCTACACAAAACTAAAATTTAAACTAAATCGATTATTTATATTCATCCATATATTTGCACATCAATGCAAAAAGCATATTCAACCAAGTGCATATTAGTTAGAAAAATGCATCCACCCCTAATAATATAATAACAATATAACAATCCATTTATCTATAATAGTATAACAATTCATTCATCATAAGGGGTGGCAAGAGTGGGAGGGGTCATTTATGAACCTGAGGGAAATCATGTATCTACCTATGCTTGGGAGTTGGGAATTGTAACAAACAATAAAGTGGAGGCATATGCCCTTCTTCAAGGCCCATCCATTGTCATTAGCATGGGGATAAGGCAATTGACAATCATCAGAGATTCAAGGATTATTATTAAGTCTCTCACATGCAAGGAACCTTCGAAGGACTTCCAACTAGCTTCGATCCTCTCCAGAATAACAAAACTCACTCAGAAACAGAACAAATTCTCCCTTTTTCATGTCTTATGGGAAAATAATGGCAAGGAAGATAGTTTGGCTAGAGAAGCCTCTATCCTATCTCAAGGAACTTTGGAAAAAATGGGGGTGTAACTCATTCCTTCATCCCCTAAGCTTAATGTATGAATTTACATTCAAGGCATGACGTGTCTAGACCACAAAGGAAGCATTAAAGTCAAGCAAGTGAGGTAGATATCCAAGGCCATAGCTCACTAGGAGCGCCACAAGCCAGATAATGGGGCATTCAATTTAATTTCCCTCTACACTGACCCTATTTTGGAAAGGTGGGATAAACTCAAACAATGTCTAAAATTTTATGAAGGTCAGGGGATCTCTTAGAATGTAGGGCTCCGTCTTCCTAGATCGAAATTGGGAGAGAAGTTTGGTGAATTGGAAAGGTTTTGTTCTCTTGGTCACAAAGATCTGGCATTTCCTGTCCCGAGTAAGTGCTAAAACCTTTTAGAATTTGTTCTCTGGGATTCTCATAATTGTCCTCTCTTAGCCCTATTTAGTTTCATTTATCTAGGGCTGGTCCATTTCATGGAGGGAGAAACTTGGGAAGTCTTCTCTCAACCCCTTTGTTCGGTTTGTCACTTATGTCTTTTTATGGGTATGTCATCTCAATATTTTGACCTATTGGTTGGCTAACAAAGTGACTCGTGACGTGGGATGTTTGTGATTCCTCCCTGGTGTGAAGGATAATTCATCTTCATAGTGAATGTCAAAACCTCCACTCAAATCCTAGTCTCTTGCTCCGATGAAATGGTCTAGAATTGGTGGCTTTTGCCACTCTATTTTTCTTTTCAGAATCATACTCTCCCAGTCATGTTCATTTTTATCAATCTGGAGCAGGTCCAATCCATGGAGGGAGGAGACTAGGAAGTCCTCTCTCAACCCCTTTGTTCATCCTATCGCTTATGTCTTTTTCTGGGTATGTCGTCTCGGTATTTTAATCTATTGGTTGGCTATTCTAGGTGACTTGGGATGTGGGATGTTTGTGGTTTCATTCTAGCTTAAAGGTGATTTTGTCTCCCTAGTGAATGTCCAAACCTCTCCTCAAAGTTTGGTCTCTTGCTCTTGTGAAATAGTTTGGAATTGGTAGCTTACCCTCTCTATATTTATTCTCATCCTTCACAAAAGGGTTTTAGGTCCCTCTCTAGACAAACAAGTTTATCGATATTTCTATGGGATACAAAATGTTCATATTTGGTTTTGGAACAACATGGACTCAAGAGGCCTTAAAGGTATCCACGTGGAATTGCAAAGGCATGAAGAGATTTTACAAAGTAATGACATCTCTCTAAGAACCCTCTTAGAAATCCTTCATAATATGGAAGTGCAAAAACAAGAGCAATATAATAAGATAATGAGTATCCTTGAAGCGCATGGGAAAAAAATATTAGAAATCAAAATGGATTGTTGTACGATAAAATGCTATGTTCAATACACAAGCAAAGATTACACCTTAGACTCCACAACTTAGCAGACTTCAGGACAAGTAGAAGATAAACACAATGAAGAAGATTATGGATAGTAGTTCAAGGAGCCAAAAGGAAAGAACTAGACTTTTAACCATCTGGAGGCAAATCTACAATAACAAATTTCTCCAATTTTATACAAATACATATGTATTTCAAATGTTTTTTGCAAGCTTTATACTTGTCTTGTTAGTATTTATATAGCTACAACACGAGTGGGAATGAAAGGGATAGATCATAAGGGGGAATCCAATGATGTCATTGCAAGTTTTCTTGAAATAACAAGTCTATTATCTCTGTAATTATTTTTTTTCCGTTTTTAGCCACATATTAATACAAATATTTCCTAGTCTTAATTAAAAAAATACAATTCATTTATCATAAGAGTCTATTATTCTAGATTGGTTCATATGTGTCCATATAAATTATCACACATACACAACTTAAAATATAACAAGGGACTAATTGCTTTGTAACAAGGGCAATTGCTACAAAGCAATTAGTCCCTGCTCTAAGATTATGTTTTTATTTTGTTCAATTGATAACAAAAATAAGTGACTTTTATGTTATTTGGTATAATCACATCTATTCCTCATGGTTAATGCAAAAACAACCATAATATTGTACCATTGTCTCTCTTTGTATCCTACAACAAAATTGCAATGTAAACCTAATAAAAGATAATAAAGACTAGCAACATTATAGGGCATTGAAACTAGAGTTCTCTATTTATTGCAAAAATTAAATTGTGGTCATGACAAGCTTGGATAGAGGGTCTTGTTGGAAAAAGTAAAACCGATTGATTCAAGATAAGCTTGATTAACATGCTTTGGTATGCAATTTGTGGATTTATGTCTGATCAATCCATAACAACTTTAAAAATTATCGTGGAATGAATTTAACACTAACAAATGAACCACTGACAATGGGCCTCCTTCATATTGGTATCAATGCTTGATATTGATGTCTACTTTTCAACTTTTGATGTTGTCAGTATAACACGTATAAAATATTATTTAGTATGTTGTCCATCAATTGTCATTTGGTCCATTTTTGTTAGTTAAATTTAAAAATCCTACAATTTCTCTTAGTTATGCATGTTATATGCCATATATTCTTCAATAATTATTTTTCATGACATATTTCAGTTGTCTTGTAATCTTGGCAATGGTTTTCCTGAATTTCTAGTGTTAATGAAAATATTTAGTTCCACCATGAAACTTTGTCTTTATGGGTTTTGTCCAATTAAATTTCAAAACAATCCAAATCTTTTAAATTTAATACAATTTATTTCTAATTTTACTCTTCAGACCTTCACAATGTTCTTGAACCCTTATTTAATTCGTATTCAAGACATAAAAATAATCATTCAAATTCCAATGTCTTTCCAAAATTATGTATAAAAATAAAAGTTCAAGTTCATCAATAATGCTCTCATTTAATTATGAGTTTTAAGAATCACTTTACCAAACCAATCTAATATAAAAAAATTCACTGCATGCATACCTACTCTAATGCTCTCATTTAATTATGAGTTTTAAGAATCACTTTACCAAACCAATCTAATATAAAAAAATAAATTCACTGCATGCATACCTACTCTAGATATTTCATATTTGGCATTTCCATATTGCATGGCCACCAATTCTAGCATCAAACAAGTTGCTTCTTTCCCTACTACCATAACTAAGGGAAATTGTAGGACTTAAGTTTTTTTCAAATTAAGGTTTTTTTATTACATCAATGCATTCAATCAATAGAAAATAAAAACTATCAATTTTAAAACTTTAAAAATGTTTTTTTTTAATTTAAAATTATTAAATTTAAAATATATATATTTTATAAACTTCTAAAAAAACTTTATAAATATTAAATCAAATTAATACAAACTCAATCGAATTTTACAGAAAGACAAATCCCATGGGGATTGATAAAGTTCAAAACATTGTAGTGGTACATCTTCCCATGGGCTATTATATGTGTTTTGTCTTTATCTTGTTCACAACTAGGTTTCTTTATTTCCTATTGTTTGCAGCGTTACGAGTTAAAGCAAGCATGGTGGTATGGATTTGGGTTACCAAAGTTTGTACTTAAATATTTTGATTCAAATAAAGGATAAAAATTTAATATTAGAATTTTGATTTTAGCTTATAGAGGTCAAAATATTATGTCATAGAGTCAAGAAAAGAGAACAATATTGTAAAATTTTCTACAAGTATTACAATCTTTTTACCTAATAAAATTGTTGTCAGGATAATTAATTATGAGTAAAGACTATATTTGAAAATTCAAAATCCATTTGTAGAAAGCTATCAAACTCGACCAACTTGATTTCAAGGTCCTATGTCTATTGGGATTCAAGTCTAAGTAATCAGTGTGGTAATGCCTAACCTATTTGAACATGTGGAGAGAGATATTTGAACCTTACTCCCCATGTTAAAAGTTTATGTCCAATCTCAATATTTTTGTTCAATTTGAATGTATTTTTACATAGGGTTTTAGAGAGGAGACCATTAATGATGGTGCAAAGCAAATTGTCCAATCCATACATTTTACAAGTTGGGTGACCCCAACAGCTTGCACAACTCAAATCTAAGGTATAATACAACATTGCGTTACTTTTTACAAACAGTTTGTGCATTTCGATGGTTTTACTAGGCATCTCTTGCCTATTTTTGCACAAAAGAGTCTTTTATGACTCTTAATGCAAAACTGACTAGTGTGCAGCCTTTACCTTTTGACATTCCAAACACCTCGCTATATAATCAACCACCTCTTTCTTCATACCTGGCCAAAAATATTTTCCCTTGGAAGATGCAATTTTTTGCTCGTAGCCTAGGTGCCACAATTAAATGTATTGAAGTTTTCTCAAACTTACCATCTCTATAAACTGGTAAAAGGTTGTGCCATTTTGGAATATTTGACACTAAATGGCAACAAATCGTGTGCACCAATAATTCATACATGTTTTTGTTTGAATGAAACAAAAAGGAACAAAGCACAACCTCATTGTCTCAAAACAAAATAGGTCCAACTTTGCACAAGAACAAACATTTCTTGGGAAATTTTATTATTTCAAAATTATTTATTGTTTAGTGTGATTTAGAAGAGAAATTTGTTAAATTATTGTTGTTGTCGTCGACCATTGTGAAGATGCCAAACAAACAAAATCCAACAAATGTTTCTCTTCTAAGCATGTAGCAATGTGTGGTTTTCCCCTTATAGGTGTGGACTATAGTATGTCCAATTGTACGATATGGGGTTGCCACAACGTCACCTAAATTACTATGCATTTTTTTGTACACTACCACTTGGCATCTTGTCTTATATGTATACCATAATAGTCATTAAAGTTCAATGCTTCAATTTTTTATACTTATCATCAAATTTTAATTCCTTCCCCATACATGAGGTGAGCATGAAGGAGAAGTTAGAATATTGGAGAGTAGAGGAAGTGTGCACTTGAAGCAATGACCAAATTTAAAATAGTTGATGAGGAAATGCACAAGCTTAATATGAAATCAAATGATATAGGAATCACTATGATTGTGTGCAATGTTTTTAATCCCATTCCAACCCTGAATTTTGACATAATGAATCGTTACAAGATGGAGGAGGACATAAATTACTTACATCTACCAAGAATGATATGAAACTATAGACTCATATGAATCGATCTAGCAAGTAGCATACTCAAAGATTCTAGCACAAACACGCATGCTATTGTGGTAATCTTTGAAAACATTTCTATGAACTAGTATTTTGGAAACAACAAATTGATGTTGGTTATTAACTCGTAAAACTAAAGAAAACAATACGATTCCCTTGAGGGACTTGAATTCCTACCTTAAAATCTTTATGATTCGCCTAATGTCATGGAAGACATTCAAATTGTTTCTATAGAGGAATAAGTTTTTTCAATAGAAGACATAGAGTTTGGGGTTAAACAGTTCACAAAAGGGGAAGCTAAGGACATCGAAGGCTACCAAGATGAAATCATAAAAATTGGAGGGTTTATCCTCATCCTTCACATCCACAAGCTCTTCAATTTAGTAGTCAAGCAAGGCTTCCTTAAGCTCTAGACTCAAAGCCTCATTGTACCTATTTTTAAAAGTGGTGATAAAAACAATCCCTCTAATTATAAGATCATTATGATTAGCCCCCTTTTAGACAAGTTATGTGGAATTATTTTGGAAAAGAAAATCAATGTGTGGCTAGATAGCCATTGAAAAGGAGCCAAAGGACACGCTGGGTTTAAGAGCTATCATTCAATTGTGGACCATCTTGTTATGCTTAGGATTAGTCTGCACGAATGTCACAATAGTAAAATCAATCTTGTGTATTATTTCATTGACTTTTGAAAATCTCTTGACATTGTGCCTAGGACTAACCTTTGGAATAGGTTATAAGAGCTAAAATTTCCTTTTGAGTTCAGAACTGTTGCGGTAAAATTGTATGAAAATGTTATTGCAAAGTTTAGGAACACTTAAGGCTGGTAAAAAAAAGAAGGTATACATAGTGTAATTACTATGAGTACTTATGGTATTTGCTCAATTACGATATGCAGATAGTCATGCTTTTACTTGTTCGTACTAGTTTCATTAACATATAGAACAACTTTCATAGTTATAACTAACAACATGCTTTATTAGTATAGAGAATACCAATAATGTGCATATCAGTATAGTATGAGTTGCTTTAGACACTCGACCGAAGGGATTTATCGCTCGATTGACCCTATAGAAGAGTTAAGCAAAGTTGTGCCCTGTACCCTACCCTTTTTGGCATATACATTGACAAGTTAGAAGATTGGTTAGAATAAGCGGTTTGTGTTGGCCCAACTCTCGTTGGTGTAGTACTAGTCATCATCCTTCTTCTTTACACCAATGACATTATTCTTATGGCGAGAAGTCCCTATGATCTCGACAAACAACTAAAAATCCTCAACGATATATGCTCTAGTGTAGTTTTGATTGTGAACACTAACAAAATGAAAATTAGGATAATTATATCCAAAAAGATCATGTATGCTAATTTCGTGAATGACGACAACACCTTGGAGGAAGTGACTTCATACAAATATCCAGGAATCGATCTCCATCATGAGCTTAATTGGAATTATGGCACTGAAAAAAGGATAAATGGATGGTGAAAAGCTTATTATGGACTTGAAAATATTTGTAAATCAACAAACCTTTGGCTATGGGTTAAGAAGAAACTCATATTTGAGACTCTAATCACTCTTGTTATCTTATATGGTTGTGAAGTTTGGGGTTGTAGTATCTTTAGAGAATCGTGGAGAAAGATAGAGCAAATACAAAAGTGTTTTATCACTTATAATCTCAAAATTAAAGGTAATACATCCCATCATATCCTCATAGAAGCGGGTATTCCCCCCATTGAGAGCATGGCTATGACTAGGTACCTATTGGACAAGAACAAGATAAACAACATGGAAGACAAGAGGCTTCCTAATATTGCTTCAAAATTCAGTGAAAACCACCTACGACTCAAGCGTTGATGGCATAAAGATGTCAAGTCTTGGTTAAATCATTAGGTAATAAAGGAAAATGTCATTCTGCATAATAGTGATAATATTGAAAATATTATTACATTTAAATTTAAGGAGAACGTGTGGTGCAATAATGAATTAGAGGATAAAAGAAAATTAAGATAGTATAAGGAGGTGATCAAAAATATTTTTCGTGTTTTGACTTGCATAAAGAAGAAAATCAAGATTGCTAAAATAAGAACAAACTCTCACAAGCTCCATAGAGAAACATGGGGTTGGACAATTCTCAAAACGACGTGAGTCAAAATAATTTGTCATCTTTGTGACACTAAGAGGGTTGAAGATGAAAACGGTTTTCTCTTAGAATGTCCTATGTACACCCACATTAAGTCACAATTTCAAATATTTGTTACAACACTGACCTTCCTAACCTTCTAACTCATCAAAACTATAGTGATAAAAATGCTTCTCTTAAAAAATTTCGAATACATAAATAAAATTCTAAAGAAATCAAATAATTCCCTACCCTTCTTAAGGTCCAATATACCAAATTTAATCTCAATAAACATTAACCATCATCATCATTATCAATTTACGTTAATTTGTTGATAAAAACACAAGGACTTTTGCCCATTTACAAGCAAAGTCCATGACATGTTATGCACAACCCACAAGTGACATTTGTTCTTCATATCTCGAGTGTGGTTAATATCCGTTGCACACATCGATTTTGATAAGGGGCACCGACAAACAAATGATATTTCGTCTTTTAAATATACATCTAGAAGCATTCCAGATCTAATAATTTTTAAATATACATCTAGAAGCGTTCCATCCATAAACACGCGGACCACATGTAATCATAGTACACAACGTTTGAATTGCATTAATGTGATATTTGCCTTCTTTTAAAGGACTAAGCTTGGTTGCTTTTGAAGGATAATGTTTAGTTTTTCCAATATTAATGGACCACCTTGTGAACATGAAACACATGGCTTTATACATAATACTTGGATATATATATGAAAAGTTAAATAGGAAATATGAATATGATAATTTAAAGTAAGAAATACGATCAATTTTTATTTTATTTTTCCTATTTTAAATATTAAACATTACAATGTAATTACGTTATTTGAAATTTCACTAGCTTTAAATTCATCAATGTGATGGATAAAAATAATGCGATGGATAAAAATAAGGAAGATGTTAGACTTTGGGTGGAATGTCTTAACATGTTAAATACTTGAAATTAAATCTTAATTTCATCTTAACAAAACTTGTTAACATAACACCAACACATAACGATGCTAAACATCATGCAAATACATATATTTATAATAAGTGTTAGGAGAAAGTCTACTATCAAAATGTGTCCTCTTCATATCTTTGAATTGTTATAAGAGGATAGGGATATTGTCTTGTTAAAGTCCACTCAATTGTCCAAACTTAGGCTTCACTACAAGACTATCCTATGTTGTCCATGGACATCTAATTGTCCAAACTCAACATTGTCCTTGCATTTTCCATGGACATTTTATGATTGTCCAATAACATAATGTACTCAACCTTATATAAATACAAACATACACCCAACACACAATGTGAATGACCCTTCTAACTCTATCTTATCTCTTAAAAATGACTTCAACTCTACTCAAACTTTAGCTTGCTCATTAAGGTTGACTTTACATTAAATGTCCATATTTCTTATTTTACTTTCCAAGACCAGTGATTAATGATAATGCCAAACTTTGATCACTATACACAAGGACATCACTTAATAGGTAAACTCGCAATGAATATTCCCAATTACTTTGACAAATCAAATTTGATTAAAGGTTCTAAATCCCATCAATATTCATTTGACCCCTAAAGTGAGTTATAGCCTTTAGGCTACATTGTCTACTTCAATGTCCACCTATTGCAAAAGAGTACAATAGTTTGTCCTCTTACTTCTTCATATCTTTTTATATCTCTATCCATTATTTAATACATTACCCTTGTCTTTTGATCTAATGCCCTACCAAAGGTCCTCTCTAATCTTAAGTCCCTTGTCTACTATCCAATCTAGAATCATGCTCTTGATAACTTTTGACCACCACTTAGGGGATCAAAGAGGTGGAAACACCTTGGTCAAGGTCAAGAGGCAACACCCCTTAATGCAAATGAAGTTTGAACTATGTCCCACCCACTTTATTACTTCTTCTTGAATTGAGTTCTGTCTTTCTTGATGTTATCCTTGTCCTTCTATCATAGGTTACATCCTAGTTTTTGTCTTTCTTGATGTTATCCTTGTCCTTCTATCAATAAAAAAATAGACAAAAGCCAAACATATCATAGTTTAGACATCATATCAAACATGTCAATGAAGTCCTTTTGGGTCTCAACCCTACTTTTCCCATTGCCCAACTCTCTTTGTGGGAAGATAATTCCAACTTAGGTCCATCATGGCAACATGGAGTCAGAACACCTAATTTTGAGTGGGCACTCTTTTTTTTCAAGACATTGTCTACTTGCCAACATGCTCTATAGGTCATCCTTTACTTATATTATTGATGTCATTTTTGGCATTCGTTTGAAGCACTAATCCTTCAAACTGAGTGGACATTGCATCCCATACTTTAGTTCTCTAGGTGATCCTCAATGTTAATTTAAAGCTCCAACCTTTTCATTTTGAATGAGCATAGACTCTTCTTACTTAAGTCCTCTATGTCATCTTCTACATGCTCAAAAATCCAACCATCTTGCTTTGAGTCAACATTTGATCTTTCTCGGGGTGGCAGGAGCAGGAGGGGTAATCATCTGCCCACGAGGAAACCAAGTTTTATCTTACCACTGGAACCTGGGCTTAGCAATGAACAATCAAGCTTAAGCCTACGCTCTGTATCAAGGGCTCCTCCTCGCCAAAAACAGAGGTATACATGCCATTTAAGTGATTGGGGATTCCAAGATAACAGTAAGGAATGCTCGCAAAGGATCCCAATCGTCAAATTTATTTCTAAGAGTTATCCTACAAAGAATTGCGACAGTGACCAAAAGATTTCATAATATACAATTCTTTCATGTACTCAAAAGTAACAACCAACTAGTAGATGCGCAAGAAAATCAAGCAATTGGTTTAGAGCAAGGCACTATAGTGGTAAATGAAATTTCCTGCAGCTCAACAATTCCATGAAATCAAGTAACCATCAAGACAATACACAGGTCTGTCAGCTCAAAATTTGGAACACGGTGGCAGACGCAACTTGGACAACCCCCTCCCAAAAAGAGCTTTCTTCACTTCCCCCCCCCCTCGTTCTCAGAGTGGGGNCCACGCACCCCCCCTCCACCTGTCGCCTCCACTCCCCTAACATGAGTTCCCTTCACACGCCCCCTCTCACCTTCCGTCCTCCTTACTCGCTCTCACTGTCCTTTAATGCTCACACTGCCTTATATCACCCGCCCCTACTTAGTTCACGATCGTCGACCTCCCTTCCTCTCCTCAGTTCGCGTTCGAAGTCTCATCGTTGTACCCACGACAGCTCCTGAGCGTGGGAAGGATCTCTGCAGTGAGAAGTTAAGGCGTATGATGACGTTCAACTGGCACATGGATTTAATTTCAAGCGAGGTGGAGGATAATGGCATCAAAGGCAATCATAGCTCGAAAGTATGGCAAACGGTGGGGAATTGGTTAAATCCCATGAATCATTTGAACAAGAGAGATTATGTCGCAATTGAATTGATGCATAGACTTGGCAAATGCACAATAGAGAGGAACAACACAGAGAGAATTCCTGGAGAGCGCACAGGTCAACGTAGCAGCAGGATCAACACTGAGGAAACACCTGGGGAACGTGCTGGTGGAACACAAGAAGCACAACAAATATGAACAGGCAAAAACCAAAAATGGTCACAGTCGAGGAGCACGAAGAGGTTGTAAACGCAGTCCAAACACTGCAAGTTCAGCTCCAGGCCCTCTCCACTCAGGTACTCTCCATTACGGAAATTACTATACAACACAGGACTGAGCAGCAGAGGACTAAAGATGAATGTGAAGCTCTTAGACAACAAATTGAGGAGCTGAAATTCATATATGGGCCAGTTTCTCCTGTCACGACTCTCTCAGATGAGGCCTCCTCCCCAGGACAGTGCCCACATCTAGACCTCAACCTCCGGCCTCCAGCAGAGGCAGAACAATATGCACCAGGCCAGACTAGAAAGTAATTATATGAAATGCTTTTTTGAGCTATATCTAGGTACTTTTTGTAAGGTGTTCACCAACTCTGTACTTTTAGGATTTAGTAGAATAAATAGCACCACCTCTATTCTCCATATACAGATTGGAGAACACAGGTGGGAGCACTCTGTTAGCAGCAAATTTTGTAAACCAAAATGTACACGATGCCTGCATTTTTTCGCAGAGTTTTAATATATAATTTTCCTAGTTACTGTTAAAAAAAACAAAACATTTGATCTTTCTAAAACTTTTATCTAACTTCTTCCAAAGTATCTACCCCTCTTATGAGACAAGCCCTTGCCTTGAAAATGACTTATATCTCATTCAACCCCTATAAATTGCTATCTCCACACAAAATTAAAATTTAAACTAAACCAATCATTTATATTCATCCATATATCTACACAGCAATGCAAAAAACATATTCAACCAAGTGCATATCAATAAAAAAAAATCAATCATCCTTAATAATTTAATTACAATATAACAATCCATTTATCTATAATAGGATAACATTCATTCACCACAAGAGTCTATTACACCAACCGTGTGTACATATAAATTATCACACATAAACACTTTACAATATAACAAGGGCAATTGTTGCAAAGTAGTTAGTCCTAGTTTAAAGATTATGTTTATATTTTGTATAATTGAAAAATGAAATAAATACATTTTTGTTAATAGTCCCTGCCGGAGGGACTATAGCGATGAGTTCATCATTGACCTTGTATTACTTGAGGTTTGACTATAAATTGTTAGATGTTTGCCAATGTTTTACATTAGGTAAGCAATTTTTTTTATTTTTATGATATATTAAAATTGATATTTTTAAGATTCTATTGGACGAGAGAATTGAAGTCTCATTGCAGAGCGACTGCTGAGCGACTGCCGCTTCATTGGAAATATAACCTCCATTTAATGCTATTGTCAGTTTTGTCAGTTTCACTTTCTAGCCGACGGTTTAACCTTGACATCTGGCCTCTCATGGATTCTTACAAATCACAGATATACAGATATATTGCATCACATCTGGAACTACTCACCACCTGCAAGAACATTTATCATAAACAAATTTCTATCCACCGCTTTTCTATCCATGCTACAACGCCTCAAGCATTGTGAAAGAACATTTATTATAAACAAATTTCTATGCACCGCCTCAAGCATTGTGCAACAACATTTATCATAAAAAAAATTCTATGCACATCCTCAACCATTGTGCTACTTTGCAAGGAGATAATAGCAATTGAAGATGTAGTTGCACGAGCAATGTGTTAAGAACCTGAATAGATCTACAAATATAATCACCACAAATACTCAATACACAATAGATCCACAGAGCAATATAGAAGAACAATATGCAAAATCTCTTTTATTACTATCAAACCCTTGAGGTAGGGAAACACCATACAATGGATCTTATTATGGAAGGGATCCTCTCCTGTTCACTTGCCTCTTTGAGGGGGCATCCTCCTATTGAGCTACAACTCACAATACAATACTCTCTTCATTTTCCATTACATTGCTTGAACCCCTTTATATAGTGCTACCATCACCTAAGAAAATTATAGAGGAGGAATCTTCTAAAAGTAGAACCTTCTAAGGAGTCCTCTTACATTTATTATATCTAACTACCCATTATATCTAACTACCATAGTGGGTCTTATTTAATAATATAGTGGACATAGTCCACCTTACATTGAATGGCCTCCACTATTATCACTATGAGCCCTCTGCCCCCCCCCAACTACCTCTCTAGCTACCTTACATTCCATCCCCCTTATGAAATCGTTGTCCTCAATGCTTGATGTACAATCATATACCAGGGTCCCATGGATAAGTGTGGACCATAGTGTTGAAATAGACTAGAGAACCAGGGTCCCATTGAGAAATGGAAGCCACCATGCTGAAGTAGTCCAACCGCCATTGTAAACCAGGGTCCCATGTCCAATTGTTCATGTGAACCCCACATGGAAGATATCAACACCCAATAACCAACTGGAAATGATGCTCTCAATACTGGCACCTATCATGTGGATCCAAATAAGAATATTCATCCACATAGTGGGAGATGATCAAAGATGAATCTAGAAGGAACAATACCATTGTAGAATATGCAGGATGGACGCTGGTAACTATCTCCTAGTGCGGTACATTGATATTCTCTACATAAGGTGGAGTAGAGTCATCAAATAAAATATTGAAGTGGTTGTCATTCCAGAAATGACAACTATCCATATACCAATCATCGCAATCGGCCTCAAAATAATACCAAGCATATATTTATTAATTATATTCATCTCTGAGGTTTGCCATAAGAAATCTCTCCTGCATGTTATCCAATGAATCTTGAATACTATGAAAACTATTATCGAGGCCATCTACAAAGCCATCCAATCTGTCATTCAATGTGTCAAACAATTGGGTTTTGAATGCTTCAGTAATATGTAGAATTTCTTTGAGGGTTTGAGAAGAAATAGCCATCTGAGCACCCTATGAAAATTTATGAACTCTGCAGTCCTGTCGCCATCACGAAAAAACCCAAAAAATAGAACAATAAATTACTGCAGAAAATCGTGGCGTTTTCTGGAAAACCCCTAAAAAACTGTTGAATTTAAAATGCTCATAACTTCACTTCCCAGACTCCGTTTCGGTTGTTTTTTTTTTTGAAATTGGGTGAAATTGTGAGAGGAACTCAGATATGTAATTTTTTTGGGCAAATTCAGCCTCCAACTATTACAGAATAATAAATAAATAAAATAAATAAATAAATGTGTGCCGCCGTCCGCAGAAAAAACCCTGAAAAATTGCAGATTTTAAAACTACAATATCTTGACTTCCTGGACTCCGTTTCAGACGATTTGTTTTTTTTTTAACTTTGGTGTTTTTCTGAGAGGAACTTAGATCTACAATCTTTTTCTGCAAATTTTGCACAAAAATATACCGAAAATTTATGGAATGTCACGACCCTCTTTTTTCTTCTGCGAAACAAAATCTGCAAAAATAAAAAATATTTGCCCACAATGTCTGCCAAGGAAAGTGCTATGATACCACTTGTTAAGAACCAAAGACTGAATACAAAAGCACCAAAAAAAATATAGAAGAACAATATGCAAAATCTCTTTTATTAGTATCAAACCCTTGAGGTAGGGCAACACCATACAATGGATCTTATTATGGAAGGGATCCTCTCTTATTCACTTGCCTCTTCGAGGGGGTAACCTCATAATGAGCTTCAACTCCAAATACAATATTTCTCTTCATATCTCATTACATTGCTTGAACCCCTTTATATAATGTTATCATCACCTAGGAACATTATAGAGGAGGAATCTTCTAGAAGTAGAACCTTCTAAGAAGCCCTCTTACATTTATTATATCTAACTACCATAGTGGGCCTTATTTAATAATATAGTGTACCTAGTCCACCTTACATTGAATGGCCTCCACTATTATCACTATGGGCCCTCTACCCCCCCTCCCCGCCCCCCGACTNNNNCTACCTCTCTAGCTACCTTACACAATGTAAGGGGTAGAGCTAGTTGTAATGCGTTGCTTTGCAAGAAGATAATAGCAATTGGCAACAACATTTATCATTAAAAAAATTATATGCACAGCCTCAAGCACTGTGCTACTTTGCAAGGAGATAATAGAAATTGGAGATACAGATGCACGAGCAATGTAAGAGGTAGAGCTAGTTGTAATGGGTTGCTTTGCAAGAAGATAATAGAAACTGGAGATGCAGTTGCACGAGCAATGTAAGAGGCAGGTGTAGCTACCTCCCCTAGTTCTGGTTTTTGTAAACGTTCTGCTTCTTGTAAACTACAGGTTCTACAGTGCCAATGCTAGCTTGAGCTTGACGCCGGGTACTTTGTCAACCCCAACTTCATCAACCTCATCCGCCAGTCAAGCTTGACCTTGGTGTCTGCCAATGCAAGCTTGAGCTTGGTGTCAAGTACTTCGTCAACCCCCCTCTATTCGTCTATTTTTTATTGCAACGAGGACTGTATTTTCATCTATAAGTCTGCATATTCATGGTTTATGTTCTTCCATTTTTTTTGCGAAAAAATGGTGTATTGCTTAAGGAAGTATAAATGTTTAATATATAGCAGTGGTGATGTATTAAATTCATGGTTATAAAGTTTCAGGAAATTTATATGGGGAAGTCAAACATCAAAATTTCACCATTTTTTCTTATCACACATGGGTTCTATACATAGGGTTTGAACGTGAACTCTTTGAATTATCAGGTACTCATATCAAACCACTAAACTATAATTGAACAAACAAAGTTGTGTCAAGGTTCAAGCTTGAACTATTTTCATTATAATATTTACAACCAACCACTAAAATAAAATTAAATAAACCCAGGAACAATTCATATTTACTCACTTGGCCTATGGTAAATTCTTAGGTCAACTCGGTCAATTGGAGGGTTAAAGATCCTCTCCATTGATGTTAATGTGCAAAAAGGCGAAACAGGGAGACTGGTAAAGAAACATGAAGAAAAATCCTCGAATTGAAGCATGAATTACTGGAAGAAAAATGTCCACAAAATAAGAATCATCTCTTTCCATCTCCGTTGAAGATGATGGGGAAGATGGGGAGAGTATATATGTAACATATATAGCACATAAATATAACAAAATACAAAATAATTAAGTCTGAGGTGAACCACTAACAATATAAACTTCAAATTGCCTACTTTCATTTCCTTCATTTCTACAGTGATAGACCATAATTATTTAGAGAAATCAAAACTATAAACCGAAATAGATAAAGGCCATGGAGTTGCATGGTTTGGAACTGTGCCCAATCTATAAAGCAAATTAAAGCAATTTTAAGGCATCTAAATGTACTACAGATCTCAAGTATACGGTAGTTCGAACTCTACTAAATTCTTCCGCTTATAGACACAATTTTAATGAGGAAACCACCAACACGCTATTGCGCTCATGTAACCCTAAACTCAATGGAAAATCACAGCCAAATTAGGTAAACATTAGCAAAACCCCTCATGTAACCCCATATTCTGTGGAAAATCACGACAAAAATTCGGTAAAAAATAGCAAAATTGGTCGCTTTAAACAACAAAATGCATTACTTAAAAAACAAAACAATATTGTAAGCATATCATTTAGTCGTCCATGTTGATCAATCCATAGACGTTGGAAGAAGACAAAGTTGTAATATTACGAAGGACCATATAAGTTGGCGTGGGAGCATGAGACCAAGTTTGAGACGTGGAGTATTCATAGAAAGTGAGCATGCAAGAGAGTTCAAACGTGGCGTATTCTTAGAAACTATGTTATAAGAATCTAATTTTTCCTATTACAAAGCCACACAACCCAAAAAAAAATAAAAAATCCTATCACATGTGTGAGGCATGAAATTCTATGATGTCAAGCTGTAGGTGCTTGTGTCCAACAATTGTATAGATATATATTCTATCTTTATCACAGATGTTAAGTCTTCTAATTGAGGAAAGTTAGTTATATCCCTAATCACTGTATGAACGATCAATGCTCATAAGTCATATTGATAGTAATGCCCGTAAGGAGGTATAATACCATAGAAATTTCCTTATATAATTATGAATAATTCGGTTTTAAATAAAATATTCATTCAAACATCTCTGCATTTTACGTTTTTAACATATAATTTGAGTACATTGGCGGTAAATTCAAGTTTTTTTGGGGGTTCCAGATGATCCTTGGTAGTCCAGTTTTGATCTAGAGTTCGATGTACTTTAACCAAACCAATCATTGAGTAGAGCAACTCAGATTGATTTAGGAAATGAGAATGAATTAATTTATATAATAACGTTGAATATCTATGGCAGATGTTTATTTACAATAGAAATATGTGTATAAAAGTTACTATGTTTCAAAGTGTAAGGGGCCTTTTTCCAAAACTGAATTATGTGCATCAAAGTTATTGTGTTTCAAAGCATAACTAAAGTATTTATTGGATTTTTTTACATATGTTATCAGATGTAGAAATCTTTGTTGGTATGCAACTCCTTTAAAGGAAGATTGCGGAGAGAAAGTTTTTATTGTAAATGCAATATTTTGTATTTTAAGGGATAGATCCCCATTTGATATCAAGATATCTTTTGTCTACGAACATATTGAATATAAACATACCTTCATAGACCCATTTTAATTTAAAGTGGCATATTACTCTGAGACATGTATGTTTATAGGGTATCAGAAGTGATGACCTATCACTCCAGACCCTAGACTTTAAAGATATGATAGGCAGTTTTGTTTGGTCATCACAACAATGCATTGGGATGCAGATGCAAATAAGGCCTCCTTGCATGGATCCCCAAGGATTATAATCAAGTGTTTCACATACTGTAGCAGCATGGGATTCCACATGCATCGGGTCCTCTATCAAATCCTCCTTTGGTGGAAACAGACGCTGGCCTTGGTTGTACCCATGGCAGCACTCCAAACATGGTATGTTGCAACAACATGGGATTCCACATGCATTAGGTCCTCTGTCAATTATTCCTTTGGCGGCAAGAGGCCCTAGCCCTGGTTGTACCCATGGCAACACTCCAAACATGGTACTAGGCACTAGGATTTAGACAATTATTTTACGGTTGCAGGCATCCGACAA
Organism: Picea sitchensis; assembly: GCA_010110895.2. Taxonomy (NCBI): domain Eukaryota; kingdom Viridiplantae; phylum Streptophyta; class Pinopsida; order Pinales; family Pinaceae; genus Picea; species Picea sitchensis. Next base: position 72,822 of record SNQJ01S0008791.1, on the reverse strand, counting down.
GCAAGTAGGTTTGTGGCCTCTCTCACTATACATAAAACGATGCATTGACACAAATCTTTGCACTCACATTTCTATGCAGTGAATTCTATAAATTTTAAAAGACTGCATTAGTTTTTCCATATTTCCTTTGGATACATGTGGTAGAGTGCAAACTCATTAATGTAGTTGAGTTTGGGACCTCTTATGGTGGCCATAAGATCCCTGGTGCCTATTTATAGATCAAGTCGTCCTCTTAATAAACTTGTAAGAAAAACAACTAGATTGCATATGCAGGTTATTCCTATCCTACATTAGGAAAACTTGCAAAATTCGTTACTATTTCGCTTACTTCAAACCGTGCAAGAACAATATTGCACAACCAACCCAACCATCGAACTAATTTTATAATTGACCACCGCATCATGTATCTTTGATGCTCAATTTTGCAGTTTGAATCAGTGGTTTTGTAGATGCCATGAGAAGTTTTGTACAAAAGATTACCATGGGTGTTGCATGCTTTGTGAGTCCTTGAAATCGACGAGGTTACACATTATCATTTGGCTACCTGCACGAAGATTAATTATTTGGCAATCTATAATTCGCATGAATATTGCAATCTTCCTGCCCCACTTGATTCCAAGTGTGGCATCCTGAAATTTAAAGTGTATTTACTCCTAATCACTAATAGGAGATCATATCCATCCATTGATTCCAAGTGTGCGTCCTGGAATTTAAAATGTATTCATTGCTAATCACCAATAGGAGATCGTATCCATTCATTTGTACTAATAAGAGATCATATCCCTCCATTTGTACTTGGCAGGGACTAAGCTGCCATGCAAAGCTTGTTTAGTATAATCATAATTATTTCTCATGGTAAATGCAAAAACAACCACAATATTGTACCATTTTCTCTCTTTGTGTCTTATAACAAAATTGCAAAGTAAACCTAATAAAAAATAATATATACAGACAACAGAACATAGCATTGAAACTGAGTTCTCTATTTATTGCAAGGATTAAATTATGGTCATGACAAGCTTGGATAGAAGGTCTCGTTGAAAAAAGTAAAACTAGTTGATAAACATAACCTTAATCAACATGCTTTGTTATGCAATTTGTGAATTTATGTCTAATCAATCAATATTAGCTTTAAAAATGATTATGAAATGAATTTAACACTAATTAATTAACCATTGACAATGAGCCTCCTTCGTCTTGGTATCAATGATTGATATTGATGTCTACTTTTAAACTTTTGATGTTGTCAATATAGCTCGTATATGGTATTATTTGGTATGTCGTCTATTAATTGTCATCCATTTCTATTAATCGAATTAGTAAGTTCTACATTTTCCCCTGGCTATGCATGTTATATGCTATGTATTATTCAATAATTAATTTTCATGCCATATTTCAATTGTCTCATAAATCATGTTTTTTCATTTCCATTTCTCTATCATAAAGTCTTGGCAATGGTTTTCTTGTATTTCTAGTGTTAATGGAAAATCTTAGTTCCACCATGAAACTTTGTCTTTAGGTGTTTTGTCCAATTCAATTTCAAAACATCTAGGTCCTTAAAATTTATTAAAATTTCAATTTGTTTTTAATTTTATTATTAAGGCCTTCGTAATATTCCTGGCCCCTTATTTAGTCCATATTCAAAACATAAAAGTAGGCATCTAGATTTCAATGTCTTTGCAAAATTATATATATTTTCTAGGAAACTTGTCTAGGGAAACCCATAGGACACTTCCCCTCATTTTGAGGATGGTACCCAATGTAAGCCCAGATTATGTAGGGCAGAAGGCTAGTCAACAAGACCATTAAGTCATTACAATATAAACTGACTCACTAAAAACAACATGTCACAAAGGTGGGATTCGAACCTAGGTGGGGAGGATAACGACTTCCCCACCCAACCATTTGAGCTACACCCACTTGACTCCAAAGCTATATATATATATATATAAAGTTCATTGATGGTATTGTCATATATTTATTAGTTTTGAGAATTGCTTTCTATGTATGACACCAAGCCACGTGCATACATGCTCTACATAGTTGGCATTTCACTACTACATCGTTGCCCTTTCAAGGATCGAACAAGTTGTTTTTTTCCCTAGTGTATGGTGCTCATCTCGATCATCCAACACTTCGCTTCTTAAGCAAATCTACCTTGTTAATATTCAAAGATCAAAGCTACATGAATTTCATTATGTTGAAGCTATGAATATATACATCAAGATCTGCTATTGATTATATGCATCATTATTTGAAATATACACATTGATTATATGCATCATTATTTGAAATATACACATCAATTGCATGTGAGAAGCCAAAAACCTATGTGGAGTGAGAAAGAAGATGAGAAAAACAATAGATGATATTGATGTAGGGTGGGTGAGAAACAATAGATGTCATTGATGCAGGAAGCTTGTGTTCATATTCTTTGGTTCACCATGTGTGCATCCAAAATACCATTGATCACTATGGGCCAGCCACGTTTTATCATACACACTTTTCATAAATGCCAATATCTATCTATCAATAAATGAAGATATATGTCACCATCCTTGTCATTACAAGATGGCAAGCCATGTTTTTATTTATTTATATATTATTATTATAACTTTTCATAAATTTTATTTATTTATTATTATAATCTCACAATTACCTTTCAAATCATGGTTTTTTCATTACATCAACACATCTAATCAATAAAAAATAAAAAATATCCCTTTCAAAATTTAAAATTATTATATTTAATATATACATTTTTTTAATCTTCTATAAACTTTATAATATTAAATCAAATTAATACAAAGTCAACCGAATTTGACAGAAAAGCAAACGCTTCCCTATTGGGCAGGGACTAATAAAGTTTAAAATACTTAAGTGATACATCTTAGCATGGGCTATTATCTGTTTTTTTGACTTTATCTTGTTTCCAACTATGTTTCTTTCTTTCCTATTGTCTTCTGCTCTTCCATAAAGGTATTATGTTTGCTTTATGCCACGTTCTCTCCATTTCTTTAACTCAAATTAAAAAAGAAGTCAAAGATATGAGGACTCTGGGATTTCAAAAATTTATGACAATCCGTACCTTATGTTTTTTGGTCGATATCGTCTCTCTTTCGTTCAAACAGGGTCCAACTTCAATTGCAATGCCTCTTAAACGTTGCATAATTGTTTAACAAAATGTTTTTATGGTTTTTTTTTTCAAATGAAAATTTTCTCATAAAATTATATTAAATAATTTTGAATACAACTCCAAAAAAGGAACAGTCTGAATTGAAATTCTGTAACAAATCAGTCTAGCAAGAAGAGTAACAGGCCTATGACTAGGCTTCCCAAGTCGAACTTAACACAAGGCTAAGTTATGATATGCAGAAAAAAAAGAAACTAATTCTATCGAGTAAACCGCCAAACCAGAATTAATAGAGTGAAAATGACTAAGGGAACCAGATAAGAGAGGCACGAAGAAATTAAAAGACATCCACTTGGAAGGTAGGATCAACAGTTTCCCCATCCCAGGTGGAAAGCTCAAAGTTTAATTTTCACTTTAATTTAATGCGATTCATTAACATAATAATAAATATTATTACTATTTCTTAACATAATAATAACATATAGTAATAATGGTGGTGCTCAACATAACTTTTAATAATAATAATAATAATATATTTTTAAGGTTATGGCTAATCCAGACATCAAATTGGTGTATGGGATCTCCTCCACCCAACAATTTGACTGGTACTGCTCTGATTTGTTGATTTATTGGATTGTGGCCATGTTTAGTTGACTTGCAAAAAAGGATCTCAGACCTTTGAGAACCCAATATTAAGGCGAAGCGTTTATTTTCCCATATGCAAAAGGGTTCTTAATTGTGATGTTTGATAATGCTCATGATAGGGATTTGATTTTAAAAACAGGTCCCTGGTTCTAGGGAAAATTGGGTTTATGCATGAAATCCTAGACCCCTTCCTTTGATCTAGTCATTTATTCCTTGTCCACAACACCAGTTTGGGTTAGGCTTCCCAACTTACCTTTGCTCCTCTGGGATTTACCCTCTCTTTGAGACATTAGAAATGCTCTTGGGAAATTCCACTACAAAAACAAGGAAACAAAAAATTACAGTAGTACCACTTACGCTCACATATGTGTGGAAATGGATTTCAACAAAGGGTTCCCTGTTGAAATAATCCTAGCAGGGGAAAGCTCTTCTTGGTTTCAAAAGCTAGATTATGAAAAATGTTTCTTTTCGTTGCAAAGTTTGTTTTGAAACGGGACATAAGGAAATTTATTGCCCAAAAAGACCAAGGCAAGCCAAGAAACTCCAACGTAAATAAACTTGGTGGGATGGTGCCAAAGAAGAACACCAAATGATTAACAAGGATGAACCAGATGCCCCAAATCCGTCTAAAGTTGAGCCCAATTCAGAATAAAAAGAAAACATGGATACCTCTTCCAAAAAGCAAGATGTAGATCCACATGATCTTGTGAAAGAGGAAGAATTATCCCGCTAGATTTGGAACATGAAGCATTCAAAAATCTAGATGCGACACCATAAGATTCGTTAGAACAAGACCATTCTACTCTCCCAGATCTGGCCCAAAAGATGAGTTGGGACGACCAGGCAAAAGAAGAGGAGACCTTTAAACAACATGAACCTCCGGATCAAGGCATGTCGAGAGTGGAGGGAGAAGCTCTGAAGTCTTCGAAAAGAAAAGAAGCTTGGACTACAATAGTTAAGAAGAAAAAATCTTCTTTAGGAGCACAATCAGTGGTGACAAGAAGTCGAACCTGTAATCAAAATCTAGAAATGTATTGTTTTTGTATCTTGTTATGTAAGCAATTAATTAAAATCTACTCATGCAAGAAATTTCGTAACGTAGTTAGTAACGATTACAACCTCCATCAACCTTTTGATATGTTGTATGACTCTTTTCGCAACCTCAAATAAATGCTTAAGCTTGTTGAAATTTAGCACTATGTAATAAGTTGTTTGCTTCGACACAACCCCCTTTTATAAATGCAATTTCAGTTTCTGTTAAAAAATAAACATATAGTAATAATGGTTAAGAACATTACAACTTGAGTGGGCCTAATGGTTAAGAACATGTGTTTCCACCTAATAGGTCATAGGTTCAAATCCAGAGGTGGTAGGGTATGTATACCTCCATAGACTTTAGTAGTCAAATCGTTATGTGGAAGTGATCCATTCTCCCACAAACAAGGGGATCTCATACACTAATTTAGTATCTAGCTTACCATGACCTTAAAATTAAATTATTTTTTATTATTAAAAAATATTCACATTATATAAATATTTAAAATAATAATATAAATATTAAAAAATAATAATATAAATATTAAAATTAAAAATATGTTTTTCTTCATATCTTCAAATTGTGAGAAACAAATGTTCTTGCTATCATGTCCATGTTCGTTCAACTATCTTAACTCATTATTCAATACCGATCCTAAAATAACGAAACAACAAATCACACACAACATTGACAAACATGAAACAAACTCAATATTGTCTCATGTTGTCACGGTTATCCTAAAATAACGAAACAACACATCACACACAACCTCATAGAAATACGAGTCATGCATCTTCTAACTATTTTGCGCCACTCAAATCTTAGCTACATATTTAAGGTTAACTTTAAATCAAATGTCCATATTCTTTGACTTTACATAAGGATGTCACTTGATAATGCAACTTACAATGAGTGTTTACAACTACTTTGACAAGTCAAATTTGATTAAAGTGCCAAAGCCCTATCGATAGATATAAAAAAAAAAAAACAATGTTTTAACATGTAAGATTCTTATTCAAGAAATTCAAAAGAATGATGCTTCTTCATTTACGAGTGAAAACAAAAACAAAATATGGTGGTATGCAAGCTTAACAAAGTTTGTACTTGGATATTTTGACTCGTTAAAAATTGAATATTTCACTTTGGATCTTAACTTATAGAGGTCAAAATATTATTTCTTAAAGTCAAAAGAAAGCGAAACTATACAATTTCCTACTAGTAATACAATTTCTTTACTTAATAAAATTGTCAAAATGGATAATTAATTATGAATCAGAATTATATTTGAAAAATGAAAGTTGTTAGTAGAAAGCCATCAAACTCGACCAATAACTTGATTCCAAAACTTTATGTCTATTGGGGTTTGAATCTAAGTTGTCAGTGTGGCAATGCCCAACAACACAGTTACCAACTTGATGAGAACTGTGACCTCAAAATGAAAACTTTGTCCCTAGAAAATCAATATTTTTGGGTCAAAAACACCAAAATCAATTCCCATTTGAAAAGTGGTGCTGCTAGTAACATATTCTTTTATTTTTTTATCTGGAGTTAAAATTACCACTTTTTGTTTAACAACATTTTAATGTTGTCAACAAAAACCTTAAAATCAACCCCCAAATTGAAAAGCAGTGCTCACAATAACACAATTTTTTATTTTATTTTTGAGGTTAAAACTACTACTTTGAAACCTCCAGACTCGACAATCAGTATTGTTGCAACAAAAACCTTAAAATCAACCTTCGAATAAAAAAATGGTGCTCTTTGTAGCACCTCCTCTTTTTTTGGGATAAAATTGCAAGTTTTTTTTATATCGCGTCCTTGACAACCAGTACCCTTAGAACCAAAATCTTAAGACCAACCCCTAAATAAGAAACATGTGCTATCAACAACACCCTTTTTTTCTGGCTTAAAATTGTAACATTTAAAAAAAATATGGTTCAAAAGCTCATTACTATTGCAAAAATAATCATAAAAATAAAATGAAAATGAAAATGAAAAAGAGGAAAATGAAAAAAATGAAAAACTCCATACATGAAACAAAAACAAACAATTTTATTTTTTAATAAAAAAATAAAAAATAAACATTTTAATAAAAATAAATAAAAAAACACAATTTAAAAGAAAAAAATACCATTTTTTTAAATGAAAAAAATATAGAAACAAATTTAAAAGATAATAATTATGAAAACTCCAAAAAAAAATATTAAAAAAAACATTGAAAATAATTATTAAAAAAATCAATATAATGATGATGATGATTAATGTCCACTGGAACTGAAATTGGTTTATCGAGCCTTAAGAAGGTAAGGGATTACTTGGATTTCTTAAGAATTTTATTTCTATCTTTGAAAATAATTAAGAGGAGCGTTCTAATATTACCATAGTTTTGTCGAGTTAAAAGGGTAGGAAGGTTGGTAGTGTGACAAAACTTTTGAAATTGAGATCTAACTTGGGTTTACACCAAACATTATAAGAGAATGTGCTTTTCATCTTCAACCCTCTTAGTGTCACAAAGATGACAATTTCTTTCATCCCATGGCATTTTGGGAATTGCCCAACGCCCAGTTTCACTATGGAGCTCGTGAGAATTTGTTCTTATTTTAGCAATGTTGATTCTCTTCTTTACACTATTCAAAATAGAGAGATACTTTTGATCTTCTAGATTAAGGTTGATCACCTCCTTATAGTCTCTTAATTTACTTTTACCCTCTAATTCTTTATCAAATCACTACTTCTCCTTAAATTTATTAGATGCAATAATATTTTTAATATTATCCTTATCCTGTAAAATTACCTATTCTTTTATTCCCCAATGATTTACCCAAGACCGAGCATCTTTATGCCATCCCTGCTTTAGTCGAAGGTGGTTTTGGTTGAAGTTTGAAGTGATTTTGGGGAGCCTCTTGTCTTCCATGTTGTTTAACTTGTTCTTATACATTAAGTACCTAGTCATGGTTGTGCTCTAAATGGAGGAAATGTTTGCTTCTATGAGGAGGATAGGGTAGGGTATATTGCCTTTAATTTTGAGATTATAAAACACATAATTTTTTTCGATCTCTCTATGTCTCTCCACAAATATTTAGAGATACTGCATCCCCAATCTTCACATCCATATAAAATAATAGGAGTGATGAGAGTCTCAAAGAGGAGTTTCTTCTTATCCTATATCCAAATGTCCACTAATTTACAATTGTTTTCAAGCCCATAAGAAGCTTTCCACCCTCTATTTATCCTTTTCTCAATGCTATAGTTCTAGTTGAGCTTGTGTTGAATATCGATTCCAAGATATTTATATGAAGACACTTCCTCCAAGTTGTTATTGTCTTATACAAAAGTATTGTAAGTGGTCTTTTTGGATTTAATTATCATAACTTTTGTTTTGTTAGTGTTAGCAATCACACCCGTATTGGTGCAGAAATCCTTGAGGATTCTTAGTTGCTTACCGAGTTCACAGAGACTCCTTGCCATAAGATCTATATCATCAACGTAAAAAAAAACACTATACACCTTTTGTTTTTGAATAAACATGAAAAAACACAATTAAACTAAAAATAATAATAATAAAA
>SNQJ01S0008791.1:39232-64392 GCA_010110895.2 Picea sitchensis | reverse complement strand
GACTCCTTGCCATAAGATCTATATCATCAACGTAAAAAAAAACACTATACACCTTTTGTTTTTAAATAAACATGAAAAAACACAATTAAACTAAAAATAATAATAATAAAAATAAATAAATTGTGAGTTTGAACATATGCCCAACTCACAAATTTTGTTGGAATTATATATATATATATATATATATATAAATAATTTTTTATTAATTATTTTCAATGTTTTTTTTTTAAATATTCGTTTTTTTAATATGTTTATATATATTTTTAATTAAAATGTTTATTTTTAAAACAATTATTTAAAATAAATCTGTTTGGGATTTTTCTTTTTTCTTTTTTTGTTTTTTCTCCTTTTATTTTTTTAATTTTATTTTTATGGTTTTTTTGCAAGAGTGTTCGGCTTTAAGGCAATGTTTTCTAAAATGTTACAATTTTAACTTGAAAAAAAAAGGGTGCTATTGATAGCACCTTTTTTGATTCGAGGGTTGGTCTTAAGATTTTGGTTCCAAGGACACTGGTTGTCATGGCCATGATTTAAAAAAACTTACAATTTTATCCCTAAAAAGGGGAGGACAATGCTAATAGGAGCACCAATTTTTGATTAGAGGGTTGATTGTAAGGTTTTGGTTTTAATAGAATTAGTTATCGAGTCCAAAAGTTTCAAAGAAGTTGTAGTTTTAACCTTGAAAATAAAAAAATGATGTTGATGTTAGCACCACTTTTTAATTTAGGGGTTGATTTTAGGGTGTTTATTGACAACATTACAACATTGTTAAATAAAATGTGGTAATTTTAAACCTAGAAAAAATGGTGCTACCTGTAGCACCACTTTTTGAAATGAGGGTAACATTAGCCAGTAAATGCGACCTCTAAAAAAACAATAACTTTTGAGAGGTCTCATCAAGTCGGTAGCCGTATTCAACCTATTTGAACATGTGGGGAGAGATATTTGAACCTTACTCCCAATGTTAAAAGTTTATGGTCAATTTCAACATTCTGGTCCAATTTGAATGTCTTTTTACATAGGGTTTTATAAATGAGATCATTATGATGACGGGGAGCAAATTGCCCAATCCCTATATTTTGCAATCAAGTAACATGTTATTTGTAAATTTTCCCTTCTAAGCATGTAATACCGTATGGTTTTCCTCTTATAGATGTGAACTATAGTATGTACAATTGTACAATATGGGGCTGCCACCTAAATTACTATGCATGTTGTTGTACACTACCACTTGGCATCATGTGTTATATGTATGTCATAATATTCCTAAAAGTTCAATGCTTCAATTTTTTATACTTACCCTTTATTCATCCTGCGACCGCCGGGAATGATGCTCAACTAGGGAGAAGGCTTTCCCTATTATCGCTGGCAGGCAAGTGTTGTAAACCTCCGGATTGGGGCAGAAGGTCGAGAAATGCTGATAATATATGTAGTGTNCTAAAAGTTCAATGCTTCAATTTTTTATACTTACCCTTTATTCATCCTGCGACCGCCGGGAATGATGCTCAACTAGGGAGAAGGCTTTCCCTATTATCGCTGGCAGACAAGTGTTGTAAACCTCCGGATTGGGGCAGAAGGTCGAGAAATGCTGATAATATATGTAGTGTAGCTATCGTTTCACGTTGCCTTTCCTCCCACCCTGGACAAGAGAGGAGAGTGGACGCTCCATGGCCCCCACCTCCCGTTTCATGCATGGGAAGTTTCAACAAAACAACCCCCAAACACATCATTCAAACTGTAGACGGGAATGGGTTAACGGGGCTAGATCGTGGAGAGGATAATGGCAAGTGGAAGAAGATCGATGGGAATGACCGAGAGGGGGAAAGAACAACGATAGAGGGGGTCTGCCCTTCTAAGATAAGAGTGTCAAAAATGCCCTTCCTCTATAGCAAAAGAGGTCAAATTTAAATTCCTTCTCTAGACATGAGGTGAGCAAGAAGGAGAAGTTAGAATTTTGATCATCAAATTTAAATAATTTCTCTAGACACAAGGTGAGCAAGAAAGAGAAGTTAGAATATTAGAGAGTAGAGGAAACATGAACTTGAAGCAATGACAATTTTTTTAATCTATTAGGTCACTATGTGTGTCTCTTAACCTCAACATTCAACATCCTTTAGGCAAATATCGATTTAGCTTTTGTATGTCCATGGAGTCTTTGCCTCACACCATCCTTAACAAGATCCGTAAAGTTATGTTTTACTACTTATGGAACGAAAGATCAGATTCATGTCATTTTCATCTTTGCAGATGGGAGATACTTTCCAGACCAAAACACAATGGGGGTTGGGGGTTCCGTAATCTTTATCATTTTAATTTGGCCTTGAATTCGGTAACATTATGGAGGCGGCTAACACAGAGAAGCATCTGACATCAGGTTATTATGGATAAGTACCTTCATAATACCTCTCTTCTTAATTGGCTTAGAAGGCCTACTCATAACTATCACCCTGTCTTGAGAATGTGGTCTAGTTTATTGCGTTCACTTCCAGTTATCAACCAATGGATTAGTTGGAACCCCGAAGATGGCCACCTCATCGCCATTGGTAAGGATAAGATCCTTGGTATCAACGATCTCTCCCTCCTTAATTCAGAGCTTATCTCTTTCTTAAACTCTAAACAAGTACATACGCTGGCTCAAGTTACATTTTATCGGGATCCTGGGACGCGCGCAGAGGTTTGGAGGAGCAACGATGAATTGGGGTTAATAGGGGTTCATGCAGGGGATTGGAACTCATTTACAACAGAGTTAAAAAAGGCGGGGGTCTTGCTTCACATGGGTTCTACTGATTCACTCATTTGGATGGGGGGGGTGACCTCTCAGGAAACTTCTCTGTTAAAAATTGCTATGACGCTATCCTTTCGACTCAGAACCTTCCGATCTAGCAAGGATGGAAGATAAACTTATGGAAATGGGGTGTCCCATTGAAGATCACATTATTCTTCTGGCTGGCTTTAGAGGGTAGATTGCTAACTTGGGACAATTTACAATTGAAAGGGTGGAATGGACCGGGCATATGCCTCCTGTGCAATCAACATTCCGAAGACATTTCCCATCCTTTTATCCATTGTATGTTTGCCTCTTCGGTATGGGCTAAGTGCACGCAACTGCAAAAAATATATTTCTCATGGACCGGTCTTTCCCTTAGTCACTGCATGGACAAATGGTATGGGAATAAGGCACTGTCAAAAAGGCTACGAGCTCTGGTTTGATGGAATTTATGGCTTGAACGCAACAATCTGATTTTTGAAGGTAAAGTGCCATCTGCATGGGCTGTAGTTCATAGGACTTTAAGTACGCTCGAGAATTTGCCCATTGGTTCAAAATTGCTGAGCCAAAGTTTAAGAGTGAACTCAATCGACAGGTTGAATGGTTATTCAATGTCTTTCTTTGACAATGATTACGTGGCGAGAGGCACTATTTGTGGGGCAGGTGGCACCATTAAATGCAAAGATTCGATTGATTACATGTGGCACCTCAATTGTGGAGCTGGAACAAACACTAAAACTGAATTGTTGGGCGCTTGGGCTTCGCTTTTCATTGCAAAGCATTTAGACATTCAATATATTCAATTGATAGGCGATTCAAAGGTAATAATTGATTGGCTCAATAAAAAAGGAAATCTCCAAGCTATAAATATTGAAGGCTGGAAAGGCAAGATTAGGGAGTTGATTTCGTCATTCAAAGTTATCTATTTCCAACATATTTTTAGGGAGGCTAATGTGGTGGCAGACAAGCTATTCTTCCTAGGTAAACTCTTCTATTCTTCCTAGGATGGAGAGAATGCTGGAATAGTTCAACATTTTGACATTTTCTAATGCTTCTTCAACTTTCACTTGTTCTCGTTTTTTGGTTTTTGTTTCCTCTATGATTCAAAGTCACATTGCCCGCTTGAAGAGCAAGGTTTAGGGTGTGTCTCATCTAGTTTGATAGTGATTCTTTGAAAGGTACTGTAATAGTATATGAAGGCAACTATGTAGGATTGGGATGGTCAGTGAAAGTAGTTATCATCAATTTTTTGTGATGTTGAAAAATTATATATTAATATAATTTGTGCGAATTTTCCAATGGAAAAAAATACCGATTTAGCTACTAAGAATACCTTGATTGACAAAATGACCATCATAAGTGCTTGCTAAGAGTATGTCACAAGTTCAAACCAAATTAGCAACTACTAGTAAGTTGGCTACAATGTTGTTTATGTATGAACCAGATCTGTAGTTTTCTTGGCTGAGGGGTGTGTGGTATCGTAATATTCTTCTCGTAGGGTGGGATTCCATTGTCATAATGGAAAAAAATACCATTTTCTCCCTTGTTTTCAACTTTTTTTTTTGTCAAATATTATCAATTGTTGTATACTACTACTATTGCATTGTATGTACTACTACTATTGCATTGTATGTTTGGGGTTGATATTCCACTATGCACCTCACCTTTGACATTATAAAAATTTGTATGAATGTAACTCGTGAAAATATTTAATCGTCATAAATTTTGTGTTTCACAAATAAGAATAAATATTGTATTTATAAATAAAAATAAATATCAACTATAATTCAAAGTACAATAATTTTCTCTTTGAAATTTGAAGTTGTGACATAGAAACACATATTTTTAACTATTAACACTGTTTTTTTATTTATTTAAAATCACTATTTTATTTTTATTTTTTCAAAAAGTATTTATTTAAAATCCCTATTTTTCATTTTTTCAAAAAGCTTTGAGGGTTTTGGTTGAATCACAACAAGAATTCACAAAATTTGAAAATGCATAATTTTTTAGAAAAATGAAAATGAATATATTTTTAAAAAAATGATACTTATTGATTAATATTTGTTTAATAACTTATTAAAAACTTTTTTTCAAGATATTATTATCACCAACAATTTTATATGATGCTGTGGACCCTTTTTGAATTGTGGTTGTTATTTGTGAAATATGATTGCTAAATACGAGATCATAATAATAGGGTGGCGTATCCTTGGGATTACATTAACACTCTCCCAATCTAACCTAGCAACCAGATCAACCCTTCCATGTGACCGTTACGCCCTTCCGCTGGATTAAGGACCTTCCTGCTCCATGGGACCGTGGATTAAGCACCTCCTCCCTCCTGTTTTGGTTCCTCCGCGCCCTGTATTTAACCGCATCGCATTCCAAATCAGGCCTTCGTCCTTCTATCTTCAAATTCTATGAACCGGAAGGGGAACGAAATCGGATTATTCTCTTAATCTCTCCATAGAAGGAGTTTTAACAGCTCGATCTGGTCTTTTCTCAGATCATTTGGTAAAAACCATGTTAAATTTAGCTTAGGTTTTTGTACTCTGTTTCACGGTGAAACTTTTGCATTTTTAACGGCAAGACAGCTTTATTTCTTCAAGCATTTGGTAAAGTTTCGGTTAAATCTAGCTCAGGTTTTACACCTGGGAAGAAGAATTGGCTTTTCGCTCTATAGCTGAGCGAATCGGCTCGTGTGACCATTCTCTGCAGTTAAGGGCGATGACAATGAATTATTCATCCCTTGAGCTCGCCAAATATAGCTAATCAGCAGCTGGAAGGGCTCTTATGATAAGGTATTTTGCTAAAATGTCAAATTTCCTTCTAGATTTGCTTAGGGTTTTGCATTTCGTTCTTCTGCGACATTTAGTCGGAGTTTTTCCCTCATACTTTACCTCATACTGAGCAATATCTTACGCAGTGTTAAATCCAGAAATCATACCAAGAATATGTTTAACTGCGAAGATCTGCATTCCATTAAAAACGCAATTTTCTTCCTGTGAACAGCCCGTTGAGAGCAAAAACTTTAGCTTGCATTCTTTTGAATGCGAGAAATCAGCTAAATTTATCACCAGGTTTTGTTTCTTAGATGTTCATTCTGTTCCAACCTTTTTCGCTATTTAGACCTTTTTTCATAAATGGCCAAAAATAAGCTGTATTTCCAACTTTTGCACTATTTAGGCCTTTTTTCCCCAGATGCTCAAATATAAGGTTTTGTTTCGCAGATCTTCATCCTGTTCCAATTTTTTTGCACTATACAGCCTTTTTTCCCAAATGCCCTAATATGAGGCAAATTTATCAAAAGGTTTAAGTTTTGTTTCTTAGATCTTCATTCTGTTCCACCCTATTTTTGCTCCTGACATATACTTGTCTTGTCTTTGTGAGTCGGTGATTATATGCAATAAAAAAGGCAGAACTACTGATTTTCTGTTTTGAGACGATATAGAAATGAATTCTTCTCCTCTCACATTCTGTTGACAAGTTTTCTGGTAGGTTGAAATGTTATAGAAATGAATTCTTCTCCTCTCACATTCTTTATGGTATTTAGCAAATATTCCAGAAGTTTTGGGCTAATTTTAATTTCACTCTTTTTCCTAATGAACTTATTCTAATCTTGTACTTTTTCTGTGCAGGTTAAACGTTTTCACGGAAGTAGATTTTGATGCTGAAAGGCTCTCGTTTGTTGCTCGGTTTTGTGATTGATTGGATCTTCACTTTAAACCAGTCTGTGTAGGTATGTGATTTTGCTTTTTGGTAGACTTTTATTTGAGCCAAGCTGACTTTGATATCACATTTTGATTAAAGATAATCTCTCTTCAGGTCAAGATATCTGCTCTTCATTAAGTTAAGCAAATAGCAAATGCAATGACATTATGACACCATAGCTTATTTGCATTTGTTATTTTATTTATCAATATGCTATAGTGCTTGTTTTGCCTTTATCACGGGATCCCCCCGTCTTCCCTGGAATATCCGGATGGAAGTGGGAGCTCAATCTGCGAGCCGCAATAGAGGCTGGCAATCTCGAGTGACCTGACTGGATTTGAACCTTTGGCCTATAGAGGAAGGAATGAATTTACTTGGCATTTGCTGAACTTATTTGCTGGAGTTGTCAAGGTGTGTGCTCTTTTTGAACACTGACAGACAATCACAGTTTTGGCCTATACCCTGGGATCTGCCCTTTGGTGGATTTAAACATTGGCTGCTGCCTAGCAAAAAAATTTCTATGTTTTACCGGTGGCTACCATTTTCTACTTGTTTTGTCCTCGCTTCATTCATGTGTATTTGTAATTTTTTTTTTTTTGGATTTACAGGAGATATTTAATCTAAGATATTTTGCTATCTTTCTATAAGAGTTGATTTATTTTGCAATGATCAGATTTGTGTTGTCCACGTTGGTGAAATAATTAGATAATCTCTTTTACTAAATTCCAAGAAGATGCTCTACTAGGAGTAGTTTTCTTTCGGTATTTGATAATATCATTGTAGAGTTTTTATTGCTAGGCAGGCTTAGAATTCAGAGGCTGTCTTATCTGCGCCCAATCTTTTGTTTATGGTTTAGTTACGGGAGATATTGGATCCATATTGGATCCCAGATCTTCTGCTGTCTTGCTGGTAAGGATTTATATATAATAGTAGAAACGTTTCAAAACCTCTCACAAAGTGCTATCCAGAAGAAAAATCTTCTACTACTATTGCTAATAACTGTGGAAACCTACTTTCTCAAAAAGGATTTATATGTTTTGCAATTATCAGTTTTTTAATTCTTTACATTAGTTAAATGATTACACAATCCCTTTTGCTAAGTTATGAGAAAATGCTGGATTTCTAGAAACTTAGAAAGTCGTTTTCTCTTGTATGCTCAGCTTGTGGCTAAGTCGAAAAAATTGTTTATCTTTGTTTACAGAGATAAAATTGTTTATCTTTGTTTGCTATTTCAATGTGCATAAACTCTACTTGCATATTACTTACAGAGAGTAATTTAAATGAAGAAAACAGTTCTGAAGATAACAAAGATGCACAGTAAAACACAGATTTTTACCCTGGAAACCCATTTTGGGAAAACCAGCAAGAATATGGCCTTTGTTTGGATCTTTTATGGTCAGGAATTATTGTAAGTGGGAGCTTTACACTGTACAGAATGTGTAATCTTACTCCTAGTCTGTGTCTTGCAGATGGTTGTTTGCCTCAGAAACAATCTTTGTTCTCTGTGGACAGGCTCAAAATCCTCTTTGTCCTTTCAGTATAGGAACAGATTTCTTCTTAGAGGCTGCAGTCTTTCTGCTTCTGCACCCTTAACCTCCCAAGCTTTCCATGCCAATTCCTCCTCAGCCATCATCCCCCCACTAGCTACTGATCTGCCTCTTTATTACATCCTCCAGTGATTAGTTGTCTCCAGGAAGGCCAAGAGACCTCCCAAGAATCTGTTTTCAGTTTTCCCGACTATCAAAACTGTTTCCTCCTTAATAGAGAACGTTGCAATTATTCTCTTTTAGGGTTACTGCAGCCCACATTGATGCCATGTGGCATTCTTGGATTCATCCATCTTCCATGTTGGTCGTAAGGTACATGTGTCACCACTCTATGTGGCCACGTCCTTTGCCAGGGAGGCCAAGGTTTTCTGTTTTGGGCTTTTCTTTCTTCCGTCTGCAGGATGCAGAGTGTGGAAGGCTTCTGTTTTCTTTGTGGTGTGGAGGGTGGAACACAGAGGTATTACATGCCTTATGCTGCACATGCTCTCTGTCACGTGCATCCCTTCTGCATGCCTTGAGATTGTGTGGGGCGTGGAGATGGGCATGCACAGCTTTTGGTTGCAGAGGTTGCAGTGAAGTTGAATGGAGGTGTTACCTACCCCCACTAGCTACTGATCTGCCTCTTTATTACATCCTCCAGTGATTAGATTTCTCCAGGAAGGCCAAGAGACCTCCCAAGAATCTGTTTTCAGTTTTCCCGACTATCGAAACTGTTTCTTCCTTAATAGAGAACGTTGCAATTCTTCTCTTTTAGGGTTACTCCAGCCCACATGGATGCCTCCATCTTGGATTCATCCATCTTCCATGTTGGTCGCAAGGTATGTGTCACCTCTCTATGTGGTCACGTCCTTTGCCAGGGAGGCCAAGGTTTTCTGTTTTGGGCTTTTCTTTCTTCCATCTGCAGGGGAAGGCTTCTGTTTTCTTTGTGGTGCGGATGGTGGAACACAGAGGTATTAGATGCCTAATGCTGCACATGCTCTCTGTCACGTGCATCCCTTCTGCATGCCTTGAGATTGTGTGGGGCGTGGAGATGGGCATGCACAGCTGTTGGTTGCAGAGGTTGCAGTGAAGTTGAATGGAGGTGTTACCTTCCTTGGATTTACTATGTGGGGCGTGGGGCAGGGAGCTAAGGTCCACATCGGCATGCGTACACCTTCTGCAGCCTCAAGTTTGTGTGGGGCATGGAGATGGGTATGCAGAGCAATTTGCAGGTGGAGGTTGCGGCGAAGTTGAATGGAGGTGTTACCTTCCTTGGATTTACTATGTGGGGCGTGGGGCAGGGAGCTAAGGTGTAGACTCTACTCTGCCTTGTCGACACCTTTGCATTCATAAAACAGGGCTTTGGCCAAGGTTTTGATGTTGGCTTTAAGGCTGTCATACCTGCAACTTGGGCACTAAATCTAAACATAGAAAACCATTATTAGAAAAAATCATTTCTTTGCTCATGATCCATTTTGAGATCATTGTAATTCCATTGTAGAAGTTAGAGGCTTCCCCACCATTTGTGCAATCTTATGTTTATGGTCCAGTACCTTGGTATTGCCATGGCAAGTAAGATGAAGTTGTCTGCATCTGTCTATGAATTATTTCCCTCTTGCTTCATATCTTTTTTCCCCCAAGGAAGACCTTGTGGGATATCCAGACGGAAGGCAGCTCATCCACCAGCAAAAATATTGGCTGGTAACCCCAAGGGACTCGATTGGATTTGAACCTATGACCTATGGCAGGGAGTCAGTAACATGTCTTAGTCAGATGATCCAATTGATTGAGCTAATCCTTGGGGTTAAACTCTTGCTTAATACCTATCCAACTAACACAGTAGTTAGAAATTTGTGTTTTGATGAGTAAAACAAGTGTTTCAGGTATTTGATGGTAGAAATGGTAGCTTAACATTCTTATCTAACTGACAGCTTAACATTCTTATCTAACTGACGTAATATCTCCTTAGCCTGTCATTTTTTTTATATAAGATTATTGTTTGCTTTTATTGCACCAAGAGTAGCGAGGTGTGTTAGATTTATAGGGTAAGTTGTAAACAGCAGTCACTTTTTATTTTCTAAGGCTAAAATACTTTTAAAACCTGAAGTACAAAACAAATTATTATAGGCTTTATAGGAGGGCAGGGACAGTAGAAGAAAACAACCTTAATAAGTTTCTGATCTTAAAATTATAAAGGCATATAAACAATAAACCTAGATCTCAAATAGTGAAATGAAAAAACCCTGTATAACAGTAGAGATCTAGGTTTATTGTCTATATGATTTAACAGTGATATACAAACCCTCTAAATAAAACAACAGAGTTCTATGCAAATACTCTTCCAAGTGTAACAGCTTAATTTGCTACATATTTATCTTTAATGTCAAAGCAACCCAGACTGAACGGTGATAGAAAAGTTCAGATCAGGACATTGTTAACAGATTCATAGAAGCAATTTCAGACAGTCATAGAAGCAGATTAGAACTCAGATCATATACTAAAACTCAGACTTTAAACAATGATGAAACAAGACAAATAGTACTGAGCTTTAGTATATGATCTGAACTTAAACAACAAACCACCAGATCTGAACTTTAAAGAAAAGAGTTAAGAAATAACATACCTGGTACCTGCCTTACTTCAGAAGAAGGGAGCAAAACCACAGTAGGGATTTATCCTGAAAGTCATGCTCAGTTAAAGGTCTGCCCATGGATCATTACGCTGATCTTATGTGCCAAAGCATGAGAAGGAACTATGCCACCGGGTTAGGGTTACTGGAACTAGCAAACAAGAACCCAAACCCTAAGATAAATCCCCACGGCTGAGATTGGACACAGCACACACAGCAAATGAGGAAGTTTCAGCCAATCACTCCACAAGATTAAGGCCGCGACACTCCTCAATACCC
This sequence comes from Picea sitchensis, assembly GCA_010110895.2. Lineage (NCBI taxonomy): Eukaryota > Viridiplantae > Streptophyta > Pinopsida > Pinales > Pinaceae > Picea > Picea sitchensis. Next base: position 53,477 of record SNQJ01S0008791.1, on the reverse strand, counting down.
TTTGAAAACGTACAGTGAGCACAGGACTCATGAAAATGACACGGCAGTCATATGGGTGGACATCAACCACAAGGAGGTACCCACGACAGCAATAAACAAGGTGTGCAGCTCTCACTGTACCCTCAACGGGCAGCGGCACCCTCAGCAGCAACTATAACTGCAATGTAACTCCCCCCTCAACAGATCCAGACTGCAACAGCAAAGTCTCCACGCTAGGTCTGCTACAAAACCGAGGCCCTGCAGGTCTATCTTCACACTAAGACAATTACAAGACTAAGGCCTCAGTCTTGTAATTACCCTAGAGTGGAGATAGACCTGCGGCCTAAATTTTTGTAGCAGACCTAGCGTGGATAACAATAATGTATGAAGTATGTAATAGTAGGAGAGGGGAGGGTCCTTTATATAGTGGTTATGGTAAGGGTTAGGGCTAGATTAGGGCGCGCTAGGGCAAGGAGGGTAGGTTTAAGTTAACATTAAAGTCACATGCTTAAATTAATAATTTACACATGTGATAACAAACATAACCTATAATAATAAAACAAAACCCATAATCAAGAAGGTAGAGCCTACAACCAATAAGACAAGGCTCACAAACAATAATGTAGAGCCCACAAACCATAAGGTAAAGCCCACAACCAAAAAGGTAAAGCCTATTAACCGAAAAGACAGTGCCTTGCCAACCAACAAGGACCCTGTATCAACTGAACTACGACAAGTGAGGTTTAACAAAGTGGCATTACTCATTCCTTCAAGTCATATGGTGAACCTATTACTTTATCATCACAAAATATGGGATTTTTTCTCCTTCTTGTGGTAGTGTCCTTCTTCAAGGAAGGTCATGTAATCACAAGTTTTACAATTAAGGTCGAGACCATGATCAACTCATGCCCTGCATGAGCACTCCGAACTCATCCAGGGCCCTAGATATATCTAGGGTTTTAATCATCTTGGTCCCAGACTGCGACTTCCATGTCTGTGCATGGTACCCCGGTTACAAACTGTGGCCCCGGTTACAAAACTGTGGGCCCTAGACATATCTAGGGTCTTTCAAATGCTTGGTCCCTGCATTAAGACTTCCATGCCCTGCATGGTTACCCCCGGTTACAAACTGTAGCCCTAATATATCTAGGGTCTTCAACGCTTGGTCCCACACCAAGACTTCCATGCCCTAGGCATGGCTACCGGTTACAAAACTGGGGCTCTAGACATATCTAGGGTTTTCAAATGCTTGGTCCTGCATCAGACTTCCATGCCCTGTGCATGGTTACTTCCCCCACATAACTGGGCCCCAACCGGCCCTAGACATATCTAGGGTCTTCATCAATATTGGTCCTAGACTACAACGCCCCGTGAGGCATCAGTCTCTAGATCTCGCCTAGGGTCTTAGCCATCCTCCAGAGAATGGCTCCTACACAGATGGGAATTTACCACTCCCTCTCAGCAAGAGAGGTATTCTCACCTACACCAAGCTTGTCACGCCTAAGCATGCAAACTTTATCAAGGGCAAGGGTTTGGTGATGTCCATTGGTCTGCTCACTGGCTCTAACATACCGTAGTCGAACTTTCCTCCAGGGCTATAGATTATCACAGTTGTATATCCGCGGGCTCAAGCTCTGGCCCCGAATAGGTCCGGTAAGTAGCTTTGGAGCCACATCAGCTTTCACGGGCAGCCGCTTAGCAAACATACTCGCCTCCTGCTGCTTTGGGGCCGAGCCCTGCTTTCCTCGCCGACTGTGAAATCATAATTTAACCAAGATCGAGCAATATCCCAAGTACTCTTCCGTTCCACTACACTGCCCATCCAATCAGAATATGTGAAGCCATGTAATATCACACCCTCACTGGATGTGTATCCGAGACCATAGGCTATGGTCCCCCTAACATATCTTAAGATATGTTTCACTGCCACGATGTGTGGGTTAAATACATCAAGGACCCAATACGAAGCCTATAAGCATATTGCGGGCATCATCAAATTAGATTCTGAATCTGAGTCATTCATCTTCTTTAGATTAGCAATCATAAGAGTTGACATACTCCCGCTATTCATCATGCCGAACCTCAGTCTATTGCATATTTCCTTTGAAAGATAGAAAAACTCTTTGTTTGGTATTTTCGCCAAACTTAAAACACTGGGATTGATGCACCAGTCTCAGCTCTTACATTTGAACTCAGAAATGAGCTCGCTCTTGCACCAGGCAATCAACTTTTCTTTTCCTGTAAAGAAGAAGGTCAACTACATACAAAACTAAATGAAAGGTTGATTTTCAACCACTCTAGAGTAGAGGTTAGAAACATCAGAGCTCCTTTTGAAAGCCATCAATTCTGTCATATCAGACTCATGATGCTTGTTTACAAAGCCTTCTATAACTGACACTCTTTGTTACACACTAGAAAATCATCTAGTTCACCTTTAATGAAGATATTCATTTTATGCAATTTCAACCAAGTACGTATACAAAAGAAATAACTGTATAAATGGTGGTATACCTCGCCACCGTGCAAAAGAACTCATCATAGTCTATACCTTATTCTTCTGAGAAGCTTCTAGCAATGAATCTAGCTTTGTTCTTTTAAACACTTTCGTCAGCTACAGCCTGCAGGTCAACCATTTGGATGAGACAAGTAAACCGCCTATCCTAGTTCGAAATATCCACATATCGGTTTCTTCATGATGGCTTTGTATTCATCCAACATGGCATCTTTTCAACCTGTGAACTTGTTAGCTTCCAACAACAAAGAAAGTTCCGCGATTACTTATCAGAACAACATAATTTGTAAGCCTTTGAGGCCTTTTTGCTTCCTTCATTATTTCTCAATATCAGACTGGTTTCTTTTCAAGGAAACCAATGGAATCCTTGGATTCTATTAAGATGTTGATTCTCAGAAGTTGGACAAGGATTGACCCATATTCAGAGACTGCTCACTCTGAGTCCAAGAAATCATTTTCTCGGCTGGGGCTTTGTTCTCCTCACAATTTAAGTCCGACGTGTCTTAACTTTGGTTTGAAAAGTCACTCGTGACTTCCGAGTTCCTGCTGAGATCCAGATCCATTTTTCCTCGCTTCATAAGAGACTTCAGATTCTAAGAGGGTAAATTCAACCTACAAGCTTTATTTCAAGACAATGATCAAACTGAGGCATTAAATATCAAACTCTTATAAATCACTCTCCAATGGAAATCCCGACACAAGTTTCCTCTACCTGGATAACCCGGTAGAACTGGTCATTCATTACTGTGAAGTCTATATTGCAACATCTTGTCAATGCCCCTCAGCAAAAATTCTCAGTGCCATCTTCTGTTACAAGGAAGTTTGTACCCTCCGAGAATTCTGTCATACTTTTAATCAAAATTAGTTGAGTTGGTGTCAATGAGTTTCCACTTCCATTTCGTATGGTTGTATTTCCAGAGGCCAAAAGAAAACAGAATTGTGAATTATGAGGAACCTCCCATACATCCCGCTTGCATAGGCATTCCCTTTCAATCTTCCCACCAATATCATTCCTAAAGGAGAAAGAACCATCGTGGGCAAAGTTACATTATCTTTATTGTTATAACCATAGTCGGACTTCACTGCTGAAGACAGAGACATATCAAAATTTTGGGGGAGGCAGCTAGGTCATATCTGAGGCCGCCTGCTCTATTGAAAAGGAGCCTCTGGGAAATAACAAAAGTATTTTGAGGTAGCATAATAACAGGTAACAACCCTGGCACTGGAATGGCTAACGCTCTTTAGAGGGGATGGGAACATCTTAGAGTAGAAAACAAACTGAGGTTCAACAAGGCCAATCTGCTTCACAGTCTAAGTTTCTTCTCTGGAATTATATTTAGCAATATGGAAGCAACAGAGAAGCAGCTCGACATGCAAACTATACAAGTGTCAAGACCGATGATCAACTTTCAATTTCACAAAAATTATCACCTAACACCCTTAGATGATGAATGTTTTCTAGGTAAAATTTCATCATCTTTTTAGAACTCTTCAATTGAGTTTATAATTAGTTTTTACAAAATAAGTCAGAAGAGATGGAAGCTCCAGAGAGGATCCTAGAGTAAAAGTGACAGCCTTTATCATGATTCACAAAACTGGTTATGCTAGAAATCAAGCCTGGGATCTTGAGAAAAGAAGGTGATCTAAGTGATCTATAACCATTACAGGAGAGGTCTGGAAAGGTGCATGACTTGATACATAATGCACCTTGATTCTTTAGCATTTGTGTCAACAAAGAAATCACATAGAGAAAAGTATCAAGGTAAACTCTTTAAAACCTAGAGCCCCAGAAGTTGCCTTATTAACTGACAGATAGGATTAGCAGAAACTGTTGCAGACTAAGTCTCTTAGTACACAATGCAACTTACAATTAGTCATTGTGGTTGAACAAAAAAAAAGTTTTGCTCACGGTAAGATTATTCACTCTAATGTGACTAAAAAGTAACTCTATTTAGAAAGTAGAGTTTAAACAATTGAAAAGCATTCCAAGTTAGTTACTAGATCCAATGGTCTAATTCATGAGACACAAGTTTCAGCATATCAGATTCAAATCTATTTTGGAAACAACCATACTCTAAGCAACACTCCACACTCTGCATAGTGAGCAGCCATTTGCGCCTTTAAGGTCAAGGCATTGCAACATTGACTGCTGGTGTGGCCTGGCCACCTTCCGATGTAAAGCCTTCCACTGACAGTGAAAGATGTCAGAATAAAGACACAATCATTCAAACTTTTAGGCAGAACTTACTGATGGATGCAGAGACAATCAACCTGCTCTTGTCATGACAGAGGATTAATTTCCTTTCCAACTTCTCTTGATTTGCAAAACAAAATACCCTAGTAAAGGATCACGGGCTCAAGGCTTTTTCTTGAGCTTCATCACGCCCATAGCTCTGATACCATGTTAGATTTATAGGGTAAGTTGTAAACAACAGTCACTTTTTATTTTCAAGGCTAAAACACTTTTAAACCCTAAGTACAAACAACATATAGGTTAGTTTCATAGGAGGGCAAGATGTGTGAGAAGAAACAACCTTAATAAGTTTCTGATTTGAAGATTATAAAGGCATGTAAACAATAAACCTAGATCTCAAATAGTGAAATGAAAACCCTCTAAATATATAACAAAAGAGATCTCTAACAGTGATATGCAAACTTCTAAATAAATCAGCAGAAACTCTATAAATACTCTTCCAAGGTAACAAATGGACCTATTAAGGCTTATTCAATGTCAAAGTAAACTAAAACAGGTTCAGATCATAGACATTAAAAACAGTTCTATAGAAGCAACTGTAAATTTATAATTCAGACAATAATAGAAGCAGAATAGAACTCAAATCATATACTAAAACTCAGACTTTAAACAATGATGAAACAAGACAAATAGTACTAAGCTTCTTCTATATGACTGTACTCAAAACAACAAACCACCTGATCTGAACTTTAAAGAAAAGAGGTAAGAAATACATACCTGGTACTCCTGCCTTACCTTAGAGAAGGGAGCAAAACCACAGTAGGGATTAATCCCGAAGGTTATGCTCAGTTAAAGGTTCTGGCTCAGATCAATAGTCATCTTAATGTGCTAAAGAAGAGAAGGAACTTTCATACCACTGAGTTAGGGTTATTGGAACTAGCAAACAAGAACCCAAAACCTAAGATAACTCTACCAAATAGATTTGGACACAACATTGACACAAAGAAATGAGGAAGTTTCAAACAGAATCACTCCACAAGATTACAATGTACCTCAATACTCCTCCTTGAAACGCATAAAGAAATCGCTGCATCCCAGCGAAGAAGACACGATACCATATGGGTGACATCAACCACAAGGAGGTACCCACGACAGCAATAAACAAGGTGTGCAGCTCTCACTGCATTCTCATCAGTACAATTCTCAAATAGCTGAATTATAACTTAATGTAATTCTCAACAGTCATGCTCACTACAAGAGATCCACTCCACCAGCAAGTCTCCACGCCAGGGTTCAAGTACAAAACTGAGGGCCACAGTCTTATCTTCACACTAAGACACATAAGACTGAGGCCGCAGGTGTGTCTCACACTAGGACAATAATAAGACTGAGGCCGCAGGTCTATCTCCATACTAGGATAAGACTAAGGCCGCAGGTCTATCTCCACATAACAATAACATATGAAGAAGTGTGTCTTAGTAGGAGAGGGGAGGGTCGTTTATATAGTGGTTAGGGTAAGGGTTAGGGCTAGATTAGGGGCTTAGGCAAGGAGGGGTAGGTTTGGTTGATAGTCACATGCTTAAATTAATAATTTACACATGTGACAATAAACATAACCCATAATAATAAAACAAAACCCATAATCAAGAAGGTAGAGCCCACAACCACAAGACAAGGCTCACAAACAATAATGTAGAGCCCACAAACCATAAGGTAAAGCCCACAACCAAAAGGGTAAAGCCCATTGAACCAAAAGACAAAGCCTACAACCAACAAGGACCCCCAGAATAATCAACCAAGGACAAGTGAGGTTTAAATAAAGTGGCATTACTCATTCCTCAAGTCATATGGCAGAACCTATTACTTTTATCATCACATCATATGGGATTTTCTCCTCTGTGGTTATGTCCTTCTTCAAGAAGGTCATGTACCGGGCCAAGTTTTGGCACCAAGGTCGAGGATCATGATCAACTCCATGCCCTGTGCATGAGCACTCTCGAACTCCAATTCAAAAATTCTAGATATATCTAGGGTTTAAATGTTTGTCCTAGATTCTCAAGACTTCCATGCTCCAGCATGGGTACTCGGTTACAACTGAAAATTTCGGTTATTAAACTGTCATGGGTACCCTGGTTACAAACCAGGGGCCCTGGTTACAAACCAGGGGCCCTAGACATATCTAGGGTCTTCAAATGCTTGGCCCCAGACCAAGACTTCCATGCCCCAGGCATGGTTACCCTGGTTACAAACCAGGGGCCCTAGTTACAAACCAGGGGCCTTGGTTACAAACCAGGGGCCCTAGACATATCTAGGGTCTTCAAATGCTTGGTCCCAGACCAAGACTTCCATGCCCCAGGCATGGCTACCCTGGTTACAAACCAGGGGCCCTAGACATATCTAGGGTCTTCAAATGCTTGGTCCCAGACCAAGACTTCCATGCCCCAGGCATGGTTACCCTGGTTACAAACCAGGGGCCCTGGTTACAAACCAGGGGCCCTAGACATATCTAGGGTCTTCATCAATATTGGTCCTAGACCACATACCCCAGGAGTGCACTGGGGGCCCTAGATCTTGTCTAGGGTCTTAGCCATCCTCCAGGAGAATGGCTCTCGCTGCTGCATGTAAATTTAACAAGGTGCTCTACAGCCCAGTATGGGGGAGATGTTGTCAAGTTAGCATTATGCTAGATAACGTTATATTAAGAAAAAATAAAGGACTCAATTAAACAAAATAAATAAATAATAATAATAAAAATAAAGTCGGCCCAATTAAAAAAAACAATTACATGCATTGTTACATATTACACATATATATACTGCTTACTTACATATGTATATGACATCATCTAAAATATTAATTCCATATTAAATGAGAATAAAAAAAATTACAGCTTAAGAAATTTGATCCCTTTTGGTGCTTGATAGATCCGGGTTTAAGATGGATCTACTCTTGTAATTAGGTCACTTGGTTGTTGAAGATGCAATTCTCTCGTTTGCTTGTCATCTTCTGTGCAATTTGCCCCTTGAAAGTATCATTACTGGCATCCATCCTAATTATTGTTCTTTGTTATGCTGTTTTGGTGTTTCAAACTTTTGTCCAGAAGCCATGTTCCTGGCATATGTAGTGTGCTGTGTCTAGCTCATAAAGTTCACTAATTCCTGGTTCAGCTACATCATACACCTTGGCAACTTTAGTCGTGTGCTTTGTCATGTCCTTTTTCAACTGCAATATTTAGAAGAAAGTTATAAGATCAGTTTATAAGTTGCTTTCTGATCATCTCAAGTTATAAGGTGCTTTCTATTCTTCTTGAGGTTACAATTCATTTTCCATAGTATCCTCCTTGTATTCTAAGATGGAAATCTATAATTGATCTTTGTAACCATGCTTCTTTGCTGACGTTTTTTAGGCTCCTTTACGGATAGAACTAATGTCGGGGAAAGCTCTTCGGGATCTCAATGCAACAACCTTATTGGAGAGGAAAAATGACAATTCAAACAAGGGAGACATTGCACCAGAGGCTGTCTATTCTGAAATAGAGTACATAGAAACTGAGAACTTGAAGGACCTTGCAGATGCAGACGCTAATCTTATTGTATATTCTTCATTATCTCTCTTATCTTTTCTATCTTTTAATATTCATAACTTTGCATTATGCACATATATGAAGTTAGCTTACAGAAAGTCAATTATGTGCCTTCTTACATCATTGGATATCAGTTCTGGGAGGATTCCATGGGCTTTTTTTTAATTGCTGTCTGTTCTTTGCAGACACTGTTAGACAGGCTTGACTCTAAGGACTGGATTGTGGTTTGTGAAGCACTAAACCATGTGCGTCAATTATCAATTTTTCACAAGGAAGCCATGCTTCCAATACTGTAAGCTCCTTTTTGTTAAACCTTTTTGAAATTTAATTAATGGAATTATACATGGGATGCAATGACGATAAAGAACTTTTACTGAGTTACAATATCAAGTCATTCCTTAAATTTTTGAGATTTTTGTATACAGGGGTAATATAACCACTTTGACAGTTAAGTCCTTGAAGAATCCGAGAAGTGCTCTTTGCAAAACTGCAATTATGGCTTCATCTGACCTTATCAAAGCGTACCAAGATCAGATGATTGATTTCATTGATCCAATGGTAATGTCTTACGGTTATTTTCTGAGAGCAGACCATCAATTTGACTAAATGGTTGCCATAATAATGTAAAATTGCAGTGGTGATGGATACTATAAAGACTTTGCAAAAGCTTTTATTTTGCCAAGCTTATGATTCTCTGTATTGTGATGCAGCTTTTGCAACTTTTGCTGAAGGCCTCTCAAGACAAACGCTTTGTATGTGAAGCTGCTGAGAAAGCATTGATTATGACAACTACGTGTATTTCTCCTAATCTATTACTACAGAAATTGGAACTCTATGTCAAGCACAAGAATCCACGTATTCGAGCTAAGGTGTCTATGTGTATATGCAGGAGTGTTCATAGGCTGGTATGACTGTTCTGTTTTACTTTCTTCAATACCAACAATTATCCCAGTTTGTTAAAGAAATTGGTCTTTTTAGGTGGAAGTCAGTCGTTAGTTTTTTGTTACGACTATATTATTCTGCATCTTGTAACTTCACCTTGATCAAGTTGCAAGGTGTAGTTCCCCTGTTCAGCTTTGCAATTACCTTAAGGGCCACTCTGTTTGTGTGTTTGTCAGGGCGTGGAGGGGATCAAAGAATATGGCTTAGATGCATTAATCCAAATAGCTGCCACACAACTAAATGACCATCTTCCTGAAGCACGTGAGGCTGCTCGCAAACTTTCCTTGGAACTCCGAGCTGCGTATGACAAGTATGTCTCCAATCATCAGACAGAAGAAATGTCTCATCCCACATCCAACAGTGATGCCTGGGAGCAGTTCTGTTGCATGAAGCTTTCTCCTGGCAATGCTCAAGCTGTTCTTCGGGTCACGTCTGCTGCAATATAATCTGTGTACGAGATTTCAGGACATGGTCCTGAATTTCCATCGTCAGCAGCTGTGTATTTCCATGGAGCCCAGTGCATAAGAGCCATGCAGATGAAATTGTCAGTTGGAAAGAATTCTGGGGTTGAGCCATTCACTTTATGGCTTGAGAAGACATTGGAACACACAAAGGCTGAGGATTGAGGTTACTAAGTTGCTGTTAATATTAAAAATAGTATCTGTGCCATTCTATACACGTTGACGTGTGTATCACCTACCTTGGTGTTGATTGCTCAATGCTTTACATTGCCTATCAATGTATTGCGTATCTAATATGGATTGATTAATTACGTGAAGGGATTTCTTTCTTGCGTACAATGGAGGTTTGAACTCTTCCTGAGTGCCTCTCAAAGAACCAATGATAAACATCCAAGTTGAAAGTGTCTCCCGTTGAAATACCTAGAAATCCACTGGATCTTATCTGATCTCAGTTAGAACGGCTAGCTGGGCCTTCCTACCACCAGATCATTCTTGTTCGATTTTTTGCTGTATTTAGTATTTCTTAGAAACTTAATGTAAACTCTTCATGTTGTTTTCAAGTGTTCTGAGCTTATTAGACTTGAAACCAGATCTGAAGATTTTCTACGTTTCACATTGTTTGAATTTTGAAGGAACTTTTTCAACCCATTATTTTAAAATAATATCTCTCGAGTTACCCGGATGCATGAATGCCTCTTCAACTCTTTCCTTGAAGCTAATTGTTTTAGTTACTCTATTTGTATATTAATTAGTAGGAAGTTTTGTCTTTGCAATTGGATTTGTTTCAGTTGAACATGTCAACCGGAAAAAAGAACAGCAATAACACTGATATGAGTGAAGTGTACGCCTGAAACGTTGGGAAACAATAAAATCACATGCAGTTAACCAAAATAAACCCATATTATCTGTTTACATGTTAACGTATTATAATAAATGCCGAAATGTTAGATGGTTAGCAAAATAATATTAATATTAGAATTCCTTATCCTGTAGTAGTGGGTATGTTTGGATAAATCTCATATAATATTATACAATTAATAATATCTTAAGATTAACTAATGTTATGTTTGTGAATATATACAACTTGGTTTTACGGGCCATGAGAGCATGTAGTACATACCTTGTGGCAGGCATCACGTAAATGTTATTACCATTAATAATTATTCAAATTTTTATATTACAATTTGAGTGCTTTTATTTGTTTATTTCCTTTCTGTTATATTTGATTTTATTTTAAAATGGTTTCTTAAGAGGAGAGCTAAGGTTTGAGCTTGTGTTGCTATTGTCTCTACCACATTTATTTCTTTTTCTCCTTGGATTAGCTAATTTGAGCTGGCTAAAATTAGCCACCCTTTCTGTAATAGGGTCTTCAAGAGGCTCTTAATGGCTCAATGAAGGGCCAAAGATAGGATCTTAGGAATTTATCTCAGATAAGCGATAACAATTTTGTTGAAAATGACGGGGATTTTCCCTAAATGAGTCCCCAACATAAACCATGAGGTAAGGATTTAATGGTTACTTTGTTAGGTTTTTAGTTTGAGTTGCTATTCACTCTACTAGTTATTTCTTTTCCACAAAATTGGCCATTCTTCCTGTCATGGCTTAGTGAGGCCCAAAGATGGATCTTTTGTTAGGAATTTCACTCAAATCAATGATAACAATTTAGTCGAAAGTGACCAAGGGAGTAATGGTTTCCCCTAAGTTTACTTAAGGATTTAAAATGATTTCCCAAAGGGAATTTTGTTGGAAGTGGCCAAGGTAATAATGGTTTCCCTAAAGATACCATGAGGTAATGACAACATCCTTAAGGATTTAAAATGGTTTCTTAAGGATTTAAAATGGTTTCTTAATAGATAGAGAGTGTTGGGGTTTGAGCTTAGTTGTTATATACTATTTATTTTCCCTTTTGATTGGCTAGCTTAAGTTGGCGACAAATTGGCCATGCTTCTTGCCATATGGCCTCATGAGGTTCTTAATGGTTCAATGAAGGCCCAAAGATGGATCTTTTCTTAGGAGTTTTACTTAAATCAACAATAACAATTTGTTGAAAGTGACCAAGGGAATAATGGTTTACCCTAAGCTGGCTCAAAAGTTTCAAAGGTATACCATGAGGTAATGACATCCCTAAAAAAACATAGTTGACTTTTTTGTTTTAGAGAATTTATCTGTCGCAAGTTTAAATGACACATTGTTAGAGTACTTGTTTGTCTTGATCCTTTGGAGGCTATGATTTTCCTTGGATGAAGGAGGTTTGGGAGTCACATGGTTGGCATTGTGAAAGTGTTTGAATGTTAAACCAAGTTTCCTTCTTGCTTGAATATTTTCATGTGAAGTGATTGCCTTTGATGGCCCTTGGGGTTTGTCAAAATGTTCTTGCATTCTCTAGTTGGTTTAACGATTTCTTGGATAAACAAAGTGTGAAACTTTGCTATCATTTGTGGGTAGGGTTCCCTATTGTACCTATGCAATTGTGGCCATTCTTGGAGAGTACTTTCAGTTGTGTATAATTTTTTGCCACGAACTTGAAAACTTTTGTAATGACCCAAATGGGGGTATATAATCGGATATGGGGTATATAATCGGATAATAAGTCAAATGTACATGCAAATAGGTGGTAATGGCACTACATTGGTGATTGGTAAGAACTCGTACATATGAGGTTTATATAGTCATTTAACACATTGACTTATGATTATTGTATTGTAATGAGTAAGACATATATAAGAGGTCGACAAAGTCTTTTAACACAGACTTATGATGATTGTATTGTGATGTTATCTACAAGAGGTCAATAGAGTTAATATATAACACATTTGCTGATGATGATTATATTGGGATGTATTTGGGTTATTTGGGGTTCTCCTAATATCGAAGGAGTGATCATGTAACACATTGAAATAATATGTCTTGGCATTGTGGTCCATGGTGTTCATGCATGCTTGTCATTCTTTATTGTGTATTATGTTGTCATTCTTTATTGTGTATTATCTTCATCATAGGTGGTATAAGCATTTTCCAAACTTACACTTTTCCAAACTTCCAAACTTCCATTGTTGTCTTTGAAGCAAATTTGGAAACCCTAATTTTTGGGCCATGTTTTCTGTCCGATGGCATTAGAGAACTTCAAATTTCCCACACTTGAATGGTTTTTGTCTCGGTCGATTGGAGAACCCCAAATTTCTTACACCTACATGGTTTTCATCTTGATCCACTAGGGAACCTAGATTTCTCGCACTTGAATTGTTTTATTTCTAGTGGACTTAGAAGCCCCATTTTTTTGGTCATGTTTCTGTTCAATCATAGTGGGCAACCCCAACTTATGGGTAGACTTGGAAACCCTAATTTTCCGGTCATGTTTTCATATGATTGAATTGGGGAACCCCAACTTTCCCACACTTGCATGGATTTTTCCCGCGACTTTTTGGGAAACTACAAATCTCCCACACCTAAATGATATCCTTCTCGATTTAAAGTAACATTTCACGTGCTTGCATGGATACTTTCAAATGTAACATTTAAAGTATGGCACAAAATAAGGCATGAAGTGCAACATAGAAAGACAAGGTGTTAAGATTTAGATTGAAATAAGTGTGCTTTGAATCGAGGTGATTGATGGTTGAATTTTAGTTGATTGTGGTGTCAAGGCCACTTTGTTACTTACAATAGCTTGTCACATATTTAAGTCCTATACAAAGGATTCTTCTTGTCAACCATTTGGAATTGAACACTTCCCTAGCTGATGCATTCCTTGTACGCATTGCTAATGACACTAGCTCGTGGGGGCATCAGAGCGCCCCTCTTGTGGGTCACGATATAATGGAAGAGTGATAAGCTTTGGTTTTAGCATGGATTTTGACTTAGAGGCATTCAAAGATAATCCAACATAATAGCTTTACACCACTGGCTTTTCAACCAAGCACGATGACTAATTGTGTGAATCAACAATTCCTCTCATACTAAGTTGAATTGCTATTGTGGCATAGTGAATCGGTAGGGTAAAACCAACTTGTCTCATGATGGTCTAAACCCAATGCATGTTCCTATTGGTGGGTGAACAACCCAACAATCCACAAATTTTGCATCATAATGATAGGAAGAGCCAACATAGAAGGATCAAAAAACAATCTCACTATGATGCTTGGATACCACAAGCCAATTATCCCCTTGATAACTCTTTTGACACCTTTAGCCTCAAATTTTGAAAGTCTAAAGGATCGACAAGCCATGATTCACGGTTTGTATTCATATCGAAAATCAAAATCAAATGAGCTTTTACCCTATTGTTTTGTTCTCATTGAGTTCATATTAAGATACGTACGCTATCTTTCAACAAATGTGTTGCCCCAACCAAACTCCCCCTGGCAATGTCTTCCCCTTAGATCATCTCGTTGAAGCATGCCCGCATGCCCTGAGGCCAAAACACGGGTGATGCTGTTGATTAAGGTTGGTTGTCATTGATGTCAACCCTTGAAGAAAGCCCCGTAGCACAAAGGTTTGGGTAATGGACCCAATATTGTTTGATGTAAATATGACTCATTATTGTTTTGTCATGGTTGATAAGAAGTAAATATGGA
>SNQJ01S0008791.1:20407-37558 GCA_010110895.2 Picea sitchensis | reverse complement strand
GGTTGATGCACTTGTTTATGGTACAAGTTGATTACAGGTTGAGGTACAGGTTGATGCATGGTTGATGCATGGTTCAGATTTATTGGTATAGGTTTACATCGATATATCTCATAGTGATAGTGTGACAGTGGTTCCATCATTCTACTTCTACTTCAGGGTGGCAAGACGGGGCAAGGACAGGTGGTTGTAGCCGAAGAACATAGGGGGTTGTAGCCTCCTTCTGGTTGTATCCAAATAATTGGGGAGTTGGAGCTTCCCTCACGTTGTAGCATAAGAAACTAGGGGGTTGGACCCTCCTTCCAGTTGCAGCTGGAAAACAAAGGAAGTTGGTGCTTCCAATGAATGTAATTCTTCAAGACATATAAGAAAAAACATTCTGTGGTTCTCTCTTGATTTGGGTTTCCACATAAAACACTGGTGTACTGTGTATGTGTATGATTGTTCATTTGTTCATTGCTTATTTACTCTGTAGTTATTGGATGACAATGCTTCATTGATATAACACTTGGATTATATGGTTAAAAGGGATTAAATTGCTCTATTACTGATTCACCCTCCCTCTTAGTGATCCAACAAATGCTCCATCTTTGCCTCACATAATAAGTAAACATAATGTTAAAAGTAGTGGTGTTCACTTGTGCTAACAACCACTCCCACTTTCTCGACACCTCTCATGTCTTTTCACAAATGCACGGTAGTGTCTAGCTCAATAGGATCTTCTTTCCCTGTTGAGTTCATGAAGTCCATTACCTTGGTTGTGGTTTCACTAGATAGGGATAGTGGGAATCTCGTTAATTCGTTCATGTGCATCACTAATTAGATAATGAGGCATTTGGCTACCTTAAGAGAGTCTTAGTTACTCCCATTGTTTACCCAGGTTTTGTTGATTTTCTTCACTTTGACATTCAAAGCATTGGGCAAAAGTCAAATTGTGTCAACATCTGCAGGGATCATCACAATGCTTTGTTTTAATTAAATAGTGAGACTCCCTTGTTCATACTAGTTCTTAATCGTCTATTCGCCACCTAGGGAAAGTCCTTGTTAGGGGGAACTCTACATCCATAGCCCATTCAACATGTGATTGCTTTCCCTTGTTGCAATAGTAGCTTGGGCATCCCATGGGTTTAGGATGTAGACCCCTAGGCCCAACCCTCAGAGCCAATCCTTTTTCGGAATTTACAAATCCATTTTGCCAACTTCCATCAACTACATTGTTCTATTTTTACCAAAGGATGTTCATCTTGGAGTTTTGATGTTGTATGAGTAGGACTAGGCATGAACATAACTCAATCCTCTAGATTTTCAAGGGCCATCAATGCACACCAAACACTACAAGGCATGCTTTCCTCTTTTAGAGATTGGACCCAATCTCTTGTTGAATCGATTCTAGGGTGGACAAGTTGTTAAAAGGAAAATATAAGTCTTCCTAGGGCCTTTGATGACATTTCTGTATTTCCTACGTTGTTGTCCACTGCCATGTCCCAGTTCAAGAATATTAACTCAATTCCCTTTCGATGTTCATGTAGAGTTCCCTTGATACAATGCTTCACCATCTCTTAGGATAGACTAACCCATGTCTAATCCTTGTTCACATGGAATCTTTCCCCATTTCAATGTTCAAAGTTCTCATTTGAATACTTGTTACTTAGTACAATCAAGATTTGCATTGGGGGTTGGTATACCCAGTGTCACATTCAAAGTTTAATGACCCCCACATCCTCTTACTCATTGGAGCTTGGCAATTGCTTCAATTGTTGTGTATAGGTCACACACTTTAGCACCATCCATTCTCAGGGCTAGTTGAATTGGGAAGTTAGTTGTTACACACTCCTTAGCAGATTCAACTTCCATAACAATTTTATTGCTATATTAATCAACCAACATGCTTTGTGGGATTAGCCCATAATTTGGCATCATAACTTGATTTTTAGTTCATCTTTCATTGCTATATTTGCATACCAAAAATGGTCCACTTGGAGCTCTCGATTTCGTGGTATGACTCAATGGAGTAGCCACATCATCTTACCTATTTAAAGTTTGAGAATAGGTTGAGGGTGTTATGCCCTTGATGCCTCAAATCATTTGCTTTACTCGATACAACTCGTAAGTGAGCTCTAGTGATCCTAGGGGAAAATTTGGAGAAACTAGCTACTAGATGGTTTGATTAGTCTTTCACCCTATACGCAAGTCAGAGAATTATTTGCACATCAATGTCACTATAAGCCTCTACTAGAGTTTCCTTTGGCTTCACCTTGCTTAGGCATAGTTCACCATATTCTGGGGCCCAATAGGGGTGCTCGCACTCAAGCCCTTCGCATAAGCTCAAGGTCAGTCAACAGTGCACCCACATAGAGGGGATCTTGTTGGCCAACTTCCTTGTGCCTTGCAAGCTTTAAAACTCATCGACTCACACACATGTTAGTTTCCTTGGTCCGTGTTTCAAGATAGGTCAAATGGAAAGTCCGCTAATGAGCACCATGAGCATGCAGGTGCAGAGTGGCCCACTGCATGTACACAAACTTCATTCCTCAACTGCCACAATGGTGAAACAACAAACAATTCTCTCCCCGCATTTGTGCTAGTGCACCAATGTGTGCTAGTTTGAACCTTGAGTCCAGCTGGAGAGCATCTTGAGCTGTTTTGTATATGACCAAGATGCATCTCCAACCTCTGTTCACTTCCCTCCTAGTGATTTCAAGCGTTATTTAACTCTCTTTTCAAAGTATTTTTCATCTTTCTCTCACAGTGCTTGTTCATTATCGGTCTCTCACTCATATTTAACCTTGCACAAAATTTACCACCCAATCATAGTTGCATTCCCAAACAACCTGACTTGTTGCCAATGCCTTGTGGTGTAGTAGGTACTGACAGTGATGTTAACCTCTTAGGTACTACTTTCTAGGGGACTTGGGCTCAGTCCACCTCTAAGGATGCTTCTACAAACTACAATTCAGGGGATGTTGCTGCTCGATTTTCATGCCAAGCTCTTCTCGGTTCACTAACTGTTACTAGGGGAATCATTGTAAGTTTCTTTTCCTCCATTGAATTATGTGCTTAGACTTAGGGGGTGTTCTTACTCGAGCCGGGGTCACAAAACGAATTCGAAACTATCCATTGAGATTGAAGGATAGTGGGCAAACAAATTTTTCACAATGCCCCCACACACCTTGCATTGAGAAAAACTAACTTGCTAACCAAGCAAACAAGACCATCGCTCCGATGCAAGGTAGAGAACATGACATGCATTTTAGTCACCGCACCATGTTTGCATGGATGACCATCTTTGTGCCTCCCCACTGCCTTGCAAGGAACACATATATTGGATGTGACGCCTAGACAAACGTGCCCTCAATTGAGGCCTTAGGTGCAAATTGCATTAAAAAACTTGATTTATGAGATTTTTCAATTCACACTAACTACCGCATTTCACTATGTTTATCATTGTAACGAGCGCTGAAATATCCATTGTCGAGAACCATTTTTTTACGTTATTGATGAAACCCCATTCACTTGGCAAGACATCCATGCAACAAATACCAAAGCCCCGAAGCTATCACTATAAGCCCTGAAGCTATCACTATTGCTAAGGACCTCTAAATTGAGTTAAACTTAAGTGTTTGAAGAAGACATCATTGTCTATCAATGGTAAAAATTTCAGTGGCAAAGGGATCGAAAAGTTAGAGGCATGGTTTATACAGGTTATATAATGAATTTTTGTACAAGAAGTGTAAAGATGCAAATAATATTTAGAATAACAATGCACAAGATAGATACAGGGTACAGATGTACCCAAATACTCAGTATTACTTAAAGAGACCCTTCATGCAGGGTTATATTGTATAATGTTTTTAAGGAATGATCACTCCAAGATATCTCAAAAAATGGAAGAGGAAAATACAAGATATGACTTCCTCTTACATTTAATACATATTTATAAATGGACTTGTTTCCTCTATAAGCGATTAATCATGATTAGATGCATGGAGTCTTATATTATTCACGAAAAGAGGTTATGTCCTCACCTACTTATGACTAGTGGCTAGCTATTACATATTAAGTTATGACTATACATAAACATCAATGATATTTCATGATTAGTGACAAGACATATAGGGATATAGGCACATGACAAGTTAGATTTTGTACACAGTGTGGAAATGTGGTGAACCAAGCTGATTCACTATGTAAATATCCAATATAAATAGGACAATACACAATAATCCATTTAAGGATAGTAAATATATTTAATAATAATTGAATAAGAATGAATAAGATGATATTACAATGAGGATGAGGGCTTCTATATATATATATACCCACACAAGGGTGCCCTTTCATAAGAGACATGACCTTTCATATGTCATGCCTCTTCCTAATTAATTATTAATCATCAGTTATTTATATTATTAATTATTACCTATTTATATGTATTTTTATGTTCATAACATTGCCTTCCCTTTAAAAATGCTTCGTCCTCAAAGCATACTTATGGAAGACTGATCTCTTGCTCTAGCTTGCAATATTGTGTCATGATTCTTCATTCTTGAACTAGTGATTGTTGAGGACTTGAGTCGATGGGATCTTCTAATCGTCGAGCAAAATTGTCAAATTGTAAAAGAGTCGGCCCACCCTAATTCAATCTTTTGCGAAACTAGGTGTTTATAGGGTTCTCGTCTTGAATAATATTGATATTTTGACTGGCTAATATATTTTCTCTTATGATTTGGATGTCGATACGGATTATTATAACATTACTTTCTCTTATCATACCTGCAACATCTTCTTCTTTTAATTTTGATATATGATTTTCTTCACATGTCGATGTTGCTTTGTTAATGACTGGATTTTGATTAGTAAGTATATTTGGAGCTTCCATCGTTTGTACTTTGACATTCGACATTATCCTTTTTTTAGTTGATTTTCCATCTTCTTGAGGAGTAGTTTCTTCATTACCTGATTTGTTGATATCTTTAATGTCTGGATTTTCAAGTTGCTCTTCTTTCAACTTTTTGATTTGTTTTAGTAGCTCCTGATTAAGGTTCTTCAAACGAGAATTTTCTTCTTCTTTGTCTGATAGGTTCTTCTTCAATTCCTTTTTGAGGTCCTCCTTTTCTTGTTCCAACTTTGAATCACATTGTTTTTTTTCCTTGACTTCTTGATCTGTGTAAGTAGTTTTTGATCTGTGTAAGAAATTTCTCCTTCCCATTAATAGGGGTGCCTTTCACTTTAACAATAATTAAACCTTATCCTTAATCTTGATTTTATTGTTGATTAAGGTTGGTTGTCATTGATGTCAACCCTTGAAGAAAGACCCGTAGCTCAAAGTTTTGGGTAATGGACCCAATGGTGTTTGATGTAAATATGTCTCATTATTGTTTTGTCATGGTTGATAAGAAGTAAATATGGATGAACTCCAAAGTGGTCCCCTTATGGTGAAAGCCCTCACGGGAAGACGCTTTGTGGAGTAAGAGANATCACGGATAATGTAATGCTTGATTTCAAATGTACTTTAGTCTGGAACACTGATTTTATGTGAAGGCTTCATGTACAATAGAGTATATCATTGTTGGAAAACTGGAACATATCCATGTGGCACTTCTTTTGTCATCATGAGATTTGATCTACTGAGTAATCATCTTGATACAATATCTCTATTATAGAAAATCTTCACCACGCTTCTGCTATGCACTAGAGGTTGTCCACCAAGTTGTCTTTTTCCTTCTGCATACAAGGGTCTCTTTTTGGTATGCCTCAAAGTCTTGATATTGCTCTTCATACGCTCTTTATTCAATTTCTCTGGAAAACATTATTTGCATTCATCTAATGTAGAACTCCAACTCATGGATGTTGCAGATGATATAATGACTCATGTAAAGATATGTCTGGTTTACTGGAACAAGTAATAATCATAGTCTTCTCCCTCCATCTAGGAGAACCTCTAGTTCGAGATCTCGCAATGCTTTCATTCATAAGTCTTCCATATATTGTTCTTCATCACGACTTTCAGTTCCTCTACTTGATTGTTTTTATTGAGTTCATATCAGGCTGGCAATCTTGTGATTCTTGATAGAATGACTGGTTGTTATGGATTCTCTTTCTTTCTTTGAATCTTCATGTTCTTCCTTGTGTTTAGATCTTGGGTCCATGGATTAGATTTCATGCCCTAAATATTCCATTTCTTTCTTTCATCACAGGATCACGGATGTGGATGGACAACCAGGGATACTTTAGGGCTTCTCTTCGAAGAAGACTTCTTCTGAGGTTGAACTGAGCATGTACTGTCTTTCAAGGTTACTACCATGGATATATACTTCATCATCTTCAATGGATCATAGGATTAGCTCCCTCCTAATCCTTGGTTCATGTATGAGTGCATATAATCGACTCCCTCCGTCTAACAGAGTCCACGCTTCTGTCTGCATCCTTATTGTCTTCTGCAATATATAATTGGCTCTCTCTATCTAACAGAGTCCACTTTTCTGTCTTGTTATCTTCTACAAAACATCATAAGTCTTTCTCCAATTTCCTCTTGATTATTGTCTTTGCTTCTTCTAAGTCTCTTCATGATTTATTTGGCTTATCTTGCAATAGTTTCCACATGATTTATTGATGTATTTCATTCTTTCATGTATTATCCAATGATATCAGTCCTTATCTTGTTGTTTTTCCATCGGTATACTTCTTCTTGGAACACAATATCTTCCAAGAGATATATATACAAGATATGTACAGAGACGATGCAAAAAAGATATGTACAAGGAATAAGAAGAGTATTGTTACCTTTAGAAGAAGAAGTCTCTTTCATCCTGCTTAGTCTTCTTTGTCGATTCCTTTTCTTCAACAACTGATGCTTCGTGTTTCTCCTTCCTTTTCTTTAGCTCGGGACAATGATTCTTGTAGTGGCCATACTTTCGACATTTGAAGGATTGTACTTCTGAAATGTCTTTCTCTTGATTTGGCTTCCTCCTTGAACCAAACTTCCTTTTGTTCCTGAAATTCTTGAATCTTACTGTGAAGGCTTGATCATCGTACTTCTTTTGGGGTTTCTCTTTTGCACTGATCCTTGATTCTTCTTGAGCACAACAAGTCCAAGGTTCTTCAAATGTTGAATACTCCTTCCTTGTGTTCATGCTTGCGGCAAATGCATCCCACGTCTTGCGAAGACCATTGAGTACTATGTTTACCAATTACTTCTCTGAGATGATCTCTTCAATAGCTTGTAGTTGATCTCTTAACTAAGAGATTCTCACAAAATATGATGTTATGTTGTCCTCGTCATTCATCTTCATGTCACGGAGCTCATTCTTCAGACTCATAACTTGTCCAATGTTTCTGACCGAGAAGAGATTTGTCAGGGCATCGTACATCTTCTTCGTTGAGTCAAGATGGGAGATGTAGGGTATCAAGTGGTCTTTTATAGATTCCACTATGATACTCATAGCATTGATGTCACCGTCTTTGAAATTCTTCGTGGCTGCAACGTTCTACGATTCCTTCTCTTTCCCTTCTTCAAACTCTAGTTTCGTGATCTTTCCTTTAATGATATCCAGAACTTTATTCTTGGCAAGGATGAGATCAATCCTTATTTTCCATGCTCTGAAGTTAGAAGCGTCATCTAGCTTGTTCTCTGACTTCATAGAGTAAGTGATGGCTGCTTTGACTTGGTCAACCCTAGATTTGACCAAAAGCTCAAACTTCACGTCTGAGATTTTTTAGAGTACCAGGAGATGCGCTAGGCTAGGGCGCACTGATTTATCCGGAGATTAGGTCAATCCCTTCATTTAAGGTGCCTCAACAAGATGATTAGGGTTTCTGCAACTGCACCTGCTAGTAACCATAGTGGCATTGTCTTGGAAGTTGCTTCTGCTAGTAACCCTAGCGACAGTTCCTCAGGGAGCTCAATATCCTAGTGGTTATGTTTCCTTCTAGCGTTTAGACTGAATGAAGGAGGTGTGGGCCCATAACCTGTTAGAATATAAGTGGATGTGCATTTTTATGATTGACAATACCCTTGTCACCCAACCATAGACCGAAGCCACCCTCCGAGCACCTTAACCATGAAAGAGAACCACCTTGGAATCAAACCTAGGCTAGATAGCCAAACAAAGGGTAGCACACCTTTCCCCAAGGATAGTGCACCAATAAGAGCTGATTAGATAGTCCAAACCCTAGCCAAGAGATAATCCAAGCGTAACTGCTAGTTGCAGCAACTGCAACGACAACTCTCCTCCAAACCTGCGCAGAAACTGGGCAACTGTAGTGCGCACAAGTGCTGCTCTATAATTATGAGACTGTCTGCTAGAATGAGAATTGGCCTCCTGTATTTATACTAATTCTGGATAACTGCCTGGCCCGACTTCTCATTATGGGTATCTGTCTGTTCAGTATATATTATTATTTCTAGCCGACTTCCTCTCTTAGAAGCTAATAACCTGATATAAATTATCTTCTTGAGCTGACAAGTCTTCTAGGTTTATTAGCCAACTCATTAGGGTTTCTTCTTGCTTCCCGGAGTATTCTATCCTCGTTAGGTTTACACGTGGAGGTAAATACCTCTCGCAACTACCATAATATCAACAGATATGTCGTGACGATGGCAGAAACTCGGTTTACTCAAATCCTCTTTCACTCTTCTCTAGATTGTCTAGGTTGCTCCGAGCAGCTCGGCTCTGATACGATGTTAGTGTTTCATGGAAACCTGCACAAGAGACCTAGCTAAAGCATACACAAATAAAGCTTATCAAGAAAAGGAAGAGAGATACACAATGAAGAATGAGAATCAATGTATGTTATTATCTAATCAATGAGTGAGTGATCTTCACTCATATATGCAATGACATCCTATAATTAGGAATGCATGCATAATAGTGATGGTATAAAATTAGTAAGTCTAAAATAGAACTAGTCAGTTAACTCCCAATCAACTAGTGTTTCTCCCACTGAGCTAGTGTGACGAAAATAGAAATTTCTCCAACAATTTTCTCTTCTTGCCATAAAAAAGAACGAATTATATTTGCAATTTGATTGAATATACACTTGGAGCTAAAAGGGTTGAGCATTGATCAATGGGAAGGGTTGAAAGAATGACCTTAATAAGGATGACTCTTGCACCTAGGTCTAACTAATGTGTACCCCAATAAGTTAGTTTTTCGCTTATTTTCTCAAGAATTTGTTGCCAAACCCATTTAAAGGAGGATTCAAGGGAGATTGGAATCTCCAAGTATTTGAAGGTAGTCCAATATTCAACGAGGGAGAATTTGAAGACATGAGATATGGCCCTCGAGATTCTTGATGGTGTATTCCACCCAAAAACTTGGCATTTTATGTGATTTAATTCTCCCTCTGATGCATCAAGGAAAGAATCCAAGATGACTTTATATCTCGATGGAATGATAACACAGGCTCCCCCCATAAGCAAGGTGTCATCCGCAAATTGCAAATGGTTTGTATTTTTCACTTCTCAAGAAATTTGAAGACCACAAAGGTTACCATTCTCTCTTTCTTGTTCAAGTTTTCTTCTAAGAGCTTCAACCATCAAGATGAAGAGTAAAGGAGAAAGAGGGAATCTGTGTCAGAGGTCTCTGCTGGCTTGGAAGAAAACCGAAGGCCTAGCATTGACTAAAGGGGCAATCCATGTGATGTTAATGCAAGTTGTGATCCATTTTATAAATCTTTGGTGAAACCATAACGCTCCATTACTTGAAAAAGGTAACCATGTCAGACATGGTCAAATGCGTTAGCCATGTCTAATTTAAGGACCACAACTTTACCCTTGTCTCGAAAGCTAGAGTGAATCGCCTTTTGGACGAGGACGATTTTGTCCACAATTTTTTGGTCTTGCATAAAGCCGTCTTGATTAGGTTAGATGAGTTTGGGAAGGATTGTTTTCATACTAGAGGTTATGATTTTGGTAATGATCTTGTAGGAGGAGTTACACAAGGATATAGGCCAGAATTTAGTAAAGGAAGTGGGGTTAGATTCTTTGGGAACGAGGGCTAGAAAGGAGGAATTAATGTTCCACCCTATTCTTAGGGAGCGATGGCTATACCAGAGCATTCTTATTAAATCAGAATTGTTGATGTCCCGAAAGAAGTGGTAGAAGGAAATGGAGAAGCCATCATGAACAAGGGCTTTATCTGGCTCAAGACTCCAAATAACAAAAATGATTTTTGTTGCAGAGATTGGTTGCATGAGGTCGAGATTCTCCTCTATTCAAACCAAGGTTAGGATATGTTCAAGCATGGACTAAGTATTTGTAAGATATGTTTCTTCTCTTTGGGTATAAAGATAAGTGAAGTGGTCCAAGACAACCTTTTCGATTTCTTCAAATTGATTAAGAATGGTCCCATCTTCCAAAGTGATTTTCATCACATTGTTTTTGGACTGCTTGAATTTGGCTTCATTATGAAAAAAATTAGTATTTTTATCAACAACCTTGAGCCAAAGACTATGTCATTTCAACTGCCAATATTCTTCTTCTTTCTTTAAGGCATTTTGATATTGGCATTGAAGGCCCAACTCTTCTTTTTGCAGTTGAAGGGTGATTTCAGATTCTTCGACTTCTTTTGTAACTTGTCTAGCTTGATTTTGATTTGTTTTTTCTCCTCTGTTGGGGTGATTAAAGAGGATTTGGTCAATCACTTTAGCGCTTACTTGACCATGATAATTTTGGTCTCCCATGTGAAAACCGGTGTGCCAGGAATCCATGTTTCCCATGTGGTTTTGACGATATCGACCACTTGTTGGTGATGAATCCAAAGAGGCTTAAATCTAAAAGGAAGGGGGGCATAGTTCGAAAGTGGATGAAGATGGAGGGAAATGGGCTTATGATTAGAGATACGTGAGTGAAGAATATAAGATTTAATGGTCACATTATGATGGAGGAAACTGCCATGGACCAAAAAACGGTCAAATTTGGTTGTTATGTGACCAGGATCGACATGCATGTTAGACCAGGTGAACTTCCCACACTGCAGGGAAATGTCCAATAAATCCAAGTCCAAAATGTGTTCTTCCAAATTATCCCTAAATGGATCTCTTCCAAAAATCCCCCTTCTTTTCTCTGTATTTTTCCTTATAATGTTTAGATCTCTGCCAATGATACAATTTTCAGAATAATCAGAATTTTTCAAGCTTAATAGAGTGTTCTGACACTCAATTTTTTCTACAGGATTATTTGGCATATAAACATTGAAGATAGCAAAAATATTATTGCTTTTCCTATGCTTGAATTTAGTAAAAATCCAGTGATGGGCTTTGGTGTGTTGTTTCATGCTTACCTCTTGATCTTTCCATTGGGTGCAAAGGCCACTGGAAGCACCTATAACATCCACAATGATGGATTCACTGGATCGCCATAGACTTTTTTTGATATTAGAAACATCTTCGACTTTCATATTAGTTTCTTTAATGAGGAGAATGATATGCATTTCATATTTAACCAGGTCCTTGACAATTGAGGTTTTGGGGGTGTTGCCTAGTCCCTTACAATTCTAGGAGACCAAGATCATTATTTTGGAGGATTAAAGTGGGCACCCCCTTTACTTGTTGTAGTTCCACTAGAATACTTTGTGTGTTTTGTGCGTCCTCCAATCGTATTTGGCGATGTTTGTTGTGATCCCATAACGATGTATTTATTTGTTTGTTCCTCCGTGACAACGTGCGCTGCCCTCCTACCTAATCTATAAGGTAAGTTTTCTTTCGAGGCTCTGTCATCTAGCCCTTCTTCTCCAATACTTTATGTTTTTGAATTATATCGACCATCTATAAAGGAGACTTTGGTATCTTTGAAGAAATCAGTATCCTATGATTTAGGGTCTTGCGATTCATTCTCTTCTAGCACCAGGATTTCAAAGGCGACACATTTTTCTTCTATGTGCTTCTGGCTTGTGGGGCTCTTCACATGTGTTCGATGCACCTCTTGGATTGAAGGCGGCTCCATGCTGACTACCCCGATGTTGTTGGGTGCTTAAGTGACCTCTATCTTGGAGTCCTCCAGATTAGACAATGAATCAAAATTGTTGTGGGATGCATACGACTCGTATTTCTTATGGTTTTCAACAACTTTGGGAGGCGACTTTGATTCGACATTCAAAGGACCCACTAAAGAGGAAGGGGCCATGTTCCTGCCATTCTCGAATTTGTGAGAGACATCTTGCCATTGATCATCTTTCCCAAGGCCAATTGGGGATGAGTCTAGTTTCTGACAGTTCCTCTCAAAATGACCGTACTTGTGGCAGATCTTGCATTTGAAGGGAAACTGCTCATAGTCCAGTTGCTACACATGTTGTCAGTTATCTAAGGAGATTGCCACTTCTTCAAGAATCCATTTCTCTAGGTCAAACTTGACACAGATATATGCATAAGAGAAAATGTTTTATTTAGGTTCATCTCGATCTATATTGCAACCAATGGAGTTGCCAATACACTAGAGGGCATCATCGCTCCAACAGTGAAGGGGAAGGTGCAGTAGCCGAACCCACATTGACACAACAGAGAGCACATCGTTCTTTGGGCTGAAATTTGGTGTCCATTTGTTCAGGTACAATCCTCTTGCTCCTAGAAAGTAAGGCCCGCTTCTTAAGATCAAATCACGTCTTCTTCGAGTTCAAAGAGAAATGTAAAGAATCCTTGTACACAAAGAAATGGTCGAGAGAGCCTTTAAAAAGAGATTTCCAATTTTTTTCGATCCATGAAGCTAATGTCTTTGTGGATGGCCATATTCCTGTAAATTTTCCGATCAAACCTCGATCGGTCAGGGCTAGCGCCTTCTTTCTGAAGGAAGAGGGCGGGACAGTGACTTTAGGCGTTTCCTCAAGTTTCTTCACAAACTGAGAGGATTGGGATTTCATAGATATGATAGAGGTTGCCACCATCTCATGAAAGGCACAAGCTTCATCATTTGGTGGGGGCGGAGGCCCCCTCTTTGTGCCAACCTCCATTTCGAATACACTAGGGCTAGGGCTTCAATCATACAACGCACACAAGCTCTTCCCACATCGAGGGAGGGATTTTGATTAAGATTTTTTTATAGGCTGTAAACTCAAGGCTATAATTTCATCTATCTCACTTAGCCCAAGGAGATTCTAAAATGTTAGAGTAAGGATTTTCCATTTTTTGCATCAACAATATAGTTCCTCTTACAAGGAACATGTCCTTGGGCACAAACTATTGGAGACAAATACTTGCCCTCCTCTTCCATAAAGGATTGTATACATTCTCCAAACAAAATGATCATGTTATTGCTCAAAATCTCACTAAAGGGAAATTCCTACATTATGTAGGAGAGCCTAGGGGCAACTTGTACGCAAGCCACCCACTATCACCTCAGTGTCCTTACCTCTTCACTTTAAGGGTAATGAAGGGGCTTCCTAACCTAAGGAGGGTATTCCTAAGGGTCAATCTAAGTCAAATTGTAGAATAATCAAGGGAAGCTCTAAGACTTTATTGACTAAAGTTTTGACACTATCCAGTCTCAAAAGGGAAGGGTAAACTTTAATGTGAGTGAATAGTATACCAATTTACCAAATATGAACAAGCTTGAAATGCGTTTAACTTTAGACAAGCAATGCTTATTCAAAGTGGTGCTTGGAAAAGTGAATTGCAAAAAAAAGTAAGTCTTGCTCAATAAACCATACACCTTAAATTTTCATCAATATGTAACACAAGTGTTCAATTGCAGCATGAGATATAACATGTATCGACTAAATATTGTAATTCTATTTTAGGATAGTAGAAATTGCCACAAAGTTTGTACCATTCAATATGCTATCCAACAATGAGCATTAGTGTTTTCATTGACCATGAGAAACAAACATTTATTAATCCAACTGAATGCTCAAAAGGATGGGAAGTACGAGCGCTTAGGTGCCCTTCGCAATGGTTCTCAAGAGCAGGTTGTAGTGAACATGTAAGAGATGTGATATCAAGGTTATGTGTTCATTTCATATCATTATTCAATATTGATCCATAATGCATATGAGAACAAGGATTGTTTGCATTTAAATAAGTGGAATTGTGTGGTCTAAACAATGGTATTCCCAATTGCAAGGAAGGTAGCGCCCTTACAACCAATTGATAATGATCTTATGACAACAATTAGAGTGTCTTTACCATAGGTTCATTAGCATGAAGAAGCAGATTTTTATATCATGTAAACAACGCACACTTAATATGTCAATACCAAATGAACAGTGGTGAGCTTATTCCTCAATGTAATTGTAACCATTAGACAATAGTAAAATGAGTACTTTAATGACACTTATGGAAGTCTATCACATGTTTCATTATCTAGAAAACCACCAAGTGTACGACGTCAAAATAGTGACAAAATTATGTTATGGAAACTTGCTCAAATCAAGTGCGAACAATACTCATAAAACATAAGAGACACCACCTTCAAAGACGCCTCTAGACACAATATTCAAGAGAAAATTTGTAACTAGAAATGAATGTTCAAACATAAGATAGTTGAGTGGTTCAATGTGTCATTCAAACCAAGTTACATAAGGTATTATCTTAGCCATGAGGTCAAGTGTTGATGGTGAAATTTTGCAGTGCTAAAAAATATCACGAAGAAACCAACATTCAAATATACTTGATGTCATAAATTTAGAACGAGTCATTATCCAAAGGGACAATACTAATCAATGAATGATAACACACCATATGAGATATGATCCAAGTAATTACACCAAATTAACATAAACAATGCCTAAGCCATATCAACAATGGTTATCAATGTGAAGTTCTGAGAATTTATAGCATGTAGAAAGTTGATTTAAACC
Organism: Picea sitchensis; assembly: GCA_010110895.2. NCBI lineage: Eukaryota > Viridiplantae > Streptophyta > Pinopsida > Pinales > Pinaceae > Picea > Picea sitchensis. The sequence goes on along the minus strand of SNQJ01S0008791.1, from coordinate 22,772 downwards.
ATGAAAATAATATACCAAGTGCTGGAAGTAAGTGACCATGAATCCGAACATTGTATGGCTATGCAAAGGATTGTAAAAGGACCAATGAAAGTAATTTGTTATACTCAATCATCAATGGACATCATTTATATAATACTTATTACAAGGTTACAATGTAACATGTCCAAAACAACAACACAAGTATTATGCCAATGGTGAAATATTATTAGAGTGTTTTGGTCATGCATTATAGGTGTGCCATTCAGATTACGAAAGAAACCATCAACTCTGCAACAAAAACACTATTATAAGCCTCAAACAGATCTTAGTTAGGTGTGAAATTTAACATCATTTGTTAGGTTATTGGGTTTACTTTTGCATCGATTTGCCTTCTTTAAATGTGTAGATCATAGAGATGTTCCAACGTTGGCACATATATTTATAAATGACCTTAAATGAGAACAATACTAACTAACACTTTACCATTATTTTCCAAGCACTAACTTGAGCAACCAAATAGATGTGAAGGGACTTGACTAGATTCATAGTTTCTCTTTAACTCGGGGTTAGATCAAAGATTAATGAGTGGAAAAAACAAAGATCAATACCCTAGATTATGCCAAAAATGAATATAAGTTTTGAGACACCAAATAACATGTAAGAGATCCAAGCATTAGTAAGATATAACAATGAAGCCACTTGGATCTAGCAACCTAGTTCCATAGATCAATCAAATTCAAACCCCATATTGTAAAGCAAAAAAAAAAGAAAAAAAAGATATGATTTTTGGGTTTTTGGGTTGAAGAGAAGGATAGACTAGTGCCTATAAAGGGCTATGTGGTCACTACACAATTCTAGGAGGAGCTTAGGTTTAAAAAATGAGTCAATGCTGAAAGGAACCTAAGAGGATTGACTCTCGAGCATTTGCTAGGGATAATAGGCTTCTTCAAGAGTGGATGGGGGATTGATCCTCTGGGAATCCTTTCCAAGTATATCAATCTGATCTAAAATCTTGGCAAATGCAAGAAGGAAGAGGCCTTAGATGTCCTATCTCAATGCAAAGGAACAAAAACTTCAATGGTCAAAGGGAGTAAGGCAAGAAATCTATACCTTAGCTTCCGCTCCAAGTGGAGCAAGGTGCACTTCTTTGGACTTGTAGTAGCTCTATCCTCCAGCAAACCTAATAAATATTCTATCCAACTCTTAAAAATATCCTAAAACAACACATAGAAGAATCTAGATGCACAAGAACTTTGTAGGCAAGTTTTCTCAATAATCTCCAACAAATGAAAATGAGTGAGGGATCCTCCTTATACAGATAAGAAGCCTCCTCGATACAAGATGTAAATCAAATGTGCTAGCTCAAAACAATGAGCAAAAACCATGGGTAAAAGACATCATGTGGGCACAAATGACCCTTGTAATCCTCCTATACATGAATGCCCCCTCAAAAGTGGTCAAAGATGTAACAATAAACCACACATGTGAGATAAAAGGGGTTATAACAAGTGCCCCCTCCTCAAGAATTAACCAACATCCATGAAATAGGTGAAGAAGATGTCAACCAAGGGCCCAAGAATTGGGGCACTTCTCCAACAAGCTTTATGAAGCAAGGAAGTCGACATCTCAAGAAACAACAACCTCTGCATGCATGACATCATCCCACACGTATGGGATGTCCAATGAGAGAATCCAACGAAGTGTGGCATGCGTGGCTCCTCAAATAAAATAAGGCGGTCAACTGCCATGTCAACTGTAACTGTTGTAACAACTTGTGACCTTGTGTAATCATCTTCTAGGAGTCCTAAAATGCCTCAACAAACTCCCACGTGTGGTCCAAGAAGGGAATAATCATGTGTGTGTGTGTGAGTAAAATGTCCAACTGGACAAGGGGGCCATCTCTAAGTGGTCCATGTTGCAGTCGTGATGATGTGGCACCCCTATCATCACCTGATGCCTTGTCACAGATCCCAAGTGGGGGTATCTAGTCTCATATATTGACAAATACCTTTGTTGTGACCCCAACTACAATCTCAAGTATAGGGACACAACAAGTTGAGAGACTCATAATCATAACCTCGTAAGGGTGATAACAACCCCAAACACTCGACTTTGACCAACCCAACAAACCACCATTGCAAATAAAATAAATTATTGTACTTTGTATTGGTTATAATGTGTAAGGGAAGAGGATCGAGAAATTGAGCGGGGTGCAATAGTTGGGAGGGAAGTTATGGGGGTGGACCCTAACTTTAGAAGAATTTAAAACTATTTATTGCAAACCTTGTTGTGATTTGTTATTCATAAAAGTGCCTTTATGCGCATCTCATTGTTAAAAGTATACACACACACACACTGGAATATATATATATATATATATATATAT
>SNQJ01S0008791.1:3707-20357 GCA_010110895.2 Picea sitchensis | reverse complement strand
TATATATATATATATATATATATATATATATATATATATATATATATATATCCACACATGGGTGCCCTTTCATAAGAGACATGACCTTTCATATGTCACGTCTTTTCATAATTAATTATTAATCATTAGTTATTTATATTATTAATTATTACCTATTTATATGTATTTTTATGTTCATAACATGAAACCTTGCTAAAAAAACTAGCAAGATTCACTAAAACATGTATATTTGAAGATTTTGAGATTCAATTGTAGTGAGACCAATGACATTTGAAAGAAGTGATAAGAGGGTGTTATAGATCTTAAATTCAATGCTATTATGACAAAATTCACAGGGATATTGTTTGAACAAGCTTGTTATTTTGAAAAGGGTTAAAAACAACATGTTTTAGTAAATGGTCATAATTTTCTCTTGAAAAATCCAAATTGAGTGAGACCAACAAAATTCATGCATAAACATTTCAAACTTTTATAAGGTTAAATTTCAGCAAAGTTGGGGTGGAAATGTTGAAGATATAAGAGGTAGAAGATGGACGTGCAACACATCCCATTGGGGGGTTTCAAATAATACATACAACCTTGTAAGCCTCCTACAAAGTTCAAAGGCTATATTTCTTAAAATTCCCATGGATGAGTATGATTGAAGAGATCTATCAAGGAAATGGTATTGGGTTGAAGCAAGCTCCATCAAGCAAAAATTACAGACTTAGTTATTTAATGGTTGCAGTTTAGTGTTGCCAATGCCATATGGGTGGTTTAGAGTTGAAAATGAATGATTCCCACATTATCAATGATGAAATTTTTTTATTTTTACATTGAGAGTATCGAAGTACATCTACAATCCACATGTGACTTGGAAATTGAAAAATTAAGATATTAATTAAAAATTAAAAAGACCATAATAATTAAAGCATTAAGAGACTTATGTCTCTGGTTAGATCTGGACTTCAAATGAATATGCCAACATAAGTAATGGAGTGGAGTTGCAATGGTATCAGTGAAAAGATGGTACACTTGGAATTGAATTCTCTGCTCAAGTGGCACTTCTACAAAAATGTTTCTTGTCAAAAAATCAATTTCTCTGCTAAAATTCCTTTGTTTAACATGTTAATGGATTCATCATTTTCCTTCGTTGGATGAGAATTAAATTGGGTAATTGTCAAACATTCTCTCCTAGAATCCCAATGGAATGTAAATTAATGTGAAAATGAGTTCATTGATGGGGAGTCGATTTCCTTTTTTTTGTAAATCATAGTAGAGCACTATATTACTGTAGTAAATATGATACAAAATGGGGGCCCTGGTCTGCCAAAAGGAAACCAAACCAATGGACCCTTATTGCTTGTTCTTAATAAAATGCCTAGAGGTAATTGGTCTACCAAAATTGGAAACTAGACCAGACCTCCTTTTTAAAGTACGAGAAACATAGCCAAAAAAGATAATGCTAACTATCCGCTCAACTGAGTCCTAGTTATATTTCCTGGCTTTGGAAGAGACTACCAAAGTCTGCAACTTMTTACACTACACCCTACTACTTCCTGGGCATGAATGCAAGTATACACAAAAGAAAATACATACATAAAATTAAAAAGCGCTAGAGCACYTGGGAGTGGTCCCTCACCCCACCCGCTTGGCCTTTGTTGTCCTCCTTTGGGGAGACTATTCTAGTTCTTCGAATCTGAGCCGGTTCTCCTTGGACATCTGCATGTGTTATGTCCAGATGGTAGACGTATCTCAAGAATAGATGGAATTTCACAACAAGCCACTCTTTATTACTTTGCTGGTTCTTTTCTACCTCCACTAACAACTTGACGATGGTTTATAACTCGCTTATTTGACGATGAATTTCTTCCATCATGGGTTTAATCTCCCAGTGGTCATCCTTGCGTGCCTCTTCCCGATTAGACTTTACCTTACCTATCAAAATTTTGGTGACCCATGCCATCTCCACCGTTTTGTGATAGAGGGTCTCCCTGGGACAGGTAGCCCCAAGATATTTTATCCATTCTACCTCCTGAGAAATCTCCCCCACTCCTTACCACTACGATCCTCCTTGATCTCTTCCTCCCACTTATTCATTGCTTCCTTCCCTTTCTGCGAGACGATCGTCTGGAACGTGTTCGCTGCCTCTCTCGCAACCTGCTCAATTATTGTCAAACACATCGAGCTTTCTAGGATCTCCTTCCCCTGGGGGCTTCTCTTTCTCTGGGTATGTTTCAAGCACGCCATGCCTCTATACCTACCCAAATCTCTGCTAAGTCCTTTCTCTTGGTTCCACACTCTATGTCTCTCCTTAACTGACCTTCTCTTGAGACTATATCTTTCATTACTAGCTAAACCATTCTGGTTGTAGCCCTGTTTGCAACTCTCCTTCTTATAATAGTCTCTTTTATGAGTGGCTGTACCTCCTACTAATTCTAGCGTGAGGTGGTGAGATCGACCCTCTTTATTGGCTGGTAAGGAAAATCAGGCAATTATGTTGCAATCGCTTCCTCGGTCCTTGCTTTTGTCCTTTCTTTCTCTGTATCCAAACGCTCTGGGTCCTGTACTTGTCCTGGGGGCTGGTGATCCTCCCTTGATTATCACCATCTCCAAACCCCTTATCTCGTCATGAATTTCTAGCCTGCTACTTGACCTCTCTCCCGCATTATCATCTCTAACCTTTCTACTGTTCTGTAATTCCATCTGTCTACCCACTTGCTTCCTATTTTGTTCCCACATGATAAATGTGGTCCAGGTGTTGTGACCATCATATGCCTCCTGGGTCCCACACTGGGTCAAAGAGCCCCACGTAATCCCCGATGTGACCCTCGTCCCTGAAGCTACCATTGTGATATCGTTCCGCCAAGTGGATGCATTCCGATCTGAGTTGACCCCTTGGGATTCTGGAGCAAACCTCGTCCAACTCATATCCCTCATTGTTTACTCGTTCGTTGGCTAGTCTGTCTACCAACGCATTAGCCAACCTGCGAATCCATCTAAACTCTATCATATTCAAGGTTTGCAGGTGTTTTCTGATATTTTGAAGGGAATGCACTAGATGCCAATGCCTTAACACCTTTCCCACCTTGGTTCCATAATGAAGTTTCTTCGTTGTGTTGACAACCAATGTTGAATCTCCTTCCACGATGACATTTACCATGCTCTCTCTACATATAATTTTCAGGCTTAGTTCCAGAGCTCCAAACTCCGCCACATTATTTGTAGAATTGCCTATGCTCCCAACATACAAACATAATATGGTCTCTCCACTATCTCTTATTACCCCCGCCAACTTCTGCCAAACCAGGATTGCCTTTCGACGCACCGTCAAAATTCAACTTGATGAAGCCTGCCGGAGGAGGAACCCAGGTATTGACTCATGTCTGGATCCGTGAAACCCCGGCCACAGGTATGTTAAGGATCCAATCTTTCAAATAGAACAATTCAAAAATTCGTAGATCTTGGCCTGAGTTATGGTTTTTGGAATTGTTAAGGTTAAGGTTCTGCACTGTCTCTCTTATTTGAGTTATGATAATATTCTTTATCCTTGAGGACGGTTGACTTTCATTCCTAAAGAGTCTCCTGTTTCATTCTTTCCAAATCACCCATATTACCATCCCCAAAACAGGTTCACCACCTCATTATCGCTATACCTCTCCTTCTAGTTTTTTATTGTGGCTCTGATATCCCCCCTTACCCTATTTGACTGATGGTAAATTGTAGCCACCCAATCCCAGATCTCAGATGTATAGTTGCACTCATCTAGCAGGTGATCCGTCAATTCTTCCTGGATCTCACATAGATGACAACGTGAGGGTCCAATGAATCATCTTTTTGTTAGGTTCTCCCAGGTCAATATATTCTTGTGTAAGATTAACCATTCAAACACTTTAATATTTGGCCATTGAGGGCCCTTCCAGATCCTCTCCCAGTGGGGTTCTATATTTTCTTGGTCCTGTACTGCTATGTAGTGCCAATATTCTTTTAATTGAATTCCCATCCATTTTTCCTTCCCATATTAATTGATCCTCCTCTTCTGAGACGCAAATTTTCCTTTTACCCAATTCCTCCTCAATCTCATTCACCGTCGAGCCTCCCTGAGCTCTGTTTTGTGGATTTATGTTGTCTCAAATTATCCATCTATCTTTCTCCTCCCTTTGTTTCCAGTACTAATAGTCTTTCGTTTTCCTTTGCTGAATCATCTCTTGTTTGATAACCTCTCTGTCCTATTTTTCCATTTTGGGTTCCTGTTGCCAAGCATCCTCCCAGAATCTCACTATTCTCCCATTCCTAATGTCCCAAAAATTGTGACCCTATATCCAATTTTTATTTCTCCAGGAACGATTCTAGATGGATGAACCTTCCCCTGTGCCCGTGAACCTGATAATCTCCTGGGGGTTGACCTATGGGGCGTATTTTTCTTTCCACAGCTTAACCCATGGTGCCGAGCTATCTTTTACCCATCTCCACCACAGTTTTTCCCCGTAGGCCTTGTTGGTTACTCGTAGGTCTTGTAGCTCGAGGCCCCTTTTGTTCTTTGGTCTGCACACTTTGTCCCACGCCACCAAGGACCATTTCTTTTTGTCCTCATCTCCTCTCCAAAGGAAGTCTCTCTGGATTGCTCTAATTTTTTGTAGGATTCCTTTTGGGGATGGAAACACCGACATAAGAAAGGTCGGGATTGCTTGTAGGATCACTTTTGTTAGGATTAACCGACCTGCTAGGTTCATAGTTCTGTAAGTCCAATTTTTAACCCTCTCTTATAGCTTGTTGATGACACATTCCCACGTTATATTCCTACACGCCTTGTCCGTCAGGGGAACCCCCAAATACTTCGTTGGGAGTGTTTTCTTCTCAAACTCCAAAATGTTGGCCAGGTTCCTTTGTACTGCATGATTTGTGTTGAAGAAGTAGATCATGGATTTAGAGTGGTTTATTTCAGCACCATAGAGTTCTCCAAACTCTGCTAATTTTTTTTTGTACGCCTTTGCTTCCTTCACCATGGGGATTCCATGGAGCAAGGTATGGTCCACAAATTGTTGGTGTGTTGAGGTTGGGCAGTCTTTAAACGGTTTTAGGCCTTTGATTTTGCCTTCGGCCGTTATTGTCTTTATGATCCTGCTAATCCCTTCCATCATTAAAATAAACAAGAAAGGGGATATAGGATCCCCTTGTCTTATTCCCCTCGAGGGGTAGAATGGCTTGGCTAGAGCTCCATTTACTAGAAGTGAGAAACTAGTTGTAGAGACTAGGTTGATTACCCATTTAATCCAGTGCTGGTCAAACCCAAATGCTTCCATCATTTTCGCCATATAGTGCCAACTTATTTTGTTATAATCCTTGGCCAAGTTCAACTGGATTAACATTCCCACTTTCTTTTTACTTTTTAGGGTGTGTATTATTTCATAGGATTGTATGATGTTATCCAGGATTTTCCTTCCCTCCACGAAACCTGCCTGTTCCTTTGAGATTAAAGTGGGGAGTAGTGGTTTCAATCTATTAGCTATTACTTTTGAAATTATCTTATACACCACATTGCACAAGGCTATCAGTCGATAGCGATAAAGAGTTCTGGCTTCATTTTCTTTTGGGATCATAGTTATCATCATGGCATTCAGGGATTTCAGGATTGAGGTTGAGCGTCTGGAGTCCTCCACTGTACCATAAATATCATACTTAACCACATCCCAACAAGATTTAAAAAATTCCACTGTGAATCATCTGGGCCTGGGGCCTTTCCATTCAGAATCTCCTGGATCACTTGGTCTACTTCTTCCTTTGATATGGGTTTGCAAAGGTTGACATTGTGCTCCTCCATTACCAACTTAGGGACATGCCTTAAAATCCTCTGGATTGCTTCAGTTCTGTCTAGGTTGGGTTCTTTGGCTATCCCTTGAAGTGTTTGACCAGAGTGTTTTCAATGTTCTGGTGGGGCTCTCTCTCTATCCCATCCTGATCCCGAATCTTCAAAATTTTGTTATTAGATCTTCTCGCTATAGTTGATATGTGGAAGAACTTGGTATTTCTCTCCCCTTCCTTAAGCCACTGAATTCTGGACTTTTGAGTCCACAGGGTCTCTTCTTGCTTACATCTGGATTCCCAATCCTGGAGTAATTGGTTCTCCTCTTTTTTCCTTTCCTTGGTGTATCCTTCTTGAATGCATTTCTCATGTAGCCTTTCCATTCTTACCTCTATCAGTTTTTTTTTTTGTTGGTCTATGTTTTCAAAAACTTCTCTTTCCACTTCTTGAGTAATTCCTTTATGTACTTGAGTTATTTTTGAAGTCTAAACATATTTGTCCCTTGTTCTTGGATTTCCTCTTGCCACCAAGCTTTAATGTTCTCCTTAAAGGTTGGGTGGTCAATCCATAACTTCTCAAATTTGAAATCCCTATTCTTTGGTGTTGCCTGAAAATTTTCCTCCAATCACATCGTCTAGTGGTCTCACCCCCCCCAGAGGAGGATGTTGCCTTCCAGAGATAAACCTTGTAAGATTATAGATTTTGAGACTAGGAATCTGTCTAGACTCATGGCCACCTGGTGGTGTAAATTTCTTTTGTTGTTCCAGGTAAATTGCCCATTACTAGTCCTAATGTCCACTAGTTCTGTTCTTTCAATGAAAGTTGTGAACTCTTCCACATATCTATCCAATCTTCTGTTGCCCCCTTTTTCCTCATCCAAAGTAGTTATAATGTTGAAGTCCCCAGCCAAAATCCAATGAAGGTTATTGTTCCGCTCCCTTAGGTTTTCTAGGTCTAGGAGCATTCTTCTCTTATCTTCCAGTACTTCTTACTTATTATTTCCATTATGCCCATATTGCATTTGGTCTCTTGAATGAAGCATATATCTGGTTGTTCCATCTTTAATCTATTTTTTAGGTTTCGCTGTTTTCTAGGGTTGTTCAGGCCCCTTATGTTCCAAGTAATAACCTTCATTTTAAACATGCGAGGGGGGGGCGGGGGGGCGAGGGGGGGGAGTTGGGAAATATATTTTTGATCTTACCTAAATTTATCAGAAGCGCTCCTAATTCATGTAGGGCTACACTGTTTGATTTCCTCCCTTTATTTCGTCTTGCCTGCTTTGGTGAGTGTTGTGGTTGAACTTCTCCTGTTTTGATACCCAAGTTTCCTATTTCTCCATGCATGCGCTTGGTTCGTTTGGTTTTTGCTTCCTCCCTCAAAAGGAAAAGGTATTATATGTGATCCAATTGATCTGTTGGTATATTGTCGACTCCTTTCTTTTTCCATTGTTCCAGTATATTCGAGAGGTCTATCCCTTCCCTTTTCACGATATCTCTTAGATATGGGTCCTCTATTCCAACCTTGCTTGGTGTCATTTCTGAATCGCCATCAACTTCCTACATTGGGGTATTTGTGTCTCCGTCTCCTTCTTCGATTGTTCCCTTGTTGTGCCCGTGATTTCCTCGAGGGTTTTGATTCTATGTGGTCTTATTTTCTTCCTGTTCGTTTGTCTCCCTTTCCTTTTTCCTTTTCTGTTCCTCCTCTTCACCCTGTTTTGGATTTCCCCGTCCTTCAAATATATTCCTCGATTCCAGGTTGCTCATTATGGGGGGATTTCCTTGTCTCTTATTTCTTCTGCCTTTGTGGTTTGGTCTAACAAAACTGTCCTCATCCTGGTGTTGTTTTGAGTTTTCCTGTTCCAATTTTTTGTTTAGCGGGCATTCTCTTAGTAGGTTCCCATGTTCATGACACCTTCTGCATCTAAACAAGATCTGTTCATAGTCTATGCTTTGGATCCATTCCTCATCCCTGAACTCCAGACTGATTTCCTTCGGGAGTGCCCCCGAGACATCCATATCTATACAAATTCAGGATGTATACTTCCCTTTTAATGTTGCATCAGATGCCTTGACATATTCCCCACCTTGTTCCCTATGGCTTTGAAGGTGGACAACAACTAGTAATCCAACGGGAGGGAGTATAGCGTAAGCCAGATTGGGACGATTTTAAAGGTCTCCTTTTTTGGGGAGAAGTTTTCCTTCCAAGGTCGCATGTACAATCCCGCTGAGGCATGGAAATACAACCCCCCCTCAAAGATCTTATCTCTATCTTCTAAATTCATGAAGACTGTTGTAAAAAACCCTTTCAATCCCAGGTGGAGTTCTACTTCTCCACTCGACTTCCTTTGGTATTTTATCTAGCTACGCAGGGTCTTTTCTGTAGGCCACAGGGCCATAAATTTGCATATCAGAGCATGTGTCTTCATTTGTTTTGTAAAGAGTTGGGTCTGGGGATATTCTAGAATAACCTTTGGGCTTAACACCATTTTTGGTTTGCATGGGTTGTTCCCTCCTCCCCTACTTGGGTTTGTCGCTTCTGATGTACTTCTTCGAGCCTCCTTGGTCTCCTCCCCCACTTGTTATTTTTTCCCTGGTTGTCCTCATTATGGTGCTCTGGCCCCGATCCTGATGTCCCTGTCAGAGGTTCCTTAAACCCTCCACCGAGTGGAATTTTCCATCTATCCACCACCACTTTCTTGTAGGATGGAGTCCCGCTCCCTCCCCCTCTGGTCATCATTCTTCTCGCTGCTAAAACTGTAACCCTAGAACCAGTCCCCAGAATCTTACGTCAGAGCCTCTTAGAGCCTGTTAGAGCCTCAGAAGGAGATCCTAGTTTCCTATTTTTTTGTACTTATTTGCTAAGGTTATTGGTTATTTTTTTTTCTCATTTGCTAATCTTATTGGATTTTTCCCCCTCATGAAACAGATGCAACTGAAATCCAATATCCTAAATTTTAAGCTGAACACTTTCTTAGGTCCATACTATACAATGCAAAAATATGCAAATGGTGGCCCATAGGTTAGCATAACTTCCACCTCACAACCTCTGAGGCTTTGACTTAAGTTCGATAATCATCGCCTAATCATAAACAATTTACCTTGCATTTTAAGCAATTCCTAAATTAAATGCCATAAAAATAATATTTCCCTTATTGGAGTCGATTTCCCTTTCAATGGAAAGGTTTCCTTGATATTGATTGAAATCTTAGAGGGCGTCATTTCAAAATCACAACAAGAATGGATAGTCAAAAACGTTTTCTTGGGGGTCGATATTTGAATGGTTGCTGGAAGGGCAGTGTGTGGGCATCAGAGAGGAAGAAAAAACTGTTTTCTTGGATTGAGATTGAACTCTAGCCGATGGGAAACATTTGGGGAACAACTAAGATGTTACCCATGAGCTGTAGACCAACTGGTTTGTGTGGGGTTTAGTCTCCATCATGTCACAAGTTCAAACCTCATGGAGAGGGGTTGAGAGTGGGAGCCATTTGTGGGGGAATAAAATTGTTCCACAATATAGCTTGGAAAAAAACGTTTTCCCTTTGGGATAGTTTTAGGATCTCCAGGAGAATGCATTGATGGGTCAATGTGTTGGAAAAAGTATCTCCATGAGGCATTGGATCGTTTTTCTTAAAGAGGGTCACTGATAACTGTGTAGGTAAGAATCAATTCCCTCATTTTTGGGCAAGATTTGGCATTTCTAGAGGAGGCCATTGAAGTTCTGTTTTTCTAGAGGAGGCTATTGAAGCTTTGTCTTGATGCCAATAATGAAATGAACATGTGAATCTTAGTCAAATGGTTTTAATGGTATCAATTTTACTTGTGTGAAGACCATTCAAAATTCTTCTCCATGTTGATAATGGTCGATTCAATTTCTATTGCTCAAGAGTTGAGACCGTGAGACGTTATGGGAAAAGATAGTTTTTATATGTGTGGTTACTCAATATACATAGTGTAACATACCCAACCTCCATATAAGCATCATTACATGCAAAATACACATTTAAAATTAATATTTTCAACTTATTAATTTCCTGTCTAGGCTTATCAATGGCCGATCACACACAATTTAACCATTTTACTGATACCACAATTATAAATGCATATAACATCAGATATTAAAACATGAATTCAACTGTTTAAGCAAACAACAAACACAAAACATCCATATAAACCATTTACACAATGGAATATCATAATAAACACAATAGAGAACTTATCTATTAATAGATAACCATTTGGCTACATACAAAGGATGAACCTCCCAGCCCTAGGCATTGCTATTCGTTTTATTTAAAAAACAAGCCACCCTCGAGCTGAGGATATGAGTCCACAAGGAGATCCGACCCTCTAACTATCCACTCTCCACACATATCATCCCCAAAACCCAGGTTCCAATCCATTTCCCACAATCTGCACAAGCCAATGAATCAGATCCCCCTTCATCGCACAAAGTCCCTCATACCTTCCCACTTCCCTCTAGAGCTCCAATGCATTTGGTTGACTGGAAAACCTCCTACCTACTCTAGGAGTGCTCACCACAGTCCTCACAAGCCTCTTGAGTCTATTTCTCAACATAAAAACACTTCACATGATTACAACTTGATTTACAGGAACGCATGCCTATTTCTCAACATAAAACACAGTCCAAGAATGGATGCCTTCAAGCCCAACATGGCTGGTGCTCTTACCAACACACATTTTCTCTCTTGCTATCCAAAATATGCAAGTAAAAACTTCTCTCTATGCAAAAACGTGACTGTACAAAAACTGCCCTCTTGGTCATATGGATTTATTCTCTTTGCTTGCTTGCTCGACTTGAATTACACTCTTCCCCAAGTTGATTGTACATATATCCATGCTTTCCAATAACTATGGGATGTGACTCCTCACACCCACCCTCTTACATGAATTTGATGGTTGGCTTTAGGACCATTCAACGACAAATAAACGATTTACACAATAATAATAATAATTCAATAATGTGTGTTGGATTAATACCCATGAGTAATTCCCCCTTGGGATGCTCGCTCTCTCTTGTGGAATCATATCCCCCCCATAATTATTCATCCATTTTGTATCACAACCAATGATTATTATTTTGACTAATTATTTCAATGCAGATAATATACCATTTGGCCCCCAACCATATTAAACCAATATAGGCTCTTAACCCCAACACATCGACTCCCAACCTAAATCACATTTATACAATTACATTTTAATTCACGAGGATTAAAACTAGGGATGTTACATCCCCTCCCCTTTATTTTTACAATGTCCTCATTGCACAACACCCTATAGGTGTTCATTCACTTTACAATTCTATCTCTCGGGACATTAATCAATCATATAGGCTCCTTGACCCAAAATCACATAGGCATTCTAGCCTAACAAAATTACATAGGCTCTTTGGCCCAAAATTATAGAYACACAGGCACCTTGGCCCAAAACAATATACATACATAGGAATTATGGCCCAAAAACCATAGATACTTAGGCTCTTTGTTGAACCTGTATAAGATAATTTCACAATTCGTTATTCTGGCAGAAATTCCAACCAAAATATTTCATTTTTTGTGGCCTACAATGCCTTCCTTTGGCCCTAGATGCAATATTATTCAAGATATATTAGTTCCCACATAAATTCCAGCCAACAAATCTCATTCCCCTCAACCTGCACAATCCAAGGAAGTGTACCCCTTCACTGCACTGTAGTCATTTAGGATGTACCACTTCCCTTCCAGGGTTGTAATACAAGGTGAGATAGAAAGTCTCAGAGTTGTGGCTTCAGGAAATCCAACTGCAATATCTTTTATATTTTTTTGATTCCCACAAAAATTCCAACCAACAAAATCTAATTCTCCTCAACCTGCACAACCCAAGGAAGTGTACCCATTCTCTGCACTGTAGTCCTTCAGGCTATACCAATTCCCTTCCAGGGTTCCTATACAAGGTCAGACAAGAAGTCTACGAGTTGTGGCTCCAACAACTCCAACTATGATAATGTAATCTCCAACTATCAAAAAGTTGCAATTGTTCCTCCTGCACAACATCTTAACAGAAGTTTGGTGGAAATAAAATACACAATCATGATGTGCAATATCATGCAACAAACTATAACAATCAAAACACAACACAATCAACTTAACCATATGCAGTGACAACCTAATCAGACACACCAAAAAAATTAGTCCCATAAAAACACAAAGGCAGAGACGTTACTTAGGCACAACAAGCAATAATGAACAAGGGAAAACTAAAAACGCAATGAACAACAATCAACCCATCTTTCAACATAATTAACTCAATTATTGCAATCACTTATTCATATGGTTGTTTCTCTATCGCACAAGTAGCCACAATGGGAATTTAGCTCGTTGTTCTTTTCCTGACACACCCTTATGATTCCAACCACCATCTCGTATGAATTATTGAGTCCCCCCCCCGGATTTCCATTCTCACCCTCCAGGATCAAGTATCCCCTTCACTGCTTCACATTCCCTTGGGTGATCCATCATTTCATAAGGTGTTCTTGCACAAGGGAAGCGCCAATTCACTACCAAGTTCTTAACTAGAAAAATTTTAACTTGTGGAAATCACAAGGTTTCAGTGTCATAGAAGTAGCCTCCTTTCCAAGATTTTCATCTTTAATAACCATCATCTCATCTGTATTACACCCACATAGCCATCATGAGATATCATCATAGCAATTTTACATATTAATTTCCAAGTATGTTTTACACATAGGAGACTAAGATTCCCAATCACAAGATTTCTTCTCAAGACGTTTGGCTCTTGCAACAACAAGCATCGGTCTTCCTTATGGGCTTACACCATTTCCATGTCCAATACCATTATTCTTGCAATGTTTCTTACTTTGATTCATCCAAACATATTGTTAGCATATTATAACAATTTGCAATCATTAATTTCTGAAATCTGTTCTATACATGCAAATAAAGTTTCCATGCATGCGTTTTCTGCTCATTATGTTTGGCTCTTGCAACTATAGATGTCAGTTTTGTTTATGGGATTACATCACTGCAAGACCAATATTCTTGTGAATTCTCAACGTTCTTGCAGCCAAACAAGATTGTTAGCACTCATACATATTTCTAGTAGTTCATGAAATGATCTCAGAATTGTAATTTATCAACAATTCAATCATTTTTAGCCATTATCCACTTTTAAAAAAATGGGATTCAATCATTAATCATATTATCTAGAATGAGACTATCACCCACCACAACATATGCATTTAGTCCATGAAGTGATTTTTAGAATCATATTAATCTAAAAATTTCTCCGCTTCTAACCATTATTCATATTAAATGGAATGTAACCATCATTCCTCACATATGCATTACCAACATCCAAAATTTTCATAATGCAGTCAAACATTACCAATGTGCCAATTCCCATGGCCACATTTACCCAATGCATCCTTGCATTGACTTTGAAATACCATATATCCATGGCATTCATTGCTACCCCATGAGTATACTCCTGTCTTGTCTTGGTTATGATCTCATAACCAACATAACACAATATGCAATTAATTTCTCATAAATGAATTCGAGCAGAGAACAATATTTTTCTACTCAAGGCCTCCTTCTTTTACATCGATTCAATATTTTTCTACTCAAGGCATCCTTCTTTTACATCGATTCAACTATTGAGAACTTAAATGAGGGAAATCTTACCTCAATTCCCTTCATCATTTTATGCAATATAAACAACCCCAATTGTATACATGTATGGATGTTATCAATTTACTTGATGCTACTTGATCAACTAGTGATTGGTAGAAGCTCTCGAGCTCCTTTCACCAACCTCTTGATCAACATTCCCACCATCATCATTTTTCTTCAGATGGATGGATACCATAAGCAATAATATCATCATGCTATAATAATTTTTCATGGATACACAATCCATCATTAGTTTTATTCAACATCATAGAATCATCATTTCATATATATATATAGACTACTCTTAGTCTATACTCATGCCATATACATGTTCAAGCATGCCCACATGCACCAATGCACATCAATATGCATTAAGAATTAATCTTATCATGCCTATTTTATAAGCATTAAGCATTCATCATGCATCAATTCTATCATGCACTCCATTGCATATTTATTTCATATTTAATTTATTTATTTGGTTGCTGTTGTAGTTGGATGTCCTTGAATTCTTGTAGAACCTCACTGCCCATGTGCACTTCCATTATTCTCAACTGTGCACCATGGGCCCCTATTCTAAGCTCGCTAGTCAAGCCCCCACTTGCCCATTCTGCATTTCCAACCACTAGATCCACCAGTGCTGCCATCTCACAACTACTTCCTTTATACAGAGAAAACCTGTCCCAACATATTTTGACTATAATTCCAATATTCATAGGGTTGTAATATGCACTACTCCAGTTGAATATTAACATTGCAATCTAATTAACCACTTCCCATTTTTCTTGACCAAACCGGTCTTGAAATACCATTATCATTAATTGACATTTCAACATTTTGAAATATTTCTTTAATGTCATCTTTCTAATACTCTTTGTCATCCATGGTTTTGTTCAATTTTAAATAATTTATTGAGTGATTCATTGTGAAGCACTACTTGGCCAATCATATTTCTAATTATATAATAGAAACATATCAAAGATATAACCATAAACATTGAGATACATTTATACACAATTTATATTAATGAGCCAAATGTACAAAACTGTAGAAATATAGAGTGAAAGACTCGCTATAATGGTGACATCTTATCTCTGAGAAGAGATGTGATGGCTATGCTCATTTGCAAGAATATTATTGTTACAATGAGGCTCCAAAGGCCTCTTTAACATAAATAAAATCCAAAACCCTAACTTTGGAAGATGAAAAGCCAACAGTTTTGTGGACCTCGTTTTGGGTAGTTTGGTGTATCAATTTCTCGGGGGTGTAACTTTGGAATACGATATCCATTTGGGGTGCACGATAGCTCATTGGAAAGGTATAGATGCATAGCTTCATTTTGGGGGTTGAATCATGCTATTGGCGATCATTGAGGTTCCCAATCGTGAAAAACCTCGTTTAGGCCATCAAAATGACCTTGGAAGTTTAGGACCTGAAAAACTGCTAAAAATAGTAAATTACCCAAAAAATGTTTTGAGCTAGTTGGAATAGGTGGGTGGCCACCAATATCCACCTGGATCAATCCTCCCTCCTTAGGAAACAATAGTCTCCATTGTGTTGAGTTCCTAGGGAGAGGGGGAAGTGTTTACTGAATCTGAAACTTGGTGAGCTACTTGCCTTGCTGGAGAAGTTGTGTTGCTTGGCTTGTGGAAGGTTATAAGAATCTGATGTTGGAAGGGTTGGACCATTTTAACCATTCTGGCTACATGAGATGACTATGTGCAGAAGGAATCATTGAGCTTTTCTTCAATCTTTTCGACATGCTTCTTTTGGATAGAATGTGCTTCGACCAAGGATGCAGTGATTGCAGTGTACTTCTGTTCACCTTTTGAACATATTGCGAAGAAGCTGAATTTTGTTGTATGAGATACTACCTTGCAACACTGTTTAGGTGGGACAATATTCAAAACTACCTCTTTTATCCTGTAGAGATGACCCCCTAGAGTAACAATGACACTACGGGGTTGAGACTCATAAATAACATGATGCTTCCACATATATGGCTGGCCCAAAAGAAGATCATAGACATCAAATAAGGAAACATCACATAATACCTCATCCTTGAAGGGATTTATGCCATATGACAAGAGACACTGCTGGCTCACATGAATATCTCGTCCCTGGTGAAGCCACCCAATGTTGTATGGTTGTGGGTGTGGTGTTGTTGACAATCCCAACTGTTTGATGACCTATGCTAAGATGAGGTTATTCTGGCTTTCATTATCAACAAAAAAATGCAGCGAGGTTCTCTTCACCCACATCTTTGAATGAAAAAGGTGCTCCCCCTCTTTAGTCTCTGTTGGTTCTTCTAGTTGGATTGTTGCGATCGCGACAATAATAGTGGGGTCTGTGTCAATGATCCATCTTCTCCCATTATTTTCTGAATCAGATTCCGAATCAGGGTTCAACTCATTTTCTTTGATCTCGACCACCAATGATTTTTTTGAGTGACATTCATCAGTGTTGTGCCAGGGTTTTTTGTGGAAATTGCACCATTTTCCATGGTCCTGCATCTTTTAGTTACCCTTCTTTTCTTGTGTCTTGGAATGTTTTTTCAGAGGCTAGTTGTAAGGACGTCTTTACCATACTTTGGTTGTTGCAGATTCGCAAACCCGAAATCCCATTTGTTATGGTGCCTAAATTTCTATTCGATTTTGACAACATATCGATAGGAAGCTCCCAATGATGAGATGTCCAAAAAATCCATTTCAGGAGCCCCGTGGTATTTCAAAACCAGTTGCCGCTCAGAGTCTTTGATACCTAGTTTGGTTCACAAGGTATGAAAAGTATTTGTGAAATGTGACACTATTTGGCCCCTCTCTTGCCGCGGTGTGGTCCACCTCATGTACTGGTCATCATAGTTACCAACAAGGTAATATTTTTCCTTGACTGCATCCACAAACAAATCCCAAGTGGGCTCGACCCCATATATTCCAGACTCCTCTTTAGAAATTTTATCCTAGTAAGTTTCCCACCAATGTTTGACATGGGGGAGACCCTTAAGGAGTGCGAAGGTGATATTTTCCCCGTTGAAAAAATTATGAACAAAGAAATAACCTTCTAGTACATTTAACCATTTTTCTACGACATCCGCATCGATCAGATCTTCAAATATGGGAATATCAAAATTAAGTTGTACCTTGAAAGGAGAGGTTCATCCAAAGTGGTCATTTGATGG
>SNQJ01S0008790.1:111690-172657 GCA_010110895.2 Picea sitchensis | reverse complement strand
GGTGAAATTGTCCACCTACAAGAATCTGGTAATTAGGTGTGAAAGATGGGATGGTGCTACTAGGGATAGTGCCTCTGATAGATGATGGAAGATTTCCTCTAAAAGGGGGTCGAGGAAGTGTCGAAATGAAATCGGGAACGAGATGGTGCCCGGAAGGAGTAGAAATTCCAAGAGTCCCAAATGAGATTTGTGTAGGAGTGGGAATAGATGCATTCAACGAATGATATCTGGGTGGAAGTGTTGGGGTGAATCTGGGTGAAAGCGGTATGCCAATGGGGGCTTGGCTAGCCGCTGTAATCCCGGTGTGAGGATTCGTAGTATCTGGGACCATTGTGTAATGGACCATTTGTAGAGGGATAGTCAAGATGTGGTTAGCTAGCGGAGCGTCTGTACCAGGAAAATAATAGGCAGTAGTAAAAGGTATTGCATCTGGATCAGATGTTTCAGGAATCTCAGGTGTGACAATGATATCAATGCCTGCTCCTGAGCCAAAGAGATCCTGTCTAAAAATGCAGTAGTCCAAAAAGGATCTTGACCCTCAGGTCCTATGAAAGGTCCAGTTGGTAATCTAGAAGAATGAACAACTATATCTCCGAAATAATTCACTTGAACAATATGTCTCTCGAAGTCATGAGGAAGTCGGAAGTCCTCTTGAGAATTGGTAATTTGAAACCATTCTAAAGAGTTAGTTCTTTCCACTTGTGGAGTGGCAACATCCTAGACTTCACTCTGTTGAGGAGAGCCCTCCAGTGAGTTGGTAGGCAAGGGTTGAGAACCTTCCAGATCTTTCGGGGGTAGGCCTTGCCTTCTACATGAATGGAGTGGAGGGTCAATTATGATCGAGTTAGAATCTTGCGAAATAAATTCTATGGCCAACTTGGGTAAACAAACAGCACACGCTAGTCAAATCTAGGAAGCAAAACCAAGCAAGCAAGACCTTCCAATTCCAAAGTCACTAGTTGGTGATGAAATCCAATGTCATGACGACGAGACAGGAAGGAGCTGGGCCAGGGTGGAAATGTTACGTTGACGACTTGCTTAACGGACTTACACCCTGGTGCAAGCTCCCAAACACAATCATGGGTATACCCTCCAAGGAGCCCGAGTGAGTCTGGCCAACATCGATTCCAGGTACCGTGAAGACTTACCCCCTCACAGTCACCTTGTGTAAGACCCTAAGAAGATAGGTTACTGAGGTTACCACCAACAACAATGATGCCTGGGGGATAAATCGATAGTCTGATCCACACGCAAGGGCAGGGTATCTAGACCGAAATCAGCTTGAGAGGCTTCCACTCATCATTGTGGGTAGGCCTTCAAGTGAACCCCGTAATACATTCAATCTCTACGCCAAGATCAACAAAGCAGGGTGAGTAACTCTGTCAATCTCAACGTGACCTCAGGTTTGACTCTTGTGTGAGAAGGGCTTCCCAGGACAAAATGTTGCAAATGGAATTTGGCACTCCTTATCAAAAGATACTATTATGTGTTTTGTTCTTTGGAGAGTGTGTCTCACTGCCTATTCCAAAGCTCTAGCCTAGCTAATGTTGGTGTAAAAGAGACCTAGAAAAAGTTACTAGTTGAATTTTAAAGTTGTGCAATATTATTAACGGTTGTTGTTACGCAAAAAGGAGACGGAAATGAAACCGATGTTGTGTGAGACTCTAACCCAACAATGCATAAATAGGGATGAATGATACAAATTTTTGTTCGATGAATCCTATTTACAAGAGGGAAAGACAAGTTTTCTGGAAGAATGCGAACTACGATGTATGATCTTTTCTAAAATGTAATATCAAACAATCATGAACAATGAAAATTCCCTATTTGTTTTCTTTCAATACTTGAATGCCAATATTTTTCGAATAAAAGGTTGCTTAAAAAAAGAAAAAGTCTTTTAAATTTTTTTATTAGAAACCAAACAACAAGGATGGAACTGAGAAAAAGTAAGCAACCAACGAAAATGAAATACACAATAAACACCCAAATCGATATTTCAATGAAGATAAAAATAACAAACTGACAAGACGAGTCTCTTCAAAAGAACATGGGTAACAATTTTCCAAGTAATAAGCAATTGAAAAGGACAATTAATCTCAACTTTTAATCCAATCAAAGGCTCTTGACCAAACAAGCACTCGGATTTGAGAATCGGAGATTATACCCTTGTCAAGAAAAGGTCAAGAGGTAAAAATTGAGAAAAAATGATCAAGAAGAGATTTCGATTTCCGAGAACTAATCATTCGCAAGATTTGAAGTCAAGAAACATTCAATCACTGGCCAGAGAAGTTCTTTCCAGACACACCAACCAATCTGGGCATTTGAAGACACATAAGACTTAATCCAAAATTTGTACAAGTGAGTTCACAGTCTGACAGTGGGGTACGGTGTGAGAATTAAGGATTCTCGCAGGCTAGACATAGGAAGGTTGCAAGAATTAAGGATTCTCGCAGTCTAGACATAGGTAGGTTGCAAGAAGTTCGCACTGAACTGAACACTAGGGTGCGAACTTCAGTGATTCTCGCAGACCATAGAGATCTGCAGTGAGAGAAGGTCTGTAATCAAGCAAATTTTGGAAAAATGGCAGAACTTTTGATGGAAATTCTGAATCCAGGGAGTCTGTGAGGATCTCCTCAAGACTCAGAGATTGATTGGGAATGAAAAAGGGTAGGTCAAGAAAAAATGGCCAGGTAAAAACCACCAAAATGGGTTGTATCCCCAGTGGAGTCACCAATTTTGTTATCGGATAAATCGGTAGGTGCAGACACTAACAGATCTCCCTATATCCACCTAGATCTAGAACAAAATAGGACAGGACATGACTCTTTCTCTAAGTTGCAATCATTGAATCTACTACTAAGGAAGAATGAGTGACATACCTTTATATCGCTTCCTTAGGTCTCTGTTGTTCCTTCTTCACTCCGATGCTCTTGTGAAATCAGGTCCAAGACAACACAAACCAACCAAAGTGAAGATAGCAAAGTACATTCAATGTCAACCTATGCATATGATCAAGGAGTTATGCAATAAAATAAGAGTGATTTTATGCGAAAGGGACATGCTGCTATATTATATTAAATGCAAGTAGAATATACAACTATATCGCCTTGATGTCACAAGCTTCCTTTCAGTGACCCTTGGTTCCAACACACACACTTTCTCTACGTTTGCATGAAGAAGATTTAGTATGACTTGATAGACCAAATAGAGTCTTCAAGCTTCTATCCAAGAAGATTTCTCCACACAATTCTTTCACCAATTCTTCATTCAATCTTGCTTAACCTTTTCCATGAGAAACCTTTCAATATATAGGAGAAGGAGAAACCAAAATCATTTGTAACATCCACCAGTGACTACTTTGAGCAACAGTCAACAGTGTTATTCCAAGGGCTCTTATGGAAGTCGCACCACTTCCCAGTATCTTTCTTTGTCTTTCCGGTGTCCTTCTTTGCTTGCAGCTTGTACTGGTTGTCCTGATACTATCCATATTTTCCCTGTCCTTTGTTCGGTGGGTTGGGGACACCCTTTCTTGGATTTTGTTGTGAGGGGTTCCCAGGCCCAAATTGCCACATCTTTTGTTTGAGCTTCTACTCGATTTTGACGACATATAGGTAGGTCGCACCCAAGGATGAGATGTCCATATTTTTTATTTTAGTCTGGTTGTATCTATGCAGAGAACTGCGATACTTGAGCACCAGATGTCACTCTGAATCTTTGATACCCAACTTGGTGCGCAAGGTATGGAAGATATTTGTGAAATCTGGCACTACTTGGTCTCTTTCTTGCCGCAGTGTGGTCCATTTGGTATACAGGTCGTCATAACTTCCGACAGGGTAGTATTGTTCCTTAATAGAATCCCTGAAGGATTGCTAGGTGGTCATGACTAAAAATAATGAGGTTTCCTCTATTTCCTTTTTCTCACAAAAAGTTTCCCACCAATCTTTGACATGGGGAACGACTTTGAGGAGCGCATAAGTAATCTTTTCTCTATTCGAAAATTTATGAACAGAAAAATACACTTCTAGTAGATTTAACCACTTATCTACAGCAGCTGCATCTATCTGAACTTCAAATATAGGAATATCAAATTTTTTTGTACCTTGAAGGGGGTGGCGCCTCCATTCGAATAATATGCGTCGCCTGTTGGTAGTCACCAAAGGATTTGCACGAAACTATCCATCATCTCTTTCCTCTATTGCATGAGGGATTCCTCAATAAACAATTTGAAAGGATCTCCTATCCCATCATATTTGTTTTCTCCTACCATGGGAGGTCACTTGGGCATACGAGAGCTTCTGTCCTCAAGAGAAACAAGCTCGAGACCCAACTCTTTGTACTCTGACCTCGTTGGGGACATGCATTAAGACGACAAGGAGAAGACCAATCTGATACCACTGATCCAGATTTTATGAGCAGAATGATTTGAATACAGATTATTAACAGGTGCTTAACACAAAATAACAGAGATATAGTAAAACTGTTTTTCTATTCAATAAAGAAATAAGTTGAAACTGTAAAATGTAGCGGAAACAAGCTTGTTGGAATGGTGGCGGCTTATCTCTGAGAAGAGATGTGAGGACAGTGCGCATTCACAAGAAGAAGGTTACAATGAGGCTCTGAAGGCCTTTTTACAATAAGAAATAATGCCCAAAACTCTATACATCCAAAAACCTAACCCTAGAAGATGAAGCGCCAAAAGTCATGTGGGCCCCGTTTGGGTAAGTTAGTACATCAACTTCTCGGGGTCGTAACTTTTGCATACGATCTCCATTTTAGGTGTGTGATTGCCCGTTGGAAAGGTATCATCGAGTAGATTCATGTTTTGGGCTCAATTATGCCTTAGAATATCATTGAGGAGCTCTATACTGAAAAACCTTCATTTAGGCCCTCAAAATGGCCCCGAAAGTTAAAACTGCTAAAAACAGTAAATTGCCAAAAATGTCAGAAAACTATTTTGAGCCAGTTGGAAAAGGTGGGTGGCCATTGATATCGATATGGATCATGAATGTACCCCAAGGAGTGGTGAATGTTGTCTTCTCTCTATCTTTAGGTAATACAGTGAGTTGATTGTAGCCCGGAAAGCTATTAATCATGGACATATTGGATGCACCCATCACCCTCTGTAATATGTGTTCCATCTTGGGAAAGGGGTAATTATCGTTCTTAGAGATTCTATTCAAATTTTGGAAATCAACACAAATTCTGATCTCTCCATTCTTCTTTCTCACTAGTACCAAGTTGGCCACCCACTCAGAAAATATCAAAGGAACGATAATCTAGGCATCCAAAAGATTTTTTACCTCTTTCTCCATAATAGACAGTAGCATAGGATTTATTTTTCTCAATTTATTCCTAAATGGTTCGGCTTCCTACTTCAGTGGGATCATATGCTTGATGATACTTGTGTCATATATTATGAGATCTCCATATGTCTAGGAAAACACATCAACAAATTCTTTTAACAACTCAGTGTATTCATCTCTTTGTTCTCTTGATAGGCTGCTTGACAATTTGACAAATTTTGGGTCCTTCTCTGTACCAATAGTACACTCAGATACATCAACATCATCAGTTGAGACTTTAAACTTTACTGCCACATCGTTCCCATCGAGCAATATTTCTAAAGGAACTAGTCCCTTTGGAATGTGGTTGCTAGGCAGTTGAACAATATGGTGATTAGCAATTTTATTTAAAAATATATCAGCATGAGGGTTACTTTTGGAATCATGATCCTGATAAATGTGTAATGCAAAGAACTCATCGACAGACTCAAGAAACTTTATGATCTCAAGATCATCCTCAAATACCTTCCAATGCTTGACATTGTCAGGTATAGAGGGTTTATATTTCACCTCTATATCATACTTGAGTTTAGGTGGTAGTGGGATTCTGAAATGGCTTGCTGAAACAACCAAATAATTAGCCATGGTATTCTCCCTTCTTGGAATAAACGAAATGTTGAAAGCTAAGAAGAAATTGTCAATTAGGTCCCACACCTCATTCCTATAAGTCCTAAGCCTAAGGTTCTTAGATTGATAAATATTTTTGATCTGATGAACAATCATCTCTGCATATCCAAATATTGATAGCTCTTCTATCCCCATGTCCTTTGCAACCCTTAAACCTAAAACAAGAGCTTCATACTCTGCCACATTGTTGGTAGCTTCAAATTCTAGCTTGTAGCACAAGGGTATGGTCTCTTGACATGGTGAAACAGAGACTAGTCTAGCACCAACACCTTCCTTAGAAGAGGCTCCATCAAAGAACATCTTCCAAACAGGGGTAGTTGGAGGAGGGATTTCACAAAAAGAAATGGATTCTTTTTTTTTTTTTTTCAAGAGGAGGTTCAGGAGTATCAATCAACTGCAATACAATGGATCCCAAATCAGTGTGAAAAGAAAAAATAGGATGGTTAGTGGGGTTTGCTTCATCACTGATTATGTACACGAGTTGTGCTTCCCTGTAGAGTCTCCTTTGTTCACCCCCGAATACAGGAATGGTGGCATATGAAAGGTCCATTTGCAAGGTTCTCCCCAGCCTCTTTATCCAATATCTAGACAAGCGTATCCTGAATTTAGGGGGAACATCAACCACTATGATATCCATGACTACACTCTTCATTTGCAGCTGGAACAGGGACACAGACAAGTCTTTGTTAACCCCGAGGCACTTCACCTTTCTGGAGTCAAAAGAATACAGGTCATGATAGGTTTTTGTAACCTTCAACCCGAGCTCTTCCATGACAATATTATGCATAAGATTGTGAGATGCCCCTGAATCCATCAGGCAGTTATGCAAAACCTTATCATGGTTGTTCAATGAAGTGTAGAAGAGGGGGAGGATTCATATCTATCCTCTATCAAAGGCCCTAACATGACAGTTGGATTTTCATCTGGGAGGTTAACCAATTCTGTGGAGTGAGATGTAGGTTCGGGATGAAATTTTTTTGATAGGCACCTTTGGAAATCCTCATTCTTGACTAACTCTAAGATAGGCACAAGGATCCTAATATTTTGAATCTCTTTCTCAAACCTATAAGAGGAGGGCGACTTCCGAATCTCCTCACCTCTAGGATAGGACTTTTGACCACTAGTGGGGAACTATTTTATTTCCTCTCTTTGTTGTTGTCTGCCATATCTTTAGCAAGCTTCTCAGCTCTAGCATGCCACTTAGGAATGTCATGCTTTACTTCTTTCTTCTTGTATCTAAGTTTATATCTGTTCATATCATTGTTGGTCTTTTATCCTTTGCTCAACTCATTTAGTTGATTACTTATGAGGGCCTCTTTGTATGCAGACTGAGTTAAATGAGGGGATGAAGAGGTATCTCCAAGGTAGTGGATCTCATGATCAATATCTTCCTCCTCTTCATTTTCATCAGTAACCAGGTTATTTTGGAGAGGAGTTTGGATGTTCTGATCATCTCTATCCATGTTTCTCTGATCTCTTTGGATGATCTGAGGGGAATTAGTTGGTCCTTTGAAACTACCCCTATTATCAATATTTTGGGAATTCTTATAACTCTTCTTTCCTTCTAATTTAATCTTTTTCATTCTAGCATAAAGTAATTTTAGTATCTTGGTCACTTCATTCGTTTGAGGGGGGGCAACAGAGGAACTAGAAGTCAGAGTTTCATACCTACCTTTTCCTCTGTCTCTATCAGCTTTACTCCTAAGTTTCTCAGCTACCAATATATTGGATTCTACTTCTAAGGATGAATCTTGCATATGAGCCAACGAGGTATCTCTTCTTTCTCTCAACAGGAGGCAAAACTTAGGTTCAAAAGAATTAGCACAATTCATCTTGGCAGAGGTTTCTGTAGGTTTAATTTTAGCGGGAATATTTTTATACATGTTATTAAATCTCTTCGAGAAGTTTGAAATAGATTCCCCCTCTTCTCTCTTAATTGCCCCGAATTCTGTAATATAATAAAGGAGAATTTTTTTATTCCCCCAGTGTCTTAAGAATGAATCATCCAGAGAAGCAATCCCGTCAATAGATCTAGGAGGCAAGTCCTTAAACCAGTCCTTGGCATCACCATCAAGGCTCTGTACAAAAACTCTCATCCACATATCTTCATTTTCGATGACATGAATCTCTGCAAATCTATAAAAGGATGAAAGGTGCTCTTTTGTAGTCACGTCTCCCTCCCCTGTGAACTGGGGAAAGTACTTAAGGTAGTTCGTGGTTGGGAGAGAATTCATAGGCTGAGTTAAAACTAGAGGGACGTATCTAGCAACAAATATCTCAAACATCTTGTTCCTAGGAGGATTAGAACCTGCCATTTGGATGTGAACTAGTGGAGAACCAAGAGGATATGGAGTTCAAACATGCGATGTTGGGGCTGTGCTTCTGGGAGAAAAAAGAAAAGGATGAGCATTAGGAGATAAAGATGAGGGGCTAGAGGTAACAAAGGTTTACCCTTCTATAATTGCAACAACTCTAATAGGAGTAGGAGTAGTAAAGTCTAGAGTAGGAAAGTATTCTAAGGTCAAATGTCTCTCCTTCCACTTCACAACTTTGGGGGAGAAAGGGGTGTCAAAGCTCTCTCCTTCCAAACCAATAATAGGAGGGGAGAAATCAGCAGGAAAACTCCTAAAATTTAAATTTCTTGAAACTCCAACAGTTTGTATAATAGGAGAATCAGAAACAGTTACTGGAGTTTGTAAAGAGGGATTATGCAAATTATCATAAAACCTTGGTACAACAATGGAGGTACCTTTTTGAGCAGTCTTTCCCTTTCTGATAATTTCCTCTGGGTCAACTTCAGACATTGCTAGAGGCAGTTGTGGAGTGGACCCCATGTGTTTGCCTTTAGGTGCCAGAACTAAAATAGTGGAGTCAAAACAGTGGAGTCACCAGGTGCAAGTTGCAATCTTCAATGGTACTAATATCTGATGCACCTTCAAAATCAGATCTTCTTTTTCATTCTATCCCAAGGAAAATTCTTCAATTCGTTCCCCGACAAACATGCCAGAAATGTTAGCACTAGAATTCACCCTCAGATTGCATAGAATGTAATCCCAGTACCCATCATTTTATACAGTAACTGTAAATGAGTTTTAGGTGATCAAATGGAGAGGACCTAATGATAATAACGTTCTAACTCAGAAATCTGGACAAGCATGCATAAGAAATTGAGTTATGGAATCAACTTCAGTCAGTAAGTTGGAGTAAGGGTGAATAGAGGGATGAATTTGGTGAGGATAGTGTAGAGTCTATTGTGGACATCAGGTATTCCAACAGCCTAAGGAGGAATAACTTAAACGCAATATCCTCTTGAATTCAAATCTTAAAGAAACTAAAAGAAATTATAACAACACTATAATATAATATTCATCATAATACAATCATAACAATCCATGTGAATCAGTCAATCATGATATCTCTCAGTATCAGAGGAAAATAAGATGGAGCAATAAATATGACTTACATTAACCAAGATGTCTCAGAAACAAATACATAACCAGAGAACCAGTGTTCTTTATAAAAATATTACAATAGTCATGAGCCTAGCTCAACCATTCGACCTTAACAAAATATCAAAACTATCTATAAATACCCAGAAATGTTGCAACCACTAGGAGTGTGATTGGACCACTGCCTTCAAATCCTTCAGTTGGTGCCTACTCTCTAACATTATGCAGGTTTTCTCATGTCATATGTGCTTTACAGGAAAAATTGCACATAAGGAAGCTTCAGATCGTCAACGTACCTTCATGGTTGCGCTTTGCAACGCTTTCCATTTATGGGGTGAGATGAGGTCTCAAATTCCGCCCCCAACCTTCAATAACTACCTTCATTGGGATTAGGATAGGTCCTGACACTCATGAATGTTTCCAGGCAGTTCCACACAAATTTTTCGATTCAATCCCGACGTCTCAAGGCCAAGAAGATCTTCTTCTATGACCAATACAGACGCTTTCAGTCTTTGGTGCAACTCATCTCCATCCATCCATATTCAATGTGACCTAGGGCCATGACCCTATGAAATTGTGCGATTACGGGCGTGACCAAGGGTGGTTTGAAAGAAAACCGCTTTTTCCCCCGCAATTCACCATGAACTGCCACACGTCCCTTTCCAAAAACCACGGTTCTGAATGCGTCCCGCCCTTGAAATTTTAAAATGTGTGTACCTTCTGACCCCGCAATGGAACGTGACTGTTGATCTTGTGATCTGAGATGAGGCTTCCTGGTCAACGACCCATCTCTGGCACTTTAAAACAACGGATCAGATCTTTCATCTTTGAATCAATGGCTACGATCTACTTCGTGAATCGGCCTTCAAGAATTTAAATTCTCAAACCAAATTTTCCTCTAAGCAAAACCTCCGGAGCTAAGGATCTGATGAAGCGTGGAATTCTGGATTTGGATAGCCGAGATCCACTTCGGGAAAATCAAAACTCAAAACTGGCTTACTTCTCCATGCGCTCTTACCCGGAGTTGTGTATGTGATGACACGTGTCTCTGGTTGATCAACGACTCAGATCCATTTTGGGCCTTCAGGACTTCCACCCTTTAGGATTTCTAAGAACTTCTCATTTCAAATCTCTCAAAGCTCATTTCCCCGAAGGCTTGGATCAACTGCCACCTGTCCCCTTTAGGATCAACGACTCGTATTCACTTTGTGGCCTTTTGTTGTCACGTTATACTTTGCGCAAGTTTTCACTCCCGAACGTCTGTGAGCCGCTGATATGGACTGTTCCCATAATCTTTTTCGCTGAAAGATTAAAACTTTATTTTGATTATGCTTTAATATTGAAACAGATTGTTTAAGAAAGTTGTGCCTTGTTTTCATGGCTGCGACATGCACGATCAAGGATTTGGGTGACTGGTTGCGAGCTGAGAAAACAGGCAGACCAAGGCGCACAAGTGAACAAGGGAAAACAAAAAATTATTTTATCAGACGAAGGAGGAAAAAATTCAAGACTTGGCCTGCGAAAAGGATAGAGACAGGGAAAAACTATAGACTTCAGTAGAAACCACAAACCCACAGGATTACGACAAGTTCATGTGATAATAGGGTCTACAAAAGGAATCCATTAGATATTTCCATCATATCTTCAACGCTCAGGAAAACCTCACTATCTCCAATCAACTAGCAGTTATTAGGGCTTACCTGATGATTTTCTCTGAGAAAGAAGGCCTTAGAATTGCTGATCTAGTTACATTATCTAAAAATTTGTCAACTCTTAAAGGTTTTGCTGCTTCAAAAACTCGTGGGCTGAATGGTTGGATTTCTGCTCATTACAGGTAGAACATGGTTCACAAGACACTTTAGGAGAAAATTGTTTTCATCTTCAACCTTCTTAGTATCATAAAAAGATAAAAATATGACAACCACTGTGTTTTCAGAATTTTTTAATGCCCAATTTCACTATGTACCTCATGGTGAGAAAGATTGATTTTCTTCATTGCACTAGTAATTAATGAGAGTTGAGTACCTCCTTGTAGTATCTTAGCTTCCTTTTACATTATAGTTTCATGATTTCAAAAACTGGTATTCAAGAAGAGTTGACTTCTCTTATTTTTTTACCCTTGCGGGGATTCTATTGGATGCTTTGGTAAAATATATAAACAAAAGGCTGAAGCTGGTTAACTTCTATGGCCCTTATGGTAAGTTATGGGAGGCGATTAAGAGGGATGGGTTGCTCAAAGATCAGAACCTTGTTTTGGGAGGCGATTTAAATTTTACCACTTCAAATAGAGAAGTGTGGGGACCCTTTATTAGTTGAGAAGTTCTGGAAGTGTGGATATTGAGCCTTTAAAACTTCTTCCTACTTCGAGAAATGGTAGAGGTGGAAAGGAGTACATTGCTAAGAGATTGGATCAATTTTTGATAAATGAGGAGTTAGCCATGTCAGGACTCAGATACAGATCTTGGGTGAGCAATATTATGATTTCTGATTATATGCCAGTGATCCTACATTTGGAACAAGAAAAGGAAAAATTATGTTATCCTTTTAAATTCAATTATGTCTCGTTAGAGGACCTAGATTTTGTTAACGTAGTGAGATATTCTTGGAATGGGATTTTGGAGAAAGAGATAATAAATCCTATGGAATCACTTGTTCAAAAACTCAAACTGCTTAAGTCTTTGGTGATTAGATGGGAAGGAAAGAAAAAACTCTTGACGAAGGAGCAATTTGTGCAATTAGAAATTGATTTAGACACTATATTATGACTTTTCAGGGGGTTTTGAGAAGGAGGATGACAAAGTATTTGTACAAGAAAAAGAAAAGAGGAAATTGTTCCTCTTAAACCAGGAGGAGGAAACTTGGCGACAAAGAGTAGGATAAATTGGCTTGCTTCAGGAGACAGAAATACTAATTTTTTCCATGCTTTTGCAAATTCTAAAAAACATGCGAATGTTATCTGGTATATTGCTAAGGAGGATGGAACAATGGTCACAAGGAAATAGGGTCTACAAAAGGAATCCATTAGATATTTCTAGCATATCTTCAAGGCTTAAGAAAACCTCACTATCTCCAATCAACTAGCAGTTATTAGGGCTTACCCGAGGATTTTCTCTGAGCAAGAAGGCCTTAGAATTGTTGATCTAGTTACTTTATCTGAAATATTGTCAACTCTTAAAGGTTTTACTGCTTCAAAAACTCCTAGACCGAATGGCTAGAGTATAGAATGTTTTATGGCTTTCTTTGATCTCTTGGGCTATGAACTTATTGAGGCGGTTGAAGAGTCTAGATGAAAAGGTAGGGTTTCTAGAGAATTGAATGCTACCTTTATAGCCCTTATTCCTAAATGTTATAAGCCAAAAAAATTTGAGGGGTATAGACTAATTTCACTCTGTAATTTGGTGTACAAGATTATTACAAAAATTATAGCAACCAGAATAAAAGCCTCTCTTTCAAAAAGAATTTCAAAGGGACAATTTGGCTTTCTGGAGGGTGGACAAATTACAGATGCCATAGGAGTGGCACGGGAATCCTTACATAGTATCAAGGTTAAAAATAACAAATAATTGGTCCTTAAACTGGATATGATGAAGACATATGACAGGGTAGATTTGGGATTTTTAAGGTTATTTTTACTACAAGTGGGTTTGAGTTTAGAGGCAACAGATTGGATTATGGGTTGTGTTTCTACTGCAAATTTTGTTGTCTTGATAAATGGTAGTCCCTCCAGTTTTTTTTAAAGAGAAAGAGGATTAAGGAAAGGATGCACGTTATCCCCATTAATGTTTCTACTTGTTGTACAAGGGTTGAGTAGATCCATACAGAAGTAGGTTGAGGAAAATAAAGTTGAAGGTGTTTTAGTGGAAAAATGTATAATAATTACACACTTACTGTTCATGGATGATGAATTATTATTTTGGAATGGAACCATCACATAATGGAATTTTTTTAAGGAGGTACTTGATCTATTCTGTAAGGCGACACTGATGTCCTTCAGTCCACATAAGTTCATGTTTCTGGAAGTAGGGTGGTTAGTAGAGGATATTACAGTACTGAAAGAGATTTTTCCTTTTGATGTAAAACCACTAGATGTTGGTTTTAAGTACCTTGGTTTCTTCATTAAACCAAACTTCGATATAATGTCATACTGGAGCTGGCTTGAGAAACAAATTGAAAAAATAATATCAAATTGGAGTCATAGGTGGCTAACTTTAGGGGGAAGGGTCACACTTGTAAAATTTGTACTAGAAAGCACACTTGTTTACTGGCTTTATTTGGCTAAGATACCAAAAATTATACTAAATAAAATTAGAAGAAGGATTTTTAGTTTCCTCTAGACTGGGAAAGATGTAAAATAAGGTATGCACTTGGTAAACTCAAAAATAATTGCAAAACCAAAAAAGACAGGAGGGTGGGGTATAAAAAAATAATTTATCTTTTGGAAAAGCATTGGTTGTCAAAAGTCTGTGGAGGTTCTGAATGGTTCCTCATCTCTGGCATGAAGTGGAACCAAAAAAATACTTAAAGAAGAAAATTGTTGTTGAATGGTTTAGGGAAGGCAATAAAAATGGGGCAGGTATGCCAAACTGTTGGAGAGCTCTAACAACCTCATTATCCATCATAACCGATTGGTTGGTCTGGAATCCTGGAAATGGGTGGGACATCAAAATAGGATTAGATCCAATGATTGGGTCTCAATCATATTGTAAGATCTCAAACAATCTTATTAGTTTCTTGCAGGCATAAGGAATAAAATTGCTTGCACAAGCAGGGACAATTGATATGGAGGATCCAAGTATTTTGAGATGGAATAAGGAAGAGACACTTGGTCTAGAAGGAGGGAAAAAAGAGGAATGGGATAAATATGTTAAGGGTTTAGTTGGGTCTGTATTTGAATTAAATGTTGAAAATGATGCATTAATGTGGTTGTGGGATACCAAAGGAGGGCATGTTAATGCCAAACAATCTTATGAAGTACAATTGATGGAGGATTTTGAGTAAGGTCATTTGTTTTGGTAAATTGAACTTTGGAAGTGGAAGTTACCACTAAAAGTTAAATTATTATGTTGTTTAATGTTTGAAAAAAAAAATCTCACTCGGGAAAATTTGACAAAAAGAGGTTTGATTTGACCTAATAGATGTGTTCTATCTGGGGACAATGAGGAAACTTTGAATCAACCTTTTTTTTAGTGCAATTTCACCATAGAAATTTTATTCTCAATCTTAAAGGACATAAAACTAAATAGTACATGGGAAGGAGGACACATTCTTGAGTGTTTTCAAACTTGGATAAGGAAGATGGAATACTAAAAATAAATTCCTTGTTATATCTACTGGGAGATATGGAAGCACATGAACCTGGTTATCTTTGAGGAACATCCACCATCTCTGGTCAGGGTTTGCAATGGAATTTTATAGGACTTGGCGGAAAACAAAAACTCACAATTTGTTCAGCATGTTAGGATTGATAGGCCTCCTTTATTAGACTAGGACTTGGGAGTGAGATTCTTTGATGAAGACTCACAATGTGAGGATACAAAATGTGGGGCTTTTTCTATTTTAAAATGTCCAGTTTTGGGTACATTCAACCTTAAGATAAACTATGACATTGAAACTAAGACCAGGGGCAAAATCCTAGCTATGTGGTGTATTTTGTATTTTTCTTTTTACAAAAAAGGTAAAAATATTACAACTAGTAGGAGACTTGAAGATTATTATTGATTGGTTCTCTCATGAAAAACATTTACAGGTGGTTTCTCTTCAACCTTGGATCAGAAAAATTTGACTGCTGAGTGGGAAGTTTCAACAACTAGAAGCACAACACATATATAGAGAATTTAACAAGGAAGCTGACCAACTTTCAAAGCAAGCATTGTTGTTGGATGATGATGGGATATACTATGCAATGGGTACATGAATTCAAACAGAGAGATTCAAAATATTATCATTCAACTAATATATATATGCAGCAAAGATGAAGAACATGTTTTTTTTTCTTTTTGAAACTTGACATGTAAATACAAAAGAACTATATTTTTGTAATCTAAACTTCTAGTTTACAGTGTATGATGAAGGAATTGTTTTGTGGATAGTACTTATAACTCTAGTTTTGATGATGTAAAAAGGAATTAAAAAAAAATTCCCAACAGGCGGATTTTTGTAAAATACTTTTTTATATTCACTAATATAAGTATTTTTTCATTATTGAAAAAAAAAATCTAATGTAAATTAGACTACAACATGTGGTATCATAAGTCATACTAATTAGTTGAGGAGTTAAAAAACTCCATCTTATGATATTGGAGATTCATTTTAAGATAAAATGAAGTGTTTGAATGAAGCATGTAATGTGACGAACTGTTGATTTACTCATTTAAAACAAAGAATCTGTTATGCTATAACAAATAATACTCAAAATTTGATTTTCGAATGAATTTTGTTTTAAAGAGAGGATTTTAGTAATGGTGGATCGTTAAAATGTATAATTTCCATTGTTGAGTGAGTATGCATATATTAGTTAGTTAAGTGATTAGTGGATTTGTTTTTTTTTGTATTTATGGAAAGTTGTTAGCAAGTTGTTAGTTTTGACCATATCAAACCTCTAGGTTTCCAAATCTCTATTGTAGAAAATATTTTTAATAATGAGAAGGGAAATACATGTTGCATGATTTTTCTAGTGTTTTTCCTCATATTTGTCTCCGGGTATCAAATTAGCATGGTATCAGAGCAGTTCATAAGAATTTTCACAAAGTTAGAGTGGAGAGTAGATAGATCATTGATGTAGATAGATTGTGGAAGACAACGGTTAGATCCAAGTCAAGATCTCTAGAAATTGGGTAGAAGAGCCAAAACCAAATTTCATTAAGTCAATGGTTTCAAAGGAACAAACACTAGCATTTGAAGGAGGTGATATGGAGTTTTTGTTTTTAATTTGGGTGAGTTTTCTATTTTATTCGGTCAACCATTAAATAGTGCCCTAAAAAAATATTTTGGGTGTTTGGATTAAATATTGAAGTTGTTTTGTTTTGTTCGCAAAATCTTTTTGTACATACCAGTGATAAAAAATTTCTATATTAAAGGAAAAAAGTTAGTGTATGAATGAAATTTAAATGAGATAAAAAGGGGGCGGGGTGGGGGGCAGTTAGAAAAAAGGACAAAGATAATTTTTTATTTTTTTTGGAGAAATCAAGAAATAGTCTTCACTCATTTTCTTTGATTGAGGGATAACATAGGGACCACTTCTTGTTGGAAATAACTATGAGTTGTAGTCTCTAAGGATGAAATCCTTCTTTCAAGTCCAGAAAATATGGGAGCTAGTGGAGAATGGCTTCCCAAAGCCCGATCAAACAACTTTGCAGGTCATCACTAATGGACAAAGAAATCAACTTGCATAATTGAGGGAAAATGAGAATAAATCCAACTTTTGGATCTATATTTCATTCAATGACTCTATATTTCCAATATAACAGGATCATTTAATGCATATCAGTCCTCGGATATCAAAAAATTAGCATATTGGGCTAATGGCAAAGTGAATATTGTGAAGCTTCAAACCGTAACGAGAGAGTTTGAAACCTAGAAGATGAAGGAGGCATAGAAAATTGACCAATTCATGACCAAATTGATGGGAGTTTTGAATCAACACAAGATTCTTGGAGAGAAGATTGAAGATCAAAAAGTTGTTGAAAATTTTCTCAGAAGCCAACCTAAAACATTTGAAATGATTTTCATTACCATAGAAGAGTCCAAAGAGGTGTCTAAATTGATTGTTGAAGAATTTATGGGTTCTTGTTTGTCCCATGAATCAAGAATCAACATGGAAGAGGAATCCTTAGAACATGTCATCAAGACTCAAGCATTCATTGGTAGAGGTAGAGGCATAAGAAATAGAGGTAGATATGAAAGAGGAAAATGTGATCATCGAGCAGAAGGAATAAAAACACCAAAATAATTAGAACAATCAAAGAAACCTAAATAATATCAGATTCATAGGGGAAGAGGCAGAAGATGGAAATAAAAATACAAAGTTGGATGTTACTATTGTGGAAAATATGGTCACTGTGAAAATGAATGGAAAAAGAAACAATAAGATATCAACAAGGGTAGAGCTAATGTCTCCATCATTGAAGAAGGAACATCTGAGACAATGTTTGTTTCATGTCAAATAACTAAATAAGAGCACAACAAGGATCCTTAGTTGCTTGGCAGTGGTTGAATCAATCACATGATAGGTAACAAAAGGTTGTTTTCTAGCATTGATAGCTCTATTCAAGATGAAATTACTTTAGAAGATGATTTTCATGTTAAGGCCTTAGACACAAGTGTTTTGTCAGTCTTAACAAAGAAAAATGAGAAGGAATACATTCTTTATGTCTTCTATGTACCCAATTTTATACATAATCTAATAAGTATAGGAAAGTTCGGTCAAAATTGTTATGATGTCAGATTCATGAACTCCACATGCACTATATTAGATAAGACACCTAGTAGAAGAATTGTTGTAATGGTTCAAATGACCAAGAATAGAGAAATCCCATTGAATTTGAGAAATCTAATCCTATCATAGTCATATGCATAAAATTTCTCAAGCAAAAATATCTTGGTATTCTCACAATAGGTCGACTATTTTTGTAGTTTGTCTATCTGACCAATAATCTCCTATTCTTTCCATTTTTGGTCGACCATCTATTGAAATGTCTAATTCTATTATTTTAATTTATACATCCATCTATTTTGGTGTTTTTGATTCATCCAATTTCCATTCACCTTCTATAATGTCATTGTATCTTGGAGGAAAAAATCTGTTTTTCTATATCTTCCTTGTCTTCCTTGGATATTGAATAGATTGTCTTTATGTAGTTGTTCAGTCTAAGATGAATTTTTTCCCATCGAAATATTTTTCCTAGAAGACTTATGTTTTCCATGTCGATTAGACGAGTGCTTACATTTTCTTGATTTTGATTTGACACAAAGTTTCAAGTCAACATCAACCCTATGTTGACGTTTTTCTTGCCCCTTTTTTTTTTCATTAGGTTTTGCTTTCTTGAGAAATTTTATTATATCTTATGTTTCTTCTTGCAAATTTTACTCCTGTAGGATGAATTCAAAGTCTCTTATAAAATTTTCTTTTATTTCATTCCAGTTAAATGTATTACCACATGCCTCTTTGATTTTGTACCAGTTGTGTGGTATGTTGTCCAATGTGTTAGAGAACATATGAATCCATACAATTTCATCCATTTATACCACTCTTCTCCATTTGTTCCCACGCATGAGAATGTTGTTGGGGAATAGGGTGGAACATGACATGAAACAGAGAATAAAGTATTGTAGATAATTGAATAGGAATTTTTTTTTTTGAAGATAGAGGGTGGTGTCTAAAGACACTGTTACAAGACTTAAGCAGGGAGCATTGTGATCATAACATCACAATGCATGTTGCACATATTGATCCACATTATTCATTGCCAAATATCCATGATAATAATAACCCAAGGGATCTTCCTTTTATAGCCTCAACATCTATCTAACTTCCATAGAATTCAGAAGATCTTGTCCATGTGTAATCTTCGACTGTTAGAGTTGACTCCATCAAATTTTATTTGCCACGTCAACTCGACAAAGATGCTCATCCCAACCACCCATGCATTCAAATCGTAGTCGATTATTAGGTTGATCAATCCACTTCCCAACTATCTTTGATTGTTGGTCGACTATCTGACCAACAAGCACATCAACTACTCGATCGACTGGTGTAGTGTGTTCTTCTATCACCCGATCGATTGGTGTAGTGTGTTCTTCTATCACCCGATCGACTGATTTAGTGTGTTCTTCTATCACTCGATCGACTGTATCCAAATGTAGGTCGAACTCTCAACCGACTGAAGCTAGGAGATGTGTGATCAATCATCAATTCTTGATGTCCCAACACCACCCCATCAACACATAGCTCTCAATATTTAGGAGGTGAAATTACATCATTATGACACCCCCCATAATTGCAGCTTCTGGAAGCCCAAGCATTATGCAAATATTGATAAATTTGGATTCAACTAAAGGTTTAGTGAAGATATCAAAAACTTGATCTTTTATTTTGCAATATTGAAGAGAGACAACGTTCTCGTGAATCAACTATCTCAAATATTGATCATGGAGCTCAACATGCTTCTTCCTACTATGAGAAAAAGTATTGTCAACAACCTATATAGAACTCTAGTTATCGCAGTAGATTGTAGTTGATGTATGAACATGAAATACAATTTCTCCCAAAAGTTGGTGAATCCATACTACTTTAGTACCTACTTGAATGATGCCACAATATTTTTCTTCTATAATCGACAAAGAGACTGCCTTTTGTTTCTTTCATGACCACAAGAATGGTCTAGTTCTATAACAAAACACATAGCTAGAAGTAGATTTTTCAATCATCACTTTCACCAACATAGTTGGAGTCGTTGAAATTGACTAGCAAGTTTGAACTTTGACAATACTTGATAACAAAATCAGTGGTAGCTTTGAGATAGAGAAAAATGTGTTTGATTTTTTTCCAATGGATTTCTTTGGATTCTTGAATAAACCAAGAAACTACACTAATAACAAAGTAAATGTTAGATTGACTATGAGTAAGATAAATAAGACTACCGGCTAGTTGTCGATAGAGTGTAGCATCGAATGTGGGAGTTTGACAATTTTTTGTAAGCTTTACTCCATACTAGAAAGGAGTAGCACAAGGATTTCAATCATTCATATTCAAATGTTTCAACAAATCCATCACATATTTAGAATGATAAAATGAAAAATCCATGACAAAATGTAATACTTGAAGATACAAAAAATAATGCAAAGTACCAAGATCTGTCATGTCAAAGGAGCCAACAAGTTTTTTCTTCAATCTAAGGATCATATATTTATTCTTTTCAGTAATGAGTAAGTCATCTACATATACAACAATAATCAAAATGTCTCCATTGGTATGGGTTACATACAAGATATGATAAGATTCATACCATTTGAAATCATGTCGAAGAAAAAAGCTATCGATCTTAACATACTAAGCTTAGGGAGCATGCTTCAAACGACAGAGTGACTTCTTGAGTCAACAAACCAAATTTGAATTTGTCACAAAAGTAGATGGTTTTCCATGAAATTTTATTTAGATAGATATCCATGAATAAAATCACTCATCACATCCATATGATGTATTTTCCATCCAAAATGAGCAGCGAGGGAAGAATTAGTTGAACAAAATTCATCTTTGAAAAAGGGGAAAATGTTTAATTGTAGTCGATGCCTTTTTCTTGAGAAACTCCATTCGCAACTAGGTGATGTTTATGTCTCTCAAAAACACCTTCAAAGGAAAATTTGGTTTGGTAGACCCATCGACACTTCACAATGTTATTTCCGTGCAGCCGGGGAACTAAATCCCAGCTATGATTCTTAAACAAAGAATCAATTATTTTATGCATGGTTGGTTCCCATTCAAGTCATCCTTCAACATCTAAGTACATAATGGAATCAAAATTTTCCATTACATGAGTCATCAAGGTAACTCTAGCATCTTTATTTTGAATTTGAGTATGTCATTCGGAGGAGGCATCTCCAACATCAACTCCAATAGATTCAATTTTATTGGTAGCCCATATTGGTAGACAAGAAACTGGTGAACTATACTTCACTTCAGTAGGTCAATCATAATTTAGAGAGTCTTCACTCGGTGGACCAGTCAAAACAAATAGCGTCGGACTGTTTAACTCATAGGTCGACTCTCTAGTTGAAACAAGGAGAAAGTTTGACTATCCAATCGAAGGACTAAAGTATGGAACAATAGAACCAATTTCAGAGACAACGTCAAAGGGATCATCCTGCAAAAATACAAAGGAGGAATTCAACAAGTTAATGACATAATACTTATCATCAAACTATTTGTTTTATCTGATAATTATTTTTCGTTTGATAGGATCAAGCAGTCGATAGGATTTTGACTCTTCAGAGTATCCCATCATTATGCAAGCATGACTCTTTAAATCCAAATCCTTTCTGAAATCGTCAGGAATGAGAGCCTAGAAAACAAATCCAAACAAATAGAGGTGGCAGATTGAAGGCTTCTTTCCATACCATTGTTTGAATAGAGTCATGGATGGAACAACTCGAGTTGAGATGCGATGGAGAAAAAAAAATTCATAGTATACTTCTTCATCCAATAATCGAGGAGGTAGATTGTTAGGTTGTAAAAGACATCTAGCCATTTCTACTAATGTATGATTCTTTTGTTTTGCATTACCATTTTGATGAGGAGTGTGAGGAACTGAATGCTTCCATTCAATACCATATCGAGGTAGGTATTCTTCAAAAGTTAGATTTACATACTCACCACCATTTTCTGATCTCAATCACTTGATGGGTCAGCCACATTTATTTCAAATAAAGGCCTCAAACTCCTTAAACTTTTGAAATACAAGGGTCTTATTCTTAAAAAAAAAACCCACGTGAAACGAGAGAAATCATCAATGAAAGTCAAAATATACTTTTCACCTACCAGTGAAGGTAGATTGATGCATCAAATATCATTGTGAACTAGTTCCCATAGTTTTTGTGCTCACCAAACTTTTTTAGAGTTGAATGGTGACTAATTATGCTTCCCTATCAAAAATCCCTTACATAATCCTTCAGGAGGAAACACCTTTGACAAACCACCAACCATGTTCTGATTTTCCTGTACCTGTAGACTTCAAAAATTTAGATTTTGAATATCTCATGCCAAGTTCAAATTCTCTCATCACTGTGAGAAACAAGTGTAGTCATTTTAGTGCGAGGTAGATTCATGTCATGAAACTTGTACAAACTATCTATCGGGTCAAGAATCCCACTGATGAAAATTGACTTATCTTTATTCAAATCGAGAACATAGAACCAATGTTGCCAAAATTCCACTTTCTTACCTATACGTGTTAACAGAGAAATAAACAACATATTGGAACTGAGGTTTGGCACAAGATAGATGTCGACAATCCTTCCATGTTGACAAGAAAAATCACCTTGAACAACAACATCTAGATAAAAATCATTAGACTCATATATTTTACTTTCCTTAGCTTCAAACAACCACGTGAGAAGGGAGGAATCCTTATCCATGTGGTGAGTGCACCAAAATTCAACTACCCATACATTATATGCAAAAGGTGATAGTAAGGCCTAAGAAGTCTTGACTTGGAAGGTGAAATTATGAGTGGGTCGACATAAAACAAATACGTCTCCTTCATGGTTCTTAAAATTATCCTCTAAATCGTCTTGCTTCTTAAAGAAGTTTTTCTCAACATGTATGGTCTTTCTACAACACTGACATGTATTCTTGTTTCGAATTCATTTTGGTGCATCTACCTATCTCTGAGATTTCTAGCCATGGTATGTAGGTTTCTATGTAGAGGCATCAGACCATACTCTATCCCTGGAATCCATATTTCCCTTTCCCTTTAGCAAGTGGACCTATTTTTTTCCAGCAAGCATTCCTTCTTGAAGCAGTGTATGCTAATCAATAATCAAAATACCATAGAAATATTGAAAGGTGTAATCATTCATATCTTCCTCGTGTGCTTTCCAGTTGGTGTGTAAAGTTGACATGAACATGTTGAATGGTGTTCTTTGGTTCATCAGGACCATCTCGATGAGTTTTCCATCATTCTTCTAATAATTCTTTCTACATTCTCCCTATTTCAACTGGAGTTATTTGACGTGCACTAAATAGTCCTCCATGTTTTCAAAGGAATGAGGATTGTGAGAGATCAACTCTTTCTCCAATTGCATGGCATGGATCTCATCGACTCACTCAAACAACGAACTCATATTTTTCCAAACATGATGAGTATAGTTCATTCCACTAAGGTGAAATAAAATATCCCACATGATGTAGGTTGTGATGACTGTTATAACCTCATCCTTTTTTCCATGAACAAAAAACTTCCACACTCCTTTTCTTTTGAGTAGGGTATCCATATCTGGTGCCCATAATGAATAATATGACATGTTTATAACAAAAATATCAATATTTGAAGTCGTCTTCGATATCTATATAGAAAATGGTCTGTTTCAATATGTTCCAATAACCAAACAAACAGACCAGAGTCAGTCACACAACAAATATGACTCGGCAAGGTTTCCAGATAATTGATCGAGGTTTTAAACCATTGGATCTGATACCATCTTGGGGAATAGGGTGGAAAACGCCATGAAATAGAGAAAAAAGTGTTGCATATAATCAAAGAGGGTCACAAAATTTTGACATCAACATCAACATCATCAGTACCTCATGTAGGAGATCGCGTTGTTCAATAGAAACCAACTGGAAATGTAAGAATGCTAACAAAATTCCTAAGGATTTGTGCAGAGCTAATGAAACATAAAATTTCCCTAAGTACACTCTATTACATGATTTATCACTGCACACAAGGAAGGGAAACTCCCATCGCACAAAGGGTGGCAAATCAGGTACTACACAGAAAGAGGTCAAACAAAGATTTTAGATTCAGTGCCCAAATTGGGGAGTATGATGTGGATAATGTTATCTTGGATTTGGGGTCTTATGTGAATTTTTTACCTAAGAATACATGGGATATGATGGGAAAAATCAAGCTAGTATGGTCTCATGTTCAGTTAAGTCTCGCGAATTAGCACAAAATAATATCGATTGGTCGATTGACAGGAGTACCTATGAACATAGATGGGGTGTGTAGTGTGGAAAAATTTGAAGTTATTGAAATTTTGGATGATAGTTAACCATATCTAGAACTGACGGGACTAGAATGGGATTTTTATAACCAGGTGATCATTAACTTGAAGAGGATGGATATGATATTTGAAGTTGGATATTTGAAAGTTACTACACCCATAAAAATGGAAGAGATACATAGAGAGAACCAGAGGAAATTGCATTGACAAATTATGTAACATGATTATGCAAATGGAGGATTATGTAAAGACCATTGAAGAAGGTGCGCTAATTTGGAGAATTATCAGTTCGTGTACATCATATTATGAAGAAGGTCTAGATCATTGGCAGCAGACAATGAATGAAGTCTCAACTAGACGATGTGTACACATAACCCGATCCTTGCGTTGCATTGGAAGAAAATTATGTGATCCACCCAGGTATGATGGATTGACTGAAAAAATATTTCTTTTAAAGGCATTTGAGTTGCAAGTATCTGAACAAAAAAGGATATTGGCACTAGATGTTGTCCTAAAAGTGATTCGATTCAGATGGTGGGTTGCACATAAAGAAGGAATGAAAGACTGGCCCTAATGAAAAAGACTAATGCAAGTAAGGTTTAGTACTTAGGGAGAAAATATTGTGCATAAGTATAGAGGAGAGAGTGACCTTGCAGTTCATGTTGAGAAATGCAGGACTTTATGGAGTTTAGTACCAAAAATAGAATGGATGCATAGATTTATATATACATTGGACACAATTATGAAGAAATAGTATTTGGAATTGGAAATGAGTAGAGAGACAACAATATGGGAAGAGTTGGCTCAGAGGTTCAAAGCCAAATTCACATTTGAACATGAATCTCCATCAATATATGTAGCGCTACGAGATATTTGATCTATGATGTTCTCAGATGAAGGGACAATGGATATTGTACCAATGTTCATTTCACACAGAGCTACTATGATTGTCCAGGAGTTATCAGTGTTACAATGTGGCTAAGGAAGAATATGATGAG
This sequence comes from Picea sitchensis, assembly GCA_010110895.2. Taxonomy (NCBI): domain Eukaryota; kingdom Viridiplantae; phylum Streptophyta; class Pinopsida; order Pinales; family Pinaceae; genus Picea; species Picea sitchensis. The sequence continues at coordinate 147,523 of SNQJ01S0008790.1, read as the reverse complement.
GAAGATCCTAGGAATGTGCAAGTATCTAAAACAAAAGGAGAATGGGTAGTAGAATGAATAGATATTGAATATGTTGCATACACACAAACCATAAATACACATAAAGTAAACATAGGGATGACATAGAATATGAAGTTTGCATAGATAGGGGATTACTAGATTGATAAGACAGTCGAAACGATTGTAGACTTGTTGCGTGAATATCAAGTCCTATTCCCAATGAAATTTTCAGAGATGAAGGGGATATTTGGGAAATTAGGAAAGTTGAATATTCCCTTGAAACCAGGTGCTAATCCAGTGTGGCAACGACCTTACAGGATAAATCCAAAGTAAAAGGAAAAGGTGAAAGTCGAAATCGACAGGATGTTGGATGCATGAATCATTGAACCAGTAAAAGAATCTGAGTGGATCAATCCAATGGTAGTACATGACAAGAAGATAGGGGGAATCATGATCTATGTGGATCTGAGGAACATGAATGATGCACATTTACATGACCCATTCCCAAAACAATTCACATATGAGGTATTGGAGAATGTAGGAGGCCAAGAAACTTATTATTTCACGGATGGATTCTCGGGGTACCATCAGATAGAGATTTTGTAGGAATATCAACACAAGACTACTTTCATGATAGAGTGGGGGAGTTATAAGTATACAATAATGCCCTTTGGACTAAAGAATGCCCTTGTAGTGTTTTCCAATTTTTTGGTTGCAACATTCAAGGAACTTATTTGTAAGCTCCTTCAAATATACTTGGATGATTGGATTGTGTTCAGTCTACTCAAGGACCAATTAGAAGTTCTCAGGCTAATGTTACATTTATTTGAACTTGAATAAGTGTGTTTTTTTCCCATAGTTTGGAATTTTGTTGGGACATGTATTTTGCAAGCAGGGATTACTAGTGGATCGAGCCAATATCATAGAAATTATGGATTTAGAACCACCTACATCAGTAAAAAAGATCAGGGAAATATGGGTCATATAGGATATTATAGGAAATTTGTCAAAGGATATGCACATATCACAACACGAATAGAAAATTTATTGAAGAAGGAAGCAAAGTTTCAATGGAACAAGGATTGTCAGAAGGGTTTCAACACCTTAAATAAAAAACTACTGACTGCACCGATTCTGATACCTTCAAATTGGAACAAGGAGTTCCATGTACATGTAGATGCATCATCCATAGTGTTGGGTGCATTACTATCTCAACTACAAGAGGGAGACATAGATCACCCAATTTCTTTTACAACCAGGAAGTTTTCCATAGCAGAGAAGAATTATGCTACCATAGAACGAGAAGGATTGGAAATGGTATATGTGCTACAAAAGTTTAGACATTACTTATTGGGGTCTCATTTTAAGATGTATACAAACCATTCTACATTAAAATACTTAGTGAACAAGCCAGTGCTGGGGGGGAGAATATACATATGGCTAATATTGTTTCAATAATACGATTTCGAGTTTGTAGTGAAACCAGGGAAGTTAAATGCAGGGATATCATCTATTGCGCATACTATCAAGAGAAGATGCACATAATTTAGATGGCATATTCCCATATGAATAACTATTTGCAGTAAATATGGTGGATGATTACTTCTCAGACATCGTGCAGTTTCTAAGTACATGTATGGCTCCATCATACATGAAGGTTGTTCAAAAGAAACAAATGGTAGTGAAAGCTACATATTATCAGTTGATTGCATGGAATTTATACAAGTTGGGTACAGATGGAATATTGAGATGTTGTGTGATGGAATATGAAATATCCATGATACTTGAAGAAGAAAAGGATGATATTGTAGAAGGACATTATGCAGGGAGAGAAACTGCACAAAATATTTTGTTTGCAGGGATTTGGTGGCCCACACTTCAGAAATATTCTAAGGAATATTATCAGTCATGCAACATATGTCAAAGAGTGGTAAAACCATCCAGGAGGGATGAAAATCCTTTGAATACAAAGGTTATGTTGCAAGCATTTGATAAATCGGTCGTATACTTTGTGGGGCCAATCAACCCACAAACAATAATATCATGGGAAAGGTACATAATCACTGCGATGGAGTATTTGATAAGATGGGAATAAGAATCCATAGTTACATAATGCACCATGAACACTACGGTGTGATTGTTTTTTGAGAATATAGTAACACAATTTGCATGTCCGCACATATTACTCAGTGATCAAGGAACACACTTTATGAATAAGACAATTGCAACATTGAATGAGAAGTTTCAAGTTCATCATCAGAAGAGTACCCCGTATCATCCTCAATCCAATGGGGTAGTGGAAGCTTTCAATAAAATATTAGGCAATGCTTTAACCAAAATATACAACATAGGGAGAGATGATTGGGACTTAATAGTTCATGTAGTGTTATGGGCCTACCGGACAAAAAGTAAAAATTAGATAGGACATACACCTTTCGAGTTGGTCTATGGGAAAGAAGCAGTGATGCCTATGGATTTTATTCTACCTAGCCTACGCATTGCAACAATCAATGATCTTTTAGACTCTAGTGCAGTAGAGGAGAGACTACCACAATTAATACATCTTGAGGAAAATCAGTTTGTCGCAGGTTTCCATCAGCAAGTTCAGAAGGCAAGAGAGAAGGCATGGCATGATAGACACATTAAACATAAAATGTTTCAAGTGGGAGATATGGTATTACTCGGTGAAAACAAGTTCATGCAGCATCCAGGAAAGTTTTGAATGCATTGGTTAGGACCCTATGTGATTCAACATGTAACAAGGACAAACATTGTGAAGTTGGAAACCCTAAATGGAGATTTCCTTGGAGGAATGGTGAATGGAAGTTGTTTGAAACTCTATAGAGATGCTCGATAGTCTTTGCAGTAATATGGGTTGCGCCAGAACACATGTATCATAATAATTGTACTGTAGTAGGAAGATAAAACATAGGAAAACATATAAAAAGTAGAAAAGGGAAGAAAAACAAATAAAAATTAGATATATAAAAGGAAAAATATTACAGAGTACTAAGCATAAGAACTTTCACAGAAGGAATGGTTATCATGCATTAGAATTGAACTACACCAATTTGGAAAATAATGCACAGAAGAAAAAGACTGGAAAGAAAATAGATGTAAAAGCAAGAACAATTGTGCGATTTAAGAATGACAAGACCATTGGAAGCATCAAAGAACATAAACGATGATGATAATATGGTAATAACAGGTCATAAATACATTGTATAATATATAATGGTAAAATCCACCAGAAATCATGACATATTGGTAGTACGAGGAAAAAATCACATGACGGATAATGTAATAAAGTTGCATTTATTTAACCACTCATAAACCTCATTGGTATATTGGACAAGTTAGTTAAGGAATAAAGAGACATGCACAATTGGAAAGGAGGCACAAAAAAAATCGAAGGTCATCAAGAATAAATCATTGTGACTAAGAGATGGATGCAAGAGAGAGAAAACCAGAGCAAACCAGAGTGAGTCTGAGTGAATTAGAGTCAAACCACATCTACCACAGAACAACCATAGAGTCAGTAACAAAACCTTTCATGAGAAAAAAATGTCCCTGCCAAAAGTTGGAGTGCCATCAGCAATGAAACGAAGGAAATCTAAATGACCAACAGATGCACCAAAGGTTGGCGAAGTACTGGGAGCTTTGCCTTTGAATTCACATGAAATATTCCATAGGGATTATATTGCACCAAGGAAAGATGATGTGTCATAGGTCAAAGTTCTCACAAATGGGAAATACCCATTGACAACATCACTAGTCCCACCTGGTGTAAGTATTGAAGGAGACATTCTCGACAAGGTGGCCACCCTCAATATCATGGATCACGACATCACAGATGAGTAGAAATTTCCCAAGTTGGCTAGGGAAAAATACTTGTGCAATAAGAGCATGCCAAGAAAATCAATGATATTGCTAGAAACATAGATGTGGGAAATAAGGCTTGAGAAGTCGAGAATACTAAACTTGTTGGAGGTTCCACATTTTGGGCATATACTAGAAATAAATGCATGTGTTAAGTTATTTCTTAGTTGCGTCCATGGGGGTACATTATGGCTTGAACCCCCAGTGTCAATTGATACTACTATTATTGCGCACATCACAGGGATATTGAAGGTAGGCGAGGATACAACCCTTTTGTTCAACAAGACAGGGGAGAGAGCCGTTTTAGAATCAATGAAGTAAAAATTTCACACCTTCAGGGGGAAAAGACGTTTGAATGTCACAAACATGAATGATAGTGGTGTTTGGTTTGAGATGCAGGTGTTGGCCTACAAATTGATGCGTAAGTACAGAAAAGGATGAAGTACAAGCTGCATTGATCACAATCGCAGGAAAGTGCTCAGTAGGGGTCCAAATGAACTGGGCCACCTTCTTGATGAACCAATTTTTGCAAGACTGTAATGAGGCCCAGGAGAAGGGTACATAATTTCACTATGCATGGATTTTGATTTTTATTGCACTAGTCGGATGGAAGGAACCAGGATACTATCAATGCATGGGGACATCTGATAAAGCTAATATGGTTGGGAGGTATGCCAACTTATGGAATACGATGAATAAAAGGAGGAAATAGAAAAATAATGTCAAATTATTTGTATACTTTGATAATATCAGGTACCTAATCGAACATATGCCGCACACTTCAACCAAAATAGTGGAAACCTAGAAAGACATTGTGCGATTCAAAGCAGACATGAACCACATGTACATGCAATAAAATAAGGATTCATGCTAGTGACTTCCAACCAACTATAGGTTGACCACATAAGATGTACGGTTGATTGTGAATGATTAGGAAGATGGGTGGAAAATCCCAGCAGAGAAAATAGGGCAACTAGAAGATTAATAAGAATAGGATAAGAGTGATGAAGAATTGGATGAAGGGTAGGGGAATGGTCAGAATAATGGTGCAAGAGATATACTTGGGCCATAAAAATTAGAGGAACACCAGATAGTCCCCACGATAGGAGTCAAATAAAATTATAAGGGGAAGGAGCCAGCAAGAGGGTCGTGCAAGAAGGATAAAGCACACAAGGAACCCCCAGTTTATAATTTAACCAATGATGATATGGGCCTCATCGACTACCAAGTACGGTAAAACGTGGAGGAAATCATGGAGGAAGAAATGAGGAAACATGAAGCGAAACACTTGAAGGTGCAGGAGAAGTTGACAAATCTGCAATAGCTCTTGGAAGTAGTTGGCCTAACAACAGAGCATAGGATAGAGGGAGGGATGTTCACAATTCCAATGAAGGAAGCAGAGACAGTGTGTCTAGCCTTAACCAAGATAGAATTTGGACACAAAACACTACAAATTGAGGAAAATGTAATTGACTTCCCAACAAAAAAATTATAAGAATAGGTGAAGGAAATCAACTATTTGAACATTGTGGTGTCATGGCTACCGACACACATACTACAAATCTTGCAAATGGGAATGCTACATGAGATTAGGATGTGAGGGGAGGAAGCACACCAAAAAATGACTAAAGTACAGGAGGAAAAGGCTCAATTACAACAATAGTATGAAAATGTTCTCCAACAAAAGAGCACAGTCGAAGGGAAAGTGGAGGAAGTACAGAAGGGAAAGAACGAGGCCAAGAAAAGGACTAGGAAAGAGTTAAAGGAAAAGGAGGAAGCTAAGAGAATGGAACAAAAGACACAAAAGGACATCCAAAAATTGTACAAGGAAGTTCCAGAAGTGCCAATAGTAGTCAAGGCTACTACAGAAAAACATGTATTGAAGTTTGGTGAAGTCATCAAGGGATTCCAAGCGAAGATTGAGGACCTATAGTTGAAAAGTACACTAGGAAGGCCATCATAATTATGAGAGGGAAGAGAGAGAATGGACATGACCATAGTCACTAACATCAAGAAAATAGAAGAAGAGTGTGAAAAACTATGCGAGGAGAGTTCACAAATCTAGATAGACTTAGTGGAAGATCCAACAATGAAGGTTGTGGAGGCCAAATTAAGAGAAGAATGGGAAACATCCCAGCAAGCTTTAGATGGAATCAACACACTTCCACCAATGGAACGTATGATATCAATTTTTAAATAGAGGTAGTCATACGTGGAAGTGGAACAGATGAGGGATCAACATAATATCCTTAAGCAACACTTAGGACCATTTCATTAAGAAGTAGTAAGGGTGATTGGTGAACTGGCCACTGCATAGGGAAAGGTGAAGCAAGTAGCCCACGAAGCAGAAGATAAACTTACAGACTTGACTATGCAAGGGGACAAAGAGATCACATAAATAGAGGAAATAATACAAAAAGAAATGGAGGTAGATAATGGATCCTCCCAAAGGTTCATTGAAGCATGGAGGAGTAGGAAACAAGCCTAAGTGGCTCAAGACAAGCCATAGGTGAGTGTTGGGGCCCTATTGGAGAGGTTGTTTTGGGACATAATTTTGGTATAAATCATAAGTATATAAGAAGTGTGAAAAACAGGTGTGCAAGAGAAGAAGGAAGATTCGAGAGTGCACAGTTGAGGTGCATCTAGAAGCACAACACGCAGTAAGAGAAGAATAAAGTGAAGAGAGGAATAATGCAGGAGAGGAAAGTGGGAGAAAAGGAAGAATGACACCCCAAAATGATAAATATAGAAGGACGCAAAAAATCTAGAAGAAAAGCAGTCTGAGTGAAAAAGAAACATCCAGGCATAAAAGAAGGTGAAAGAAACTCGAACAACCAATTCACTGGACTAGTCATGCATTGTAATTTGGTTTTGGGATGAACAAAGTAGGTTTTTAATCCCTAGAATGTATGTATAAATATGTAATGGGTTGGGAGAATAGTGTTGGTCACTATAATTGCTTAATTAATTTCAAACAACCAAGTGAAACATAAATTATCAACCCAGGGAAGTCTTTTGTTTCAAAGGTAACCCAGGAAGTCTTTTATTTCAAAGGTAGCCACGCACTGTATATGCTCAAATTCCAAAAGCACTTAGTGTTGTAGTAAAGAAATCATTCTATCTATTTCATTGAAATGAACTGCTCAATTGTATCACAGAAAGAGATTCCCCATTGCAATTTTTATAGCTTCAAATTAAGAATCCCTTGGATTACATTTTAAAAATAACATTGCAATGGGTAAGAACAACTATCTTGTAATCGAGAACATGACCCTTACTCTCAAAAAGAGACTCAGCACTAACACTCTTTCATAAAAGCAATAATGCAGAAAACAATAAGCTCCATCTAACGTAGAGAACAAAGCACTTAGTTCAATGGGCAGAGCCTGGGCTCACTGCTTAAAGCACACTTCTAGAGATTGAAGTCTGTAGAACAAGGCAACATTCCTTTCTTTCTAAGCAGGATCTCTAACCCAGTTCTGACTAACACAAGAAAAATAGACAGTGAGTAAGATGCTCGGTTCTTTCCTTTCTGATTAGGAACCTTAGATCCAATCCCCGACTAACACACTTGTAGAAGTGAAAGGAAATCTACAGAAGAAAACGTGTTGCAACTCCTTCCTCGCTGAGCAAGGACACTTAACCTAATTTCTGCTAGCACACTTGCAGAGGTTAATGAATTCTACAGAAGACAAGTGTGTTGTAAACTCTTCTACCGAAAGGTGGATTCTTTAACCGACCGACAGTAACACTTGCAGGATAAAAGGAGTTCTACAAAAGACAAGGTGTTAAAATCCTTCCCCGGGCCGAAAGGTAAGAATTTTTAACCAAACTGCTAACACAACCTAAGGGAAGACCTACGAGGTCAAGATGGCTAGATTCATTCCTATCTGAGCATGAACCTTATCCGCACTGCCTAACATGACGGAAATAATAATGAATTCTACAGGGGGTCTGGTATTTTAATCCCTTTCTTTCTGTTCAGGAATCTTTAATCAAATCTCGCTAACATAGAATCACCACACAAGATTGCCGGAGCAAAAAGAATTATAAGTTCTATTCATAACTAAGACAGAATCAGAGGTGTTTCAAAGAACGCAAAATCCATCAAACAAGAGCCAAAGAATCCGTCAGCTTCAAACAAAATATAAAACAGGAATTTAAACAATCACTAATTCTAATCCATTTAAGAATCTTGTGAAGAAGGTGGGCCTCCCTTCTCACAAGATCCTCAAACGGGAAAACTTAGAGACTAATTATCAGCGCCTTCTCTATTCATCCGCTGAAATATCAATGCTACGTAGGCGGAAAGTACTGAACACGCCCCGCTCGGGTTCTTAGTACATCAAAGTTGGATCCTCAATGGTGATTTCCTTCAATTTAAAATCCCATCGACATAATCATTACAAGCAAGCAGATCCGATCCTACACCAAATCGATTCTTTCTAAATCAGCATTAGGGTGTCCTATTCTTATGCAACCGAATGCTAATAGGCTAGACGGCTACGTCATACGGCCGGTGTAACGGCTTCATATAGCTGCTAATGTTGTTATTACGCAATTCACGGCCCCGTGTCACGATCGCTAGCCGTCAGACTCGTGGTTTCAGCATCGTGACGCCTCCTCCTCCGCGGTATCAAAGATCGTTCGAATTGAGTGATGTAAATTCGTTTCAGCATCCGGGTGAGATTCTCAACCGCGGTAGTCGCTCGTTTCCGCATATGCATCCTCTGACCGTAGCAGCCTTGTTTCGCATATGCCCTAATGGTAGCAGCCTTCCGTGGTTTCAAAGATCGTCAACAAATGCTTGGGTAGCCTGTTTCAGCATCTACCAAATACTTTGATCACAAGAATATGTGGATATTCTCAAGACTTAATCAATGATTGTGTTCAAAAGTAATGTAAAGTATTATGCAAACGAATTAAGCATACTAATGAGAAAGGATGTTGTGTACCTTGGAATGATCGTGTGAAATGATAGTATAAGTCAAAATACGTGTGATGAAGGGTATAATAATAGCAAAAGTATGTAAGGTAAGCAATATAGGTCCCTAACAGTCAGGTGGGTTCCTTCATGTGGTTATTCTCGGGCGGTATTGTGGAGTTTGTTCCAAGCTGTCAAGAGCTCTTGTCTATAAGAAGGGAGATAGGATTGATGGGAACAGACAGAATCAATGTGTGAATGTCAAGATATGATGCAGAGGGAGAGAGGATTGCACTCCAAATCGGCTAGGCTAGGAGAAATGAAATATAAACATGATGTTGAGAACCAAATATCAATATAACATAGAAAAACCCTCAGAAAAAGTAATTCAATGCTTTGAAAGAGAGATAATTTCAGATAATAAGCCCTTCTCGAGGGAAACCTCCTTTTACCTCGCTTAAATGTTCATACAAGATGATTCAAAATGAAAATGTCTCCTTGGTATATATATAGAGACTAGGAGGTATACTTACAAACAATGGCCTAAAGCCAACATAAATGAAATAACACATTAATATAATATACCCCCAATTAAGGGTACGACTTAATATTAGGGATTAACATGCCCTCCCTTGAGACAAAGGTTTTCTAAAGGCTTGAGTAACTCGATGCTTCTGTGATAAAAATCTCATCTTCCCAAGTGGAATCACAACCCAAGCTTCCATTTAATGAGATACTCTAATATGGATTTATTCCTCGGCCATTCTTGTGTCGCTGATGGCTTCGTGCCCACTTTATTTTTCCTCATCAAGTCCCAGAAATATAGTTTGAACTGGATCTTTACTATAACCTTCTTAAGCATGAAACATGAAAACTGGGTGTACTCGCGAAGATGCAAGCAACTATAATTTGTATGCCATAGTACCAATCTTTGGCAACACCTTATAAGGGCCATAGTACTTTAAGATAATTTATTATCCTTCTTGTCTTGCTTGAGGACATCTATTTGTATGGTTTTATCCTAAAACACCAACTCTTACTTCAAAATTCCTTTCACTATGATGTTGACCGCTTTGTTGTTTGTTGCGATTTTGTGCCATGGTCGGTTGTCCTTTAAGATTTGGAGAACTTGTTGTTGGTTCCCGATGTGATCTTCCACTTCTTGAACCTTTTATATTTTTCTTTTTTAGAGAAGAAGTACGAAGGAGGGTGGTATCCATAGCGCGCCATAAATGGTGTCATTTTTGTTGCGTGATGAAAGGAAGTAAGAAAATAACATCTCCGACATGGGTAACCATTTGAACCATTATACTTGTTTATCAGAGACAAGCAACTAAGGTAGCCTTCCAAACATTTGTTCACTATCTCGGTTTTGTCCATCAGATTGGAGGATGATAGGATGGGTTATGAGCCATTTGAGTACCCAAACAAGAAAATAATTTTGTCCAAAATGTCCAATGAATATGGGATCTTCACTTACACACCTTTTGGGTTGCCATGTAGCTTTGAATTGTCTCCATGAATGTGGTGGAAACTGTATTAGCTTTGAAGGGATGATGAGAGTGCACAATAAGTGTATGTGATTTGGTCACCTATCAACAATCACCATGATTACACTGCTTTCCTTAGAGACTTGCAGATAACCCTGCGGATGAAATCCATGGAAACCTCCTCCCGGCATTGATTTGGGATGGATAATGATTGTAAAGACTTGGGGTCTTAATTGTTTCCACCTTTATTTTGTTGGCAAATTGAACATTCTGATCCCGTCCCTCCTAATCGAGAGGTGTAATCCAATAGTACCTTTCGTTTGAGATGGGAGTTCTTACAAAAATATAAGCCATCTTTGTACCTTAATGAATCATTTTCCATGTAAATGTATTTGATGCATCTGAATCCTATTGCAACCTTTGAATGAGAGTCCCGACTTTTTCGTCATTCTTCCATTCATCCCTTTGCTTCTATTATCCAACGGCTTTGGATGATCGAATAGCACGCGAGAAGGGCCTCACATCTTCATCCTTTCTTGAGTGCATCTACCACAACATTTTTCTTCCCCTTTTTATAGAGGAATTCCAAATCATAACCCAATATCTTAAGCTACCCATTTTTGTTATGCCTCTTTGAAGATAGTCTTTGTTCCAAGAAGTATTTAAGACCATCGTGATCTATCGGACCTTGAAGCGCCTACCATTAGGTAAGGACACCATTTCTTCAATGCATGTAGTATTGCCATCATTTCCCTTCTCATAGTCGGGTTTTGTGTAATTCATTTCTTGGAGTGGTCGACTTCCCAAAAAGCCGTGGGCCTTCCGGCTTGCATTAAGACAGTACCAATTCCATTTCCCGAGGCATCAGATTCTACAATAAAGGCTTTTGTGAAGTCTCGAGTGGTCAAGATAGGAGCTTTACACATCACCTCTTTAAGTTGTTCAAAATCTTTAGTTGCCTTTGAACTAAGGAAAATGCATCCTTCTTAGTTGCACACAGGTGTTTCTAATTTTCCATAGCTCCAAACAAACTTCAAGGTAGTAACCTATCAAACCCAAAAAATCCTCTAAGATTCTTCAATGTTTTGGGAATCACACCATCACGGCCTTAATATTTTTAGGGTCTACCTGACACCTTAGTAGTTGTAGCACCTTATCAACATGTCACACATGATCCCCCAAGACTTGCTATAGATTAGTATATCATCAAAAATACTAACATTAAATTTTCAAGGGGCTTGAAAATGGAATTCATCAACCCTTGGAATGTGGAATGTGCATTTGTAAGTACAAAATGCATGACCAAAAAATTCATAATGGCCTTCATGAGTTTGGAATGTTGTTTTTGGGATACTCTTCCTTCATTCTGATCTCATGATACCTCTAAACGAAGATCCACCTTTGTGAAATAGATTGCTCCATGTAATTCATCTAATAATTCATCAATGATTGTGAATGGGAAACTTTTATTAGTGATCTTGTTGAGGTCTCTATAATCTAGACACATACACCATGTGCCATTATCTTTTCTGAATACCATTACTAATTTGCAGTAAGAACTTCTTGGCTAGTATACACAAAATTTCTTAAACATTTCTTCAACCATACAATAAATTTCACTCTTTCCTCAAGAAGGTTATCCTCAGATGGCCCCATGTTAGAGTGAACACTATTAGAATTAGGTGAATTTCATGATCATGATTCCTAGTGGGTGAAATACCTTTGGGAATATATTCAAATACTTCTTGGGAACTTGATGCCCCTTTTTCAATAATTTTGTCATGTTGTTAGAGATTATCACCTACCAAGTTTCCATGTGATACCTAACTCAATTTCTTTTCCTTCCAACAGTGTACTTACGAAAAGTCTTTGAAAATTAAAATCCATTGTTCCTAATGATTGTAAATCCATTGATTCCTAATACAACATCTGCATCACCCATGGGTATAGCAATCATCGACTATCCATTACATAGTCCCCATAGTAAGATTGATCTTATTGCATTTTATCAGCAATTGATAGTTCCTCTCCATCCTAATCATTACTTGAAACTCAAGGCCGTGATATACAAAGCAATTAAGATCTTTGGCTAATTTATAGTGAATAAAATTATGAGTACCATGTAATCAATTAGGACTATTACCTTTTTTCTTTTTATGTATCCTTCTCGATCTTGAGGGTTTTGAGGAGTGCTAATTCTAGCCAATGCATTACACTCCATTATCAAGGAGTCAACTCTTCAGAATAAATTACTTCTATGTTTTCATCCTGAGATGGTTCTTCTTCTTCTTCTTCTTCCTCTCTCACAATTCATGTAGAATACCCTTTCTCACCACACTTATGTCCCTTACTGCACTTGTTGTCACAATTAAAGCATTGGGGAACCTTTTTCTTTGTTTCTCCAATTGTGTTGAGGTGTCAACCTTGTAGGTTGAGGTGTTTTAGAAGATGGAGAATTGTTCTATATTAGGATTTGGTCCTTTCTAGTAGCCATAGCCATATTTTTTACTTTCAACATTTTTTTCCATCTTAAATGCATTCTCCAATGATTTGGCTCTCAAAGGCGAGTCATGTTGAATGTTATCCTTTAAAGTTCTATGAATACATCAATCAAGTGCTCATCCGGAATATCTATACCTTTTATATTCAATCTTTGGAATTTCTCAATGTGCTCTCAGAATCTAACCCTTTTTCTTGAGATTTATCAATCAAAGAAGGTATTGCTCCTGTATCCTCATAGTGTTATATCATTTCTTCAGGAAAATTGTCCAAGTGATGAGAGTGATTTATGCAGAACAAATCCGATCGTATACCATACATACAAATTTATTAGGTTCTAAATATAAAGAAGCAATTGTATTTTGTGTATGTGGCACATTATGGAGATCAAAGAATTGCTCCATCTAAAAGTATCCATGTGATTGGGTCACTGCCATCAAACTCTCATATATCAATCTTAGGAACGTATTGGTCTTCAAACCAAATTTGGAGTTTCTCCATTCTGATTCACCTTCCTTGTGTCCTCATCATGAATTTCATGGGATGCATTTTCTACTTTTAGGTGTCTTCTCCGTTACTGTAGTTCTTTCAATACTTCCATGATCTCCCTTTAAACCCCTCCATCATCTCTCAGAGTTCATCTTTGTTACCATCTCTTTTGTAAATCATTCATGTCTCCTATGCATTTCTTCACCTTCATCAAGAGTCCAAGTAGGATTTTCTGGAGGCTTATTTGGTGTAGAAGTTCCCTTTTTGGGTGGCATGTTGGCCAAGTATCACTTTTGAACCTTGATTTTGAGGTGGTTCTGCTAGACAATATGTCTTCTATTGTATCTCCCAAGTTTCGGACCTTCTGGGTATGAAACTTTATTTTATGTAGTTCTCTGATATTTCTTCTCTACAATTCCATAAGTCTAATCAAAATTGGATGTGCCAAGTGGAATTTACGGTAACTTCCCCACAACTTGCTGATTTTTGGCCTTTCCAGGAGATCTCACTTGTATAGCGTTCCCCACACAAAATAATTGATATAAAATTACGAAACTCACACCATAAATACTACAAAATGTCCACGATCCAATGAAACTAGTCCCACTCAATTTGAATACTCTAGGAATAAGTTATTATTGTTTTACCTGGAACACCTTCTTGAGACTAGTCAATAGGACTAGTCAAATACCCTATCTTACACAAGGTGTATCTACAAATTTAAGATGACCCAAAATCTGAAATTTTTACCAGAGATACCTTACTAATTTCTGTAAATAATCTCTAGCATTTAGGGTCTGAAACGTTACAGAAAAGCTTTTATAGAAAAAATTCTTCAATGACTCATTTCAAGATGATTCCAGAACCCTATCTTGTATAGGTTGTATCTCTGAAATTATAAGGCCTCAGGAGATGAATTTTGAACCCAACATACCTTGATCTGTCTACTAAATATCCTCCAATCTGTTCCTTCTGACACATTGTATAAAAAAAGTTATAGAAAAAATGCCAAGGTGTCTTAGATGTAGTAGCAAAACCCCAAGACCTTGAGCTTTGATACCATATGTTAAGAACCAAATATCAATATAGCATAGAAAAACCTCAGAAAAAGTACTCAACGCCTTGAAAGAGAGATAATTTCAGATAATAAGCCTCTTCGAGGGGGAAACCTCCTTTTACCCCACATAAATGTTCAAGTACAAGATGATTCAAAATGAAAATGTCTCCTTGGTATATATAGGATACTAGAAGGTATAATTACAACTAATGGCCTAAAGATGACATAAATAAAATAACATTACTAATATAATATGCCCCAATTAAAGGGTAATGAGCCAATATTAGGGCTTAACACATGATATATGTTTGTAAGAACAATGCACAAGCCTGAAGCAATTACTAAAATCATAATAAAGAAGCCATCCATTGTAGACGTAGCCTAGAGTTGGGTGAGCCACGTTAAATCTTGTGTTAACTGTATTTTGTATGATTGATCATGGATTCTATTTGGAATTTTATTAGATTATAATTGCCTTATGTATAATCATTGCATAATTTTTATGGTTGTTACAGTAATGGGTTATGTTGTAATCTGGAAGATAATGGTAGTAGGAATATGAATTCTCTAAGTAACTCAAAGAGGATAAAGGCAGGCTTATGCATAGAAAATTAATAAGAAAGAATGAATAGAATGGTCACCCTCCATTCCCTCACTACTATATAAGAATGGTTCTTATAGTTCCAATAGATACCTCAGGTGAGACTTCATTTGCGCATGTAGGTGATGCCGAAAGGGATGGTGTTTGGAGGGTTTGTTTGGTCAAAGATAACTTGAACCTAGGGTCTTACAACTGCACACAACACTAACAAGGAGGGTGCATTGTGATCAAAACATCACAGTTCATGTTGCACATATTGATCCACATGAACTATTGCACAATATCCATGATAATAATGACCCAAGAGGTCTACTTTTTATAGCCTCAAGATCTAAATGTCTTCCATAGAATCCAAAATATCTTGTGTACATGTAACCGTCAACTGTTAGAGTTGAGTCTGTCAAATATGCTCTATCGAGATAGCTCAATAGAGATTCTCAAACTGACCACATACGCATCCAACTTGTAGTCAATATTTGGGCCAATCCATCCACCGCCTGAAAATCTTCGATTGTTGGTCGACTATTCGACTAACTAGTCTAGTGTGTTTGTCTATCGCTCGACCAACTTTATCTAGATGTAGGTCGACCTATCGACCAAATGAACCCATGATATGTGTGATGAACCATCAATGCTTTATGTTCCAACAAATGTGAACCATTGGGTCGAACCTAACTTTAAATTTCATGATGTCGACTCTCACTGATAGCTTCTTCCTACCAAATTGTTCAACAAAATACAGTGTGGAGGTGTTCCATGTTTCTATGTGGGGAGAATGAGTTTACAACCATTGCGTAGCTCGACTAGTGAAGGATTCTACTAGGATCTATACCCTCCCCATTCTTTGAGTAAATTTGACACCTCATCGACATGGACCATCAGGGAATTACTTTCACTGAACTATAGGGGGGTCTTGTTTTTTTGTCAGTCGGAAAGAGAGTTGGTTCTTTTTTTGTTATTTTCTCGAGAATAATAGGGATTTATTGTACCGATAAACATGTTCTTGATTCTTTATTGGAATTTCGTCTATCAACCAACACTCCTTTTCTTGGGCTTCATGATTATCTATTTTCCAATTATAGAGTTATGTGTATGAGTTTTGTCCGATCAAAAATGTTTTTCCAACTAAAATTTATCCTTCTGCATTTCACTCGACATTATCATTTTGTTCATTTATTATTTAGTACATTCAGCAAGCATCATGGTATTTGTCCCATGTTTCTACCCAAGGTTTTCCTTGTTTAGGATCCAAGGGTATGATGATCTTTAGGTCACTTCCTTTCAATTTGATCCTATCTCTGTTGAGGGAGATAGTCGCATTCATACTTCGAACCCATGGTATTCCTACTAATGTGGGGTATGCATGAATTCCTTCAACGAGATTGATAACTTCAATATTGACTCTTGCTAGAATCCTCATTATATAAGTTATGAAATTTTTTAGTGTGCCAATTGGTTCGATGAATATTTAATCTGATAGTTTTAAGAAGTTCATTTTTGGAACTAGAGGGGGTATTCCAATTCAATTTCATGTCTCCCAAGGGAAGATGTTTGTTTTCAATCCAAATTCGACTATGACTTGTTTGATCATGTATCCATTAATATCAATGTCAAATTGAGGGTCAAAGTCATTTGTATATTTCTCTTGTGACAATTTTCAAATATTTTTGTATGGTATTTGATCCTCTCTATATTATATCAGAAAATTTAGTAGGTCAATCAAGCAGTCGAGTGACTAGTTTTATTTTAGTAATTGAAGAAATTATTCTAGGGAAGTGTATGAAGTGTTTGGTTGTCTTCATTTGTTTCTGTTTGGTTTAACCTGTTCGATATTTTTACAGAACTTCATTGCTTCCCGCATCAAATTTTATTCTTGTTCAGGGTAAGGATATGTGTTTCGATATCCCCTTTGTCTAACTGATGGATCTGGATAAATTTATTCACTGTTAAGTACCAAAGACCTGAATACAAAAGAACCAAAATAGATCCAAGATTAATCTAGAATAAACCACACATTATTATTATCAAACCCTTAGGGTATGGAAACACCATACAATATATCATATTATGGAAGGAATCCTCTCTTGTTTAATTGCCTCTTCGAGGGGGAAACCTCCTAATGAGATACAACTATGAGACCAAATGTAGTATACCAAGAGAGGTAATATGTGGTAATTAGGGAGGTAGCCAATGTGATTTCGGTTATGTATTAATAGTGGAGGCCATTCTATGTAAGGTAGACTAGGTCCACTATATTATTAAATAAGCCCCACTATGGTAGTTAGATATATCAATATGAAAATAATAAATGTTAGAAGGATTTCTAGAAGGTTCCTTCTCTAAATTTATTAGAGAATATTATATAAGGAAGTGATAAGAAATGTAATGAACATAGTGAAGAATATTGTTATTTTAGCAAGAAAATATTGCTTGAGGAGTGTTATCCTTCCATAAGGATTAATATATGATGTTCCCCTACCTCAAGGGTTTTGACTATTTCTTGTGTTGAATATTTTGGTGAGTGGTTTGGTTTATTCTTGTTGAGATTAAGGATTATTTCTGAATTTGTATTTTCATATCTATTCAGGTACTTAACAATTTGTATCAGAGCACTTTTCTCAGCCAAAGAAAGGAAGAAATTTTGTGTTGTTTTCGCAGATTTTTTCTAGGGGAGAAAGGGGGCAGCGCACTTCAAACTGAATCTTGGAACTTTCTACATAGAATTTGTCAAAAAAAAATTATATATTTGAATTCCTCTTGGAAAAATACTCAATTTCAAAAAAAATTGATCGAAAAAGAGCCTAGAAAATGAAGTTATCAACATTTTAAATTCAACATGTTTTTAGGATTTTTCGAGAAAAAACTACAATTTTTTTACAAACCCAAGAACTATTTTTAGGGTTCTCATAGAAAAATGCATTTTACAAGGAAATATGATATCCCTAGTATTTAAGAATATCTAAAATGGATGAAGTATGAACATCCATTCCTTTGGAGGTCACATCTATCTTACAATTGAAAGGATGATGCTAGCATATGGTGGAATGGTCTTAACAATGAAGAGATAAAGGAACTTAAAGGTTAGGAATTTGAAAAAGTCTTGTAAGATCGGTGGTCTCATCTTAGAAAAAAGGATATCAAGAGAAAAAAGGGTTTATATGGAAATTATATATTACAGGTTCATGGATGTATTCATAAATAAAATATCAGTGTTTCTTTTAACCATAGTTTCATACATAACTTTATCAATGTTCAGTTCGTTAATAAGTTGCAAGTTCCAACAAAGAATAATCAAAATTACACAAGTTGAGGATAAAAATATTCAATTTTTTAAACATTTGAAGATCACCATGGAAAAATGTGTGTTCCATTCTTATTTTCATGCCATAGATATGAAATTTGTGGATGTTATTCTTGGATATCCTCAGATGCAAACAATTGGTACAATTAATATTAATGTGGGAAAATTATTTTCTGGAACTTTGGTACAATAAAAAGAAAGTTACATTGTAGGATGTGTCTCTTAATAAGAAAGAAGGGCTCATGGGGGCAAGCAAAGAAAATATTTCCAAATGTAAATTTGAATAAGAGGTCTACTCTACAGAAGGACATGAAACAAAGCCCAATAAAAAATCCACAACAATCATTGGATCAAAGGAACACCATGTTGCAGAGTTGAAGAAAAAAGGATAGATTCCTAAAGTTGTTGTATATAATCATCCACACCATATAGAGAAACAAAAATCATCAAGGCAAGGTTGTGTGCATAAACACACTTATTATGAACCAACATGGCACTAGAAAGAAAACCAATGAAGAGGCACATGGAGGAACACCAACACTGTAGGAATATATCAAGATATAGAAAAAGTACCATGGCACCAAAGGAATGATAAGAAGCAAGATCAGGGTGACATGGAAGAAATTGGACATTAGGTTCATCTTCCACTAGGATGGATGGATGGGTGTAATTGGTACTAGTTGGATACATTTATTAGCTGGTCATATTGTATGGTTTCATTCCATGTTTTAAGGATAAAACATGTGAAAGGGGGTGGAATATAATATACCAAGAGAGGTAATATGTTTTACTTAGGAATGTACCAAATGGGAATGTGATTATGTATTATTAGTGGATTCCATTCAATGTATGGTGGACTAGGTCCACTATATTATTAAATAAGGCCTAGTATGGTAGTTAGATCAATCAATATGAACATAATAAATGTTAGAAGGATTTCTAGAAGGTTCCTTCTATATAATTTCCTTAGAGAGTATTATATAAGGAAGTGATGAGAAATGTAATGAGAATAATGAATAATATTGTTATTGTAGCAATCAAGGATTGATTGAGGAGTTTTATCCTTCCATAAGGATTAATATATGGTGATACCCTACCTTAAGGGTTTTGACTATTTATTCTGTTCAATATTTTGGTGAATGGTTTGGTTTATTCTTGTTGATATTAATGACTAATTCTGAAGTTATATTTGAATATCTATCCAATTAATTAACACCTTACATTGGATGGCCTCAATTATTATCACTATGGGCCCTTCAACCCTCCCCCCCCTCCATTACCTCTCTAGCTACACTATGTTCACTTGCACTTGATCATGTTACAACATGGATATTTTTGAATTTAGTAGTTCCTTTTTATGTACTGTGTGCAAGAGTTTCACATTCATTTTTCTCATCACTCATTAAGGGATCTTGATGAAGGATGCAGGAATAGCCGCAAAGGAATTTCCAACTCCCGGTGCTTGTAATTCACCTTGTCCAACAACTGAGGCTCAAGCTCTGAATCATGAGTAAGACACGCGACTTGTACCATTCAAATTAATAATCTCTTCAATCTATATGAATATGCAGCATATGTGCATTGACCCATGCGTCAATATCTGAGGGTGAAATAGAATCCGAAGACATCGACATATGAACAATATCGTTGAAAGGAAAATATTTTGTGAGGTAAAGTGGATTCTATACTTATGGAGAAGTTTAATGGTTTCAATTTCCATACATGGAAAGTTAAAATTCAAATTCATCTAATGAATAGAGGTGTGTTTAGCATAGTAAAAGGAATTGAACAAAATCCTAGTGATCCCATACTTCTAGTTTAATGGGAAAACAAGGAAGAAAAGGCTAAACCTATTATTGGTTTGGCTCTTTCAGAAACACAATTGCATTTGATTGATTTGGAAAAACCATCTAATGAAATTTGGGATCAATTAAGTAAATTATTTGGGGAAAAGGAAATGAATGCAAAGTTTTCTTTAAAGATGCAACTTTTTATCCTCAAAATGCATGATGAGACCCGTCTCTCTACTCATATAAACAAGTTAATGTCTCTCTTTAAGAAATTAGATGACACATGTACTAGGTAGATACAAAAGATGCTAAAGAAATTCTATTGAATAGTCTATCTTCTAAATATAGCAATGTTGTATTCACATTAAGTCAATTACCCTCACAATCATTGGAAGGAATGATAACATCATTGTTAGCTGAAGAAAAAAGGACATATTTTGAAGACTCAGATGTAGGTGGTCAACATGAAATTGCACTATTTTCAAAAGGTAAGATGAGAAGAATCAAGGGTTCAAAAGAATGTTTCTACTATCACAAGATTGGACATATAGCATGGAATTATAGAACGTGTGCTATGGATCTTCTGAATGGAAAAGAAACTACAAACATTCCCAACTTGAATGACTTATTAGAATTAGAGAGTGATGAAGAACCACTAGAGTCATATATCAAACTATTCTAGAAAAGGGAAAGGGGTGGTGTGCTTAAAGTTTTTTTTATGTATGTGTGTTAATGTTTAAAGTTTTTTTTATATATGTTTATGTACAATAATTATTTTTGCTTGATATAAACTGGTAGTCTCGATCTCAAGAACAACAATTCTTATGAGGTCATCTTGTATGATCGAATTTTTAGGAAATTTTGTACTTAGACTGCCTTTCTAGAAACTGACAGATAGATGGAAAACAAATATCTGACAGATGGAGGTATGTCCATAGGATGCTTCATTACTTGAAAATTTTTCTCATGACAACCCCGGTGAGCCGAGTTTTTCAATATTTTCCATTGTACAAGTTCATTAATGATGGTCTGGAGAATTTGTATTTTAAACGAGTTGAATGGTAAGCTCGAATATGAGGAAGAGAAAGAGTGCATTCTGGAGGCATCCGAGTGGGTATAGGCGATGATGAAGACCATGCCAGACAAAGTTAAAGTATTGTATGGCGTGTAATTATGATTTCATTATTGTAATATTTTTAATGTAAGCATTAAATGGGGGTGTTAGAGATAATTCCCACATTAATGCAGTTTACTAAAGTTTGGGGATTGGTTTGGGATGTTGGAGGATGTTGAGAGATTCTCTCAACCTCTCTCTCCAAGAATAGAATAAGTTGGATATGACAACATTTATTTAAGTGTGTTGTATATCAGTTTAATTTGTGTAATACAATTCAATTATGTGTGTGATCATATGAAATGGTAGCTCTTTCAATATTCACTAGGACATCTATCAAAATCCAACATCTCATGTGAAGCAAACACAAGCTTGGGAGAAACCAAAGATTTCCAAGCCAAGGAGGATAAAATACTTCTGGAGGATCCTTCATCCATAATACATCGATAAATGTTTTTTGAATTAACTTCAACCCTTATTTGAAAGGGTGCAGAAGAAGGAAGGAGATGCTCAACAAGGTCATTCCAATCAAAGGAAACCATCCTAGGACTTGGAGGGGTTGTGCTCAAAGTGAGAGGAATGCCCCCTTTCTCTGAAGGTACTGAACTGGAAATGCTAAAAACATAGTGAGTAGACACATCACTCCCCATCAGAAGAGTGGGCTCAGCCAAATATTTCATCGATGTGACCACTTTGGTAGAATCGACACTCTCCAAGAGAAGAGTAGTATCAACCAAAGATTGCATCAAGACAACCACTTTATCAACCAATGGTTGAATAGTCTGCGAGACAACATGGTATGAAGGAACATCATTGCCCAAAAGAGGTGTGGAATCGATCGAAGATTGCATCAGAACGACCAGTTTCTCAACCACTAGCTGAATAGGATATGAGACAACATGGTCTGAAGGTGCATCAGCCCCCAAAGGAGGAGTGGGATTGGTTGAATATTGCATTGGAATAATCGTTTCATCAACCAAAGGATGAATAGATTTTTGGGAAACCAAATAAGACTTAGAATCAAAAGAGCTTGTAGACAGGGACCAAAATCTTCGTACCTATGGAATTCTAGGGCAAAAATGAGTAAGGTGATCTCCCTTGCAAAGATTACAAGGGAAGTTTGGCTTATGTCCTATTTGTCTAGCTTTCTAAAAAAAAATCAATGCCCCCAACATGAATAGAAGTTGTTGGTTGCTTTCCCCCAATATGAATACCATAGGTTATTGACATATCACTTGTATGACTCTCATTGACAAGACTCGTGCCCCCAACATGATTTACAATGGTTGGTTTTGAATCTCCAACATGACTTGTAGAGGTTGGTGATTCAATGATAACATGACTTGCAGAGGCTAGAGACCCATTTCCAGTATGACTAGAAGTGACTAGATTGTTTCTTCCAGCATGACTCATAGGGACCGATTGCTTGTATTCAACATGACTTGCATAGGTTGTTGACAACTCTCCAAAATTTCTGGCAGAGGTTGGTGATTGGTCGATAACATGAATCCCATAGGCTACAAACCTATTTCTCATATGACTAGAAATGACTGGAATTTTCCCCCCAGAATGACTGGCAGAGGTTGATTATTTCTTCTTCCAATTCTTCCTCTTTCTATCTCATTTAGACTTTTGGTTACTGGTAGCTAGACTTTCACCATAGAAGGAAGAAGAAGGAGGATAAGAATTTGTTGACAAAGGAACATCAACATGATTCCCATGACATAAGGTGCTTAACTAAGAAGCATCAAGAGCACTTGAGACATTTGGAATGGTACCCAACCAAACCGGTAGTCCCACATTTAAGCTAGAAATGTTCAAAGTGGCCATCAAAGGGACACCAACGTTTACAAATAAACGAAAAGAAAAATAATTCCCTTGTGAAGGGGTTCCTTGGTTGGTATCGTCAGGAAATTTCGCCATGAAGATATTATGCACAGGTTCTTACCTTACGGGATCGTTCAAGTCCGTAAAATTCTCACACACTGACTATGGTAAATCGGTAGTATACAAATATATGCCTATAAGGAGGCGGATCCATGTTTCTAATAGGAATACCAAAAAGTCCTCACGGTCGACGGAGTGGGTGATCTTACACTCTAGGGTAGAGACCCAAAACAATGACTAATTAACTCGTTATGGAAAACTAGGGAGCACAAAGCACACCACTAAAAATAAAATCCTAAAAAGATAAAATCCAAACAAAACTACCCTTCTAAATGCTTCCAACCCATGGAGATGAATTCTTGATCATCCAAAGCATTCACTAAGGAAAATGAATGGCCAGAAAAAAGTAGTTACCCATACCTCTAACCGACGTTTTCTAGTAGGGAAAACCACCCTATGGAATACACTAGGGTTCAAAATGTAGGAAGATCTAACTGTCTAAAAGTCTCCTACTTTTCTAACTACCCCGAACATACCCCAAACTTATGCATGAAAGGAAAATGGAGAAAGATGAGGTAACTGTACATTTTACTCCATGTCTGGTGTCAATCCTCTCGCGCTTGATAGCTCCACTGACTGTAATCTTCCTCCCAAGGCTAACCCTCATTCACAAACAGATAAATAGGAAACTACAAACATGCATATCATATATAAATCATGGGTTAGATGTTAGAATAAACCATAAATCAAATACAAGCATTTGACACGTCATATTTCAGGACATGAAAAGTATTTATTTTATTGATATCACAATGTTTACTTACAACAAGGTCGACGACTGCTCCATGAACCTTGTCTAAGCTCCTCTTCACCAAGATCCAAATGCGCCTATGCATATCTTTCTCCTCTCAACCTCTCTATAGGGAAATGGAATAGGCTTATGATGAATGAAAAAGGGAAAAATGGGAAATTTTGAGGCAAATCTCACAAGGTGGGTGCAATTTCTTAGGGCAAAGAGGGGATGTGAAATGGGAAGAGTTTCATTGTTCTTATGCTTAGCTTATGAATGAGACCCGAACACATCCTTTTATATGATAAAGGGATGGTTATTCGGTTGGGTGACGGGCTATAGGCGGTGTATCAGTTGGGAATCTACCCAATAACCTGTAATCTCAACGAATTCCTTGTAACTTTTTAATTTTTGCAACTTTTGCAAGTATAGATGGGCTATAGTGATGCAGATAGCGTATGTACGTGGGATGTAGTGGCGCAGAAGGCGTACATACGTGGGTAGTAATGGTGCACGATGCGTACATCTTCAAAAATAGTATTTTTAAGAAGAGCAACTCAATGATGGCTTGGAAAAAATGGCAAGTAAGAGGGCCTGATGCCAGGTATGAATATGTAGAGAAATTTAGGGTTATAGCATACGCCCCCTAATGTGTGAGGTCATAAGAGCATATGATGGTCGAAATACATCACAAATCTTCACCAATGTACGAATCAAGTGAGCCTGGGACTAGATTTCGAAAGGTGCCATCTGCAAAATAACAATTGCCTCTACGAGGTAGGCATACCCATGCTCAGGATGAAATAAATCATGGTTTCCAATTAAATACACTATATATCCATGTCATATAACTATATAAAGTGTAGCCGCAATAAATACACAACGTATATACATCTCAAACAAAAATATATACAAGTATAGTATCCATCTTCAAGAAGCCAACAATGCTTGATGGCTGGAGATGAGGCCTTCAGAGCTTGAGAAACAACTTCAAGATCTTCAAAACTTGGGTAGGAGTGTAATTTGAGTGTACAACTTCACTACCTAGAGGTCCTTGACAGGTTGTCAAGAAAATACAAGAGGATCTCAATGATCAGGCAGAGAACTTCAATGATTTCGAACAAGGACTTGATTGGACTTTTGGGATGGCTAGGCATGAGGACATGAGACAAACTACAGAAAGGTTGAATCAGGTTGGGTAAAACTTCCCTTGGAAAATAGCATGAAAAATGTTCAAACTCGGGCAGCATGACTTTGATATAAGTTCACAATGCAGGAGGCAACATAAGCTCTCCCTGTGTTTGGAAGAATAACCAAACGGAGGAGGACACAACTCTATGTAGTGAGAAAAAATTCCTAAGGTCATATTAGATCCCAAATCTTGAAAAACAAACAAAAGGATGTGCTTTGTCCAAAGGGAGACTCATTGTGCTTCCATAAAAATAAAATATATTTCCCGTCCTCTTTTTGGGGTTTTTATTTTTATTTTTGTCTTTTTCAATATTTTTAAAGATCTTGAAAAAGAATAAAAGAATGCTATGTTAAAGAGGAGGAACGAGTGTCGCAAGCATACTATTTACAAGCACAAGGAACACATTAATTCTCATAGCAAGGAAACATGTGCAGGAAAAGGACACTCAGGGAAAAGTCCTCCATGAGTCAAGGTGTCAGGTCGCAGAGGCAAAGTGCTACAAGGATTGTGTATAAGGCATGCTTCAAAGGTTCAGTTGAGAGCAACATGGAGCCGACATTAGGCCAAAGACACAGAGATGCAAATGTGATTATCAGGACACGATTAAACCCCCTTCAATGTAATTTTCACGAGCCTAGAGAAGGTAAGATGAGTATTTTTTCACGTTTTAGAGTGTAAAAAAATGTAAAATAAGAGTCCACTAGGTACCTTTTTCGAAAGTAGTTTAGCTGGTTCGAAAAAGGGATAAACTAGCACCGAAAAGATGTCTATTCAAAATGATTTTAATGAGTGTGACACAAACAAGATCACTTGACAATATTTTCAATTTTAAGGAGTATGAAAAGAACTTAACGATGGAATCACAACCTTTTTCTAGATTTAGTCTCCTTAAACCAAAAAAGTATATAATTTACTGAGGAGAACTCTTTCGGCGAGACGAATCTCCCAAGGTGTACATTATTCCTCCTTAATATACAGGACAAAAAAAGGGGTAAACTCATGCCAATAGATTTTCTTTTGTACCAATTTTAACGAGTGTCAAGGAACATGGTCACTCAACAATCTTTTCAATTTTAGGGAGTCTAAAATGAGCTTAACTATCGACTCCGTGGGGGTTCCTTTTTAGTAAATTTAGTCCCTCAAGCCCAAAAAAGGGTTAAACTTATACATGAGAATACTCTTCTAGCGAACCGATGTTCCTAGAGTATACCTTTGTTCGTAAAATTGACCATCCGGACCAAAAAAGGGGTAAACTACCGCCAGACAGACGTGCCTTCAAATTTGATTTTGGAGAGTGTGAAGGACAACAAGATCGCTCGGTAATATTTTCATGTTTAGATAGTCTAAAAAGGGCTTAAAGATGAGTCCAGGGGGCTACGACTCATGTATGAAAATGGTTCAGGTAGAGCTCACTGCTAGGCTCAAACCAAGAGTCTCTTCAATAGTCAACTTTGAAAGTCTCCCAAAAGAGAAGAAAACACAAACCACGGTGTAAGTCCTCCCATGGTATAGAAAATGTAGTCATGGATTCAAGGATATCCTCATCTGAACGAAATTCAAAATCTGAGAAATCATGCAAAAGAGGGTCAACAATCCCAAAGGGTGAAGTAAACTTACCATATTCCATATGACGATGGAGGCTCTGGCCAGGAATGGCAGAGTCTATCAATGAAGAATCACAAGCATGAGGACTTGAGGATATACAAACAATGAGATCAGACTCAAAAGGAGATTCAAGATCGCTTGGACCAAGAGGGGGAAGCAAGGGCTCCCATGCCCCCATTGGATAAACCAATGGATCAGTTGTTGAGACCAAGTATCGAGAAGGAAAACATGAGTGAACAAGCTCCTACTCAGGAGAAATTGAACATCGAGGATAAGACGCCACATAATTAACCCATGGCGGGGTAGAGTGTACACAAACACTAGGAACATATAAAGGGGTAGCCTGAACTAACGCCGAATTAGGATGGTGATTATCAGATCCCAGCTGGTCAAAAGTGACAATGCTTCCATTATGAGGGAAATGCATCGCCCGAAAAAACGTAGACACTACAACATTCATAGCATATACATAATAATGTTCGAAAATCATATTAAAATCTAATGGGCCTTGCACCACTATAACATTGACAAGGATAGTCCTCCCACCTAACGAGATAGGAAACTATGGAAGGACCCCCAAATAATCACTAGGACATCTGTCAAAATGCAGCAGCTCATGAAAAGAAGACACAAGCTCGGGATATCCCAAGACTTTCCAAACCGAGGAGGATAAAATACTTGTAGAGGCTCCTTCATCCACAATACATCGATAAATGTTGGTTGAATTAACTTCAAACATTATTTGAAAAGGTGCATAATAAGGAAGACGAGGCTCAACAAGGTCATTGAAATCAAACAAAATCATCCTAGGGCTTGGAGGGGGTGTGCTCAAAGTGAGTGAAATGCCCCCTTGTTCTGAAAGTACTGAAATGGAAATGCTAAAAACATAGTCGGTAGACACCTCACTCCCCAAGAGAATAGTGGGATCAGTCGAAGATTGCATCGGCGTGACCAATTTGGTAGACTTGACACTCTCTAAGAGAAGAGTGGGATCAACCGAGGAATGCATCAACGCGACCACTTTGGTAGACTCGACACTTTCCAAGAGAAGAGTGGGATCATCCGAAGACTGCATCAGCGTGACCACTTTCTCAACCATTGGCTGAATAGGCTATGAGACAACATGTTCTATAGACACATTACCCCCCAAAAGAGGAGTGGGATCAACCGAAGATTGCATCGGCACGATAATTTTCTCAACCATTGGCTTAATAGGATGTGAGACAACATGTTCTATAGGCACATCACCCCACAAAATATAAGTGGGATCAGCTGAAGATTGCATCGACACGACCACTTAATCAACCAAAGGTTGAATATACTATGTGGAAACCTCATAATACTCAGAATCAGAAGAGATTGCAGATAGGGACCATAATATTTGTACCTGAGGAATTCTAGGGCATCGATGAGTAAGGTGATCTCCCTTGCAAAGATTACAAGGGAACTTAGGTTTACGTCCTATCCGTCTAGGTTTCTCAATAGAATCAATGCCCCCAACATGACTAGTAGTGGTTGGTTTCACATCTACAACATGATTTGCAAAGGTTGGTGATGGGTCAATAGCATGACTCATAGAGGCTACAGACCTATTGCTAGTATGAATAGAAGTGACTAACCTTTTTCCCCAAACATGACTTGCAGAGGCTAGGTGCTTTCCCCCAACATGACTTGTAAAGGTTGGGTTTTGTTATTCAACATGACTTGCAGAGGTTGAGGACCTATATCCAACATGACTAGCATAGGTTGGTGATTTCTTATTCCTATTCTTCCTCATTCTATTCCGTTTAGACTTTCAGTGACTAGTAATTATACTTTCACTAGGGAAGGAAGGAGGAGAAGGAGAATACTTTGTTGATGAAGGAACATCAACATGGTGCCCATGATAGAAATTTCTTAACTTATAAGCGTCCAGAGAATTTGGGACATTTGGAATGGTACCCAACCAAACTGGTAGTCCCACATTCAACCCAAGAATGTACAAAGTGGTGATCAAAGGGATACCAACATTTCCGAAGAAAGGAAAACCAAAAGAATCCCCTTGCGAAGGGGTTCCTTGGTTGGTATCATTAGTAACTTTAGCCATGCATATCTTATGCACAGGTTCTCCCCTTACAAGATATTTCAGGTCCGTAAAAGTCTCACACACTGACCCCAACGAACCAGTGTTATAAAAACAATGCCTATAGAGAGGCGGCTCCACATTTCCAGGCAGAAGATGAAAAAGTGTTCACGAACACCAGAGTGGGTGGTCTACCACCTTAGGTCAAAGACCTAAATCAATGACTAACTAACTCACTATGGAAAATTAGGGAGCACATAGAACATACTAAAAATTACTAAAGGAAAATCAAGCAGACCACTATCAAGTAGGAAGAAAAGTTATGCCAGCCAACACTAGAGAAACGTACCTGTGCAATTGCAACTCGAACATAGAAGCACCCTCTGGGTATACTATGTAAAGCGTGGCTCGACGTCTGCCCTAGGTACCACGATATACCCCCATAGTCACCTGTGTAAGTCTCTAGAATAAAAGAAACTAAGTTGCCATCTCGTAAACAGTCACGAGGTGGGTACAGTCGACAGTCGGGTGGACCTCAATGAGCAGGATAACAAGTCTGAAACCTACCAAGAATATCGAAAGAAAGTGGTCTAGAAGACAAATGAGAACCTCAAACGTATTTGAGATCCACGAATCTCCATAGGCAAATGAAACTGACAGTATCCCACGAAAAGTCCTCAATATGCGTTCCCCACTACGCTTGGTCCAGCTTTGGAGGGGTTATCTTTGCTACCTTTCCTCACGCGATGTCATGTTTACCCGCTATGTTAGAGGGGCGTCCCGGATAACTTTCACATCACTGGACTTTAACACTCCCTAGATATGACTTTGATGTTTGTTTAAAATCCTTGAAGAGTTTCCTCTCCAACCTAATTTAAGGCTCTAACCTTAAACTAGTTGATTGACCCTGCAAACATAAAAGTCTAATTAATTTTAAATTAGCATTCATTTTAAATGGCTTGTTTTACTCAAAAAGGGTTCGGTAGTGCAACTGATGTTGTTAAGACTCTTGTGAAAAATGAAACTTATAAGAACACTAGCAAAGAAGGATTATCTTTCTTATTTTTCTTTTGAAATGCTTTCAAGATGAGAAGAAACACAAAACTATGCTAATTTCTTTTTATTTTTAAAATAACAATGCAAAGCAAATGCCAAGAAAGAAAGAAACCTAACAAACCAAGTTTTTTTTTATATTTTCTTCCAATCAAAGAAGAAATAACAAAAGATTCTAAAAGAAACTGATGAATACATGATTCAAGATAAAAATAAGAAAAAAAAATGTTAGGAAACACAAGAAATCTTCAAAAAGACAAGCAAGCTCACATCTCACCCAAGATACGACTGTAAAAATAGAGGCACCAGACTCTAGTCAACAAACACTAAGAAGTAAAACCTCAATCAGGGAAGAGGTTGACTGCCCCTTCTTAAAAACAGTTTACTAAAACATGTACGCTATTGATGCTTAAGCAACCTGTGTATGTACGGGGGATGTCTACCAAGTAGGGCGCATATGTACATGTTGACCCACAATAGGGTGCATGCACCTCTATATTTATTGAAAAAAAGAAATAAAACTGATTGACTGACAGGGCATGGAGAACTGGTATGGCACCAACATTTGACTGGACCCCTTGAAAGACTTAACAAACTCAACAAGTAACTCAAAAGATAATAAAACAAATCAAACACCCAAAAAATCCCCTAAAACCCTAGAGGCTTCCCCGGTATGGTTGTCAGTTCTGCTAGTAGGGAAAAACCCCTTGTGGACTACACTACGGTTCAGAATGTAGGCAAATCTAACCGTCTAAAATTCTCATACTTTTCTAACTACCCCGAACATACCCTAGACTTATGCATGAAAGGAAAAGTGAGAAAGATGAGGTAACTGTACCTTTTACTCCAGGTCCGGTGTCGATCCTCTCACGCTTGATAGCTCCACTGACTGCAAGCCTCCTCCCAAGGCTGACCTGCATTCATAAATAGATAAAAATGAAACTAGAAACATACAAATCATATATAAATCATGGGTTAGATGTTATAATAAAGCATAAATCAAATACAAACATTTGAAAGATCATATTTTGGGATAGGAAAAGTATTTCTTTTATTGATATCACAATGTTTACTTACAACAAGGTCGGAAACTGCTCCACGAACCTGGTCTGGGCTCCTCTTCACCAAGCTCCAGCTGCGCCTCCTCATATATTTCTCCTCTCAAACTCTCTCTAGGGAAATGGAATAGGCTTATGATGAAGGAAAAAGGGAAAACTGGGAAATTATGAGGCAAATCTCTCAAGGTGGCTACAATTTCTTGGGGCAAGGAGGAGATGTAAAATGGGTAGAGTTTCATTGTTCTTATTCTTAGCTTAGGAATGAGACCACAACACCTCCTTTTATATGACAAAAGGATGGTTATTCGGTTGGGTGACAAGCTATAGGCAGTGGATCAGTTGGGAAACTACCCAGTAGCCTGTAATCTCAACAAATTCCTTGCAACTTTTTAATTTTTGCAACTTTTGCGAGTATACGTGGGCTATAGTGATGCAGCTAGCGTACATACGTGGGATGTAGTGGTACAAAAGACATACATATGCGATCACTAATGGTGCAGGGTGTGTACATCTTCAAAAATAGTGTTTTTAAGAAGAGCAACTCAATGATGGCTTGGAAAAAATGGCAAGTAAGAGGGCACGATACCATGTATGCATATGTAGAAAAATTTAGGGTTATAACAAGGGTCCCTTCAGGTTTCTTCCAAATATTACAAATTTTTCCTTAGGTACCGTGATACACCCCTCACATTCACCTATGTGTCAACCTATATAATGGAAACTAGGGCACCAACTTGTAATCAACAACCAAGGGGGCATAATCGATAATCGAGCGAGTGTATGGGAAGGGTAACTATGCGTGAAGCTCCTCCTATGTCCTAAAACACAATAGGGCCAAAATCACTCTCAGAGTACCCTGGACAGATCCAAGAGTCTCAGAGGTCTGACACAAGTCGGGCCAGTAACATTATAGGATTCACCCCCAATACACACTCTCCCAAATGTTTTTTCGAGATCGAGAGTGGATATGTCTATCACTTTCCTCCATGTGGCCTCGTGTTTAACTCCTATGTTAGAGGATATTCTTGGATTGTGTGATTACAAGGTGTATTTTTCACACCCTAGTATAGACACGTAAGTTAAGTTTTGGTTGGCCTTGGAGAGTTTCCTTCTCCACACCTAATCCAAGGCCCTAGCATAAGCTATTGGTGAACCGTAGAAAAAGTGTTACTAATATATTTTATATTAGCGCGTTCATTTTAGGGGCTTTTCTTACTCAAAGAACGGAAGTGCAACTGATGTTGTTTGAGACTCTTGTAAATAAAAAACTAATTAGAACACTGGAAAATAATATTTTACACTAATTATACAAATGAAAAAGACTTTCAAGCAAAATGCATGAACAATCCTTCAAAAAATTTAAATGCAAACTTTTCTCTTTTCGATGCAAAAATGCACAATCCAAGCTTGTCCTCATTGTGAGAAAAGTAAAGGAAGAAAACAAACAAGTATTATTTCCCTTTTAAATTCTTTTCAAGATTAGAGGAAAACAAAATCCTATACTAAGATATTTTTCTTTTTTTAATTTAAAATGTAAACAATGCAATGTAACATGAAAATGCAGCTAAGAAGCTTATTTTCTTCCTTTTAAAAAAAATGAAAGCAAGGGAAGGGAAGAAAAATCTTAAACTCAACTACAATTATTTTTATTTTTCTTCTTTAGATTTTGAAATGAAAACTTAAGGAGAAAAATAAAGCAACGTTTTTTTTTCTTTTGAAGGCATACAAAGAGAGAAGGGAAACAAAAAAAAGTTGATTCGGGTCCTAAACCACTTCCAGGAGGTAGGGATTCAAAATAATCTAGAGGAGAACCTAAAGTTGGTAAACAAACCCTCAAACTTTGAGAAAAATAGAGAAACAAAGAATACCATACAAAAGAGATTATCTTGCAAACTTTTAAACAAATTGAGACTGAAACCCTATCAAATAGTAGTCAACAGAGGTCCCTGATACTCAGGAGGACCTGAGAAACCAAGAGTTTCCTAGAAAAGAGGAATTGTTTTTTTAAATAACTTCAAGATGTTACAGACATGCGTGTTGTGTTCATAGATCCCTCATATGTACGCGGATTGTGTTAAGTAAGAACGTGTATGTACGCGGTCTGAGAAACCAACTGTTCGCATACATGTATGGAAATATTCAAAAACGAAAAGATTTAGACTTGAAACACATCCCAGGTAACCTAGTAAACACCTAGAACATGATCGAGGCCTCATATAGACTCAAAAGGTACAAAAAAAATAAGAAATCAAACCAAAATAAGATCTCCTAAATAGACCCTAAGGAGACTCCCCAATGGAGTCGTCGATTCTACTTTGGGGGAAAATCCCCCTAGTCTGGGTCTAGGCTAGGCAGAGCGATGACTCCTTAAAATAAAGAAACTAACCTATTCTTACCCAATCTCACAAACCCTATTGATTTCTTTTAAACAAGGGAAACAAGAAAATGATGAAGAATTCCACCTTGTATCCTTTCATTCGTAGTAAATCCCCTTTGTCCGCTACTTGATCCCAGATTGTAGGTCTCCTCCAAAAGATGACCTGAAACAACTCAGAAAGCAATCTACCACAACATATATGCAATCATTATTAACATAAACATGTACTAATTCTAATGAAATAAGTTATAAACATTCAAAAGTATTCACAAGAACATAGTCACATGAATTGGGAAAGGAAATCTCTCTTTTATTGATAACATATAAGGAAGATTACAACCAGAATATTTAATTTCGACACCGCTCCATGAATGTCGCCTGGGTTCCTCCAATAAGACTCCAAGTTCATTAATCCCATAATCACTAGACAATCCTCACAATTAGCATGAAAAACTAAGGGGTTTGATGGATTTCAAAAAGAGGATGAGAGAATGAGATTGTTGAGGATGGATACTCGGAATTGGATGCATAAGCTCAGAGAGAAACAAGGAGAAATTAGGGTAGAGGTTCTTTGCCTCTTCCAAAATTATTTCCAATGACCTCCCTAGGGCCTTTTTTATATGGAACTTAGATGGTTATTCAGTTGTGAGAAGGGATATAGAAGATAAGAATGGATATGCAACCCAAAATAGCCCATAACCCCACAGAAGAACGTGGAATATTTTTTTTTGTTGCAATTTTTGTGAGTGTATGTGGGTTGTCTATGTATCAGGTAGTGTACGTACGCATGATTCCTATGTATCAGGTAGTGTATGTATGCAGGTTGTCTATATATCAGGTATCGTACACCTTGAAAAATGAGATTTTTGACAAGGAACTCTAGAAAAATGATTTGCAAGTGTGTATATGGATGAGCCATGGCCAATAATGCATAGTGGTGGCATTTTGGACTATACCACAATTGCATTGTCAACAAATCATGTGTTTCACCGAAAAACCAAACACATTGACACTCCCTTTCACTTCATTTGCGAGCTTGTCAACAATGGTGAAATTTCTCTTCAATTTTGTGGATCTAGAGATTAGCAAGAATATATCTTCACTAAACTATTGGGAATAATTTTTTTTGAGTTTCAGAGACAACGCTTAGGCATTGTCAGTTTTGAAGAAAGTAACTATTGAGATTAAGGGAGAGTGTTCAAGCATATAATCTCTCGTGTCAATCTAGTATGCATAGATTAGTTAATTGAGTGATTAGTTGATTTGGTCTTGTTCTATTTATGGAAAGTTATTAGCTAATTTTTACTTTTGACCGTATCAAACCTCTAGGGTTGCTAAATCTCTATTATAGAAAATCTATTTAATAATGAGAAGAAAAATACATACACATAAGTTTTCAAGTGTTTTTCCTCATGTTTATATGTACATATCAAATTCACAAAAGGTTAATGTAGATCCACTTACGAGTGTAGTTAGAAATTTGGTTCCTTATTTACCATCATGTAGCCATATTAGTGTAGGTAAGAACATTTTTAATGGTCTAACTTAATTTTATATTTTGTGATAAAAGTCATAAAAACATGTTTAGACTTTTCTATATTTACTCTTTAAATTTCATTTATATGATTTTCTTTTATTTTTCATTATTATTTATAAATGCATATTCACCTTTTTTAATTTTTTGTTATATAAAATTTTACGTTTCTAAAATTCGATTGGATTTAGTTTAGTTTGATATTGATATTCACTCAAGATGTATGTATATTTGGTCGGTGTTTTAATATTTTAAGTTTCTATGATTCCATTTCTCCAATTAAATAATTTTTTATATTAATTTTGTGTTTTACTTTTTATCTATGTTGTACGGGGACCCGTCCTCTTCAAAAAAAATTGTGTACTCATCGTCCCCGCATTTCAGGGAATTGGAGACCCTTAGGAAACTTACCCAAATTGTTGGGGATTCTATTGGGGACTCAGGGACTTCCTAGTCATTCCCAAAATGTTTCGGACAGATTTCAAGGATATTTTGGGCAGATTTTGGGGATATTCTGAACATATATATTCAGTATTGACAATCATGGAAATTGATGATTGGACAATAAGATCATTTTTCCCATCTATTATTTTTGTATTGCATTGAATCTAAATCTGTTGTAAACGTTGCAACTCAAAACATGGGTTTTGTGATGCGTTTTGATTTGGGTTTTTGGTGATTTAAATATTGTATTTTCCGCAACAATGTTACAACAAGAAAAACTTCCATATCAAAAAAACGAGAAATGAAACATTTCAAAGGGCTAATCCTTGTGGTTATTGCTCTTGTTTTTCTCATTTTTTTGGTCATTTTAGCTTTTACATGTTGTACATGGGCTTCCAAGGGTCATTCAATTATAGTGCTTCCACCATCCCAACCTCAAGCATTGCGAAAACAATCAGATAGTAGTGACTTCGATTGGTACTAAATGTTTGAATAAATGTCTATTCAATCACCTTCTTAATCTGGAATATGAATCTAATCTCTTTAGAGAACCAAAGTGTTTTATACTATTTTTCAACACAGCCATAAAAATTTGCAAAACCTATTGAAGGGAATGTCTTTTATATTTTAACATAATCGTCATTAACAAGAAATATGTGGAAGAAAAACTTCTATAGAGACATTTCT
>SNQJ01S0008790.1:87895-103524 GCA_010110895.2 Picea sitchensis | reverse complement strand
TAATTTCTAAAGAAAAATGTGTAAACATTTATTGAAATTGTTATTACATGAAGTTGTCAAGGGTCATATGTGTTTGTTGTTTATACCTAAGTTTGTACTCTTGATTTATCTCTCTCTCTTTCTTTTCTGCACCACCAAGTCTTAGAATCTTTTCCTCTTACCGATAAAGTGGTTTTCCCTCTTTGTTGACAACATGGTTTCCCTTGGTGTCTTGCCTGACCAAGTCTCGACCTGAATCTTTTTTGTTTTTCTCGAAGAAGGGCAAGCACTCATCATCATTTTGTCTTGAATTATTGTTCATTTTGTTTCCTGAGCCCACAACAAGTCATCCAAGTCCTTGTTTACACAGGAAGCATCCATGAGCACAAAAGCGCAACACTCAGAGTGGTCCATCATGGGCTCGAAGCGAGACGACGATTGGGTTCATTTTTCAACGGAGGAGATCCCAGGAGCAGTTCAGATCAAAGACCCTCAGGCATTCGAAATTATAAAGTTGCACGAGGTTTAGCACCGGAAAGAAGCCCAGGAATTAAGGATCAAGCGCCGTGTGTCCTTCTCCAGTGGACTGGCAAGATTTACTTCAGATTTTGGGTTTTAGGAGTTTTGGGACTTCTCCTCTCTATTTCCTCCAAAGTGTTTTTCCCAAAGTGCATAGATCTCTATCGCGTGTTCGTGTCCAATGGACGG
Organism: Picea sitchensis; assembly: GCA_010110895.2. NCBI lineage: Eukaryota > Viridiplantae > Streptophyta > Pinopsida > Pinales > Pinaceae > Picea > Picea sitchensis. The sequence goes on along the minus strand of SNQJ01S0008790.1, from coordinate 102,837 downwards.
TCATGATTTGCTTCGCCATTTTGGGTTTCAGTAGTTTTGGCTCCTCTATTTTTTGTTTCCTTGAGAACAGATTCTCGTGGAGTGCATGGATCTCTACCGCATGTCCTCCCAGATCCAGTAGCTCAAATCTTCTTTGGACTCTAGAGCTTCGACATTCTTGCTCCATCCTTGTTTTCAAATTCCCAAAGTGTTTCTGCCATGGAGTTTTAGTTCTTCCCCCACCTGTCCTTTTTGCACTAACACGTGGCACTCATTTCAAGCTAACACATCACTCCGAGAGAGTGTCACTCTAGGTTTTTTCCATCAAGAGCAAGCACAATTCTCTGAAGCCTGGAGCCCCTCAGTTCCAAAATATTTAAATGATAAAAACTATTTAATCTAGGTTTAATTATTGATAAGCGCACACTAATCACTTTGCAAGCTCGACAATATGGGATTTATATACACATTTCATTCAAAATCTCTTGAACTCTGAACTGTCGAAGATACTTGGCACCCATCAGTTCTGATGTGTGGTGCTCATTTGTTAGAGACACGTGGCATCCATCTAGCACTGGCACATGTCACTCATTTCAAGTATTTTTGGACATGTCTTCATCCTATTTTCAAGTGACACATGTCACCCCTCCTTCCACGACACATCAACATAGTGACGTCAGGTCACCACGTCAACTTCGGGAAGTCGTTCTCCAAGAAATATTCTTGTTCAGCATCAAAGCTCCCTAGCACCAAAATTGGCGCCTCCCCCAAGCATAATTAAAGAGTTTCTAAGGTTGGCAGGCACTTAAATATTTAGAGGTGGCACTAAAATAATGGGACTACCCAAACCTCAGGGCGCGATCCGATAACTTTTCATCTATCATTTCGGTGCCACAAGCTGCGCGGATGTTAAAATCCAAAGGCAGGCCAAAATCCTAACCACGGTTTTGCGGGGATGCTACGTGGCGGAAGAGAGTGCATTTCAGGCCCGAAAGTGTTATGGGCCTAAAACCCTAGCCACGACCCCAAAATCATGTGGGCATATAATATTGTATTTGACAGTGATAGGTGGTCTCCCTCTAGTCGTCCAGTCGCACTCCAATCCCGAGGAGGATTCAGTTAATGAGCAGGGACTGGTAGTTGAAACCTCAGCTCAGTCCATAAATGGAAAGCATAGAATTATGGTTAAGTAGACTAAGTTGTCAGCCCAAGGTTCTACGATGGATGTCTTTTTCTACAGGCCCATGCTGATATGAGCTTGCGTATGACAGAAGAATACACGAACAGTCTGACAAAAGGTTGCATAGACGTAAAGATTTGAACGGGATGGCCAGAGCACACTCCTGGTTGTTGTGGACTCATTTTAGTATAAATAGATCAGTTCAAAATTTTGTTAAGGTCGTCGAATCATTGAGAAGAGATGCCTATTTTGTAATTTTGATGCCATAAATGTTCTCTGGTTATGTACAAGACTTATAATTTCGCATTAATAGAAGTCATCTTCTTTCACCTCTTTTTCTAAACTATGTTGAAACACTCGTGCATGGAGGATCTAGAAGAGGGTTGTGGTTGTATTGTAATGTAGGTTTGATTATAATTTTGTTGTGACCTATTTTAGTACTTTATTTTGTTATATTATTTCCCCTTATGCTAAAATGTTCATGCATGGAGGATCCAGATGAGTTGTTGTAGGTGCATGGTATTGGAGGTTTGATTATTATGTTGTTGTGACATATTTCAGTGTCTGAATTTAAGTTCAAGAGTACTCTTGTGCCTGCGTTTTTCTTCACCAAGCTGCTTGAAATCTGGATGCCCATGGCAGACATGTTCACTTTTCTCACTAAGTCTTCCCGTTGCTCACCTTTAACCTTAATCCACTCATTGAAGTTAATGAGGACCTCATTTCTCGATGCATTGCTTGTCGAGTTTATTTGTTAAATCATTTAAGTATATATGTCCATTTGACCTTCACTCATAAACCTACCTTCAACTCTTTTTTGATGGGTATTAGTATTATCCTATTGCAGTATAAGGGTGACTCTCAATTCTAACATTCTTGGTGTCATTGTCGGGGAACAAATTGAAGGCATTTACCTAGGATTGAACGACAAAGAAATTTTGATTTTGAAGGTGCATCAGAAATCAGTAACTTGAAGATTGCAACTTGCACCTGGCGACTCCACTATTTCAGTTATGGCTCCCAAAGGCAGACACATGAGGTCTACTCCACAGTTGCTTCTAGAAACATCTGAAGATGACCCATAAAATATTATCAAGAAAGGAAAGACCTCTCAAGAAGGGATTTCGACTGTTGTACTAGGTGACTCCGCTAATTTACATGTTTCTTCTTTTAAAATTCCAGTAGCTGCATCCAATTCTCCTTTTATATCATCTGTTGGAGTTTCCAGAAGTTTAGATTTTGAAATATTTCTTGTTGAATTTCCCCCTTCTTATCTTCATTTGGAAGGAGAAAGTTTTGAAACCCTTGTTTCCCCTGATATTGTAAAGTGGTTTGGACCTGTTAGCACCCTGTAATTTTCCCAAGGTTGTGGGGGAAATCACAAAGGAAACATCAAACTACTTGGAGTCTAGGATCTAGCCCTCCAAGACTCAGAGAGGGCTCTCTTTGTCTTATCTAGATTTGTTTTAATAAAGATGTTAGGCTAGTTATAAGGTGCATAATTTGTTTTAGATTTGAGAGGTTTGGCTGAAAGAATGTTTTATAATTCCATTGTGCTATGGGGTCTGTTTATAAAGTAAGGATCAACTCAGATCTAGAAGTAAATGTCTCCACGGGGAGAGATAGTAAAAACTGTTGGATTGTCTTAGATTTAGTGTGGATGAATGGGGTGAAAGGGGAGAGATCCATTGAACAGAGGAGAAATTAAGAATTCCTTTGCAAAGCTTCAAATGAATAACATAGATATTATTGAAAAATTAGACACGGAGTATGCATACATAAATTATTCTGTATTACTTTCTTTAAATAATAAGAAATGAATGTGCATGAAAGATAACAGGAAAATAACTGAAAACGGAAAGGGAACACACCACCAATGCTTCTACACGAGAATCCTGTAAATGCACTTCTACACGAGAAGCAATATTGAATGTTTGGTTTCAAACTGAAGCTTCATGTCATTCAATTGGCATAGCCTTTATCATGGCCTTTGTGGAAATTTGATGACAGCCAGGGTGTTGCTTTCGTAAATTTTACCCCCAACATCAAGTATTTGGCGTGATAATATATCTATCAACTGCTCGACTGAAATATGTCGAGATACCTCACGACGAACCCCATCATCGCCTCCTCAAATAAACAGAGCACTCACACTCTTGTTTTGCTTAGTTTAGGAGTATATGCGTCAATGCTTTGATGTACTACTGATGCGTTGGGAAAAGAAACAATCCTAGTGGGATCTCCTCAACTTGGCACTTGACATCGAGCTATAGATCATAAAAAGGCTCCTTGTGTGCTTTGTTTAAAAGTGACTTGCTGCTTCTTATGATCATACAGTATGAAAGAAAACTAAAAAAACACTAGCCATTCACGTGGTAATTGGGGATCATCTGCAACTTGTAAATAGAAAAATAAAACATGCTCTAGTCTCGACTCATCGCATGACATGTCCATTACATCTGTTGATCTACATCAACAACTTCAAGTGCCTTCTGTTCAACATGACGACCATACATCTGAAGACAAAATATGACCAATCTACAATTTCTTTTTCCTGTTGATCATCTTAAATCTCAAAACTTCTGTATTCAACTGTCATCACATAACAAAAAAACCCAAAGCTGCAAAGAAAGAGAAAATTGCAAAGAAAGAGAAAATTGGCAAGGATAATGGCTAATGCACGAGTGTATGAACCAATTTTCTTTAGCATTTAATTAATATGTGTGTTTAAATCTTGAATACACCTGCAAGCTGGGAAAACAATGATGAAAACACTTTATGTTTTCTAATAACACCTATGTAATGTGTTGTTTTCTTTAGATATTTGGCAGTTGGCTTTGCATTCCTTCTACATATTTCTTTTGGCGCTAGTGAATTCACCTCTACAAAATTTGACATATACAAATGCACATGCAAGTTGGAACAAAAAGATACATGCACGATTTATTGGCTGGCACACTTGCTGCATTTATTCTTCGTTGTGATTTTTTTTGTAATGGGGATATATCCCACATGTAAGGTGGGGAGTAACACTTAACAGTTTATATACGTCACTATCCCTTTTTTTCATTCGACGTGTAGTGCATGGGACATGGTCCCCTCCTCCTCGTGTTTTGGTGTGATGCTTGGCGTGCAGGATTTGACTTGTATCTTGACATGTCATTGCAGACATATGTCTTCTGTGATTGCAGATGCATGGATCGAGGACTGTAGATTGGCCTTCGGGCCCAAAATTTTGGTAAAATATTTACAACCCTGTATAAAGACCCGAGAGCCTTTTTATTTTTTAAGAGGCTCCAAAATTAAATACAAAGCTGAGATTTGGTTAATAAAACCAAAATTTAAAATGCAGATGCATGGATCGAGGACTGTAGATTGGCATTTGGGCCCGAAATTTTGGTAAAATATTTACAACCATGTATAAAGACTCGAGAGCCTTTTTATTTTTTTAAGAGGCTCCAAAATTAAATACAAAGCCGAGATTTGGTTAATAAAACCAAAATTTAAAATGTAGAACCTCTACCCCAGCAAAGTCTGAGCCAAAAAACCCTCCTTTTTTTAAACCACATTTAATATGAAGAATTTTTCCCAAACAAAACCTGAAAGAGAAGAGGCAATTGATGTCAAAATCCATAACCCGTGATGAAATTTATTTTGTGACATATCTAGAGAGGACATCTCATACGAGTGTTTGATAAGTGTAGATGGACTTTTTATCACTTTCTCCTTTTAAATATGTGCCATGACAAATTTGATTTAGGATCTTTTTTAATATGAACTCCCCTTTGCAGGATAAAACATTGTTTTTGACCTACAATCCAAACCAATATATATAATTCAACAATGTTGATTTCCCTATAATTATAGGGTCCTAACAGTGGCTCCATCTGGGGATGGAAGCTCCTTTGGAAATGTCAAGAATCCATAGAACTATAAATTTCGCAGACCAACTGATCATTGGGCTTCCCCCAGACTATAAACTGAAATCCTATGACCATTTCCTGTACCTGTTCCAAACTGGAGGGATACAAACCAAACTGAAAATAAAACTATGAAAAACTGAAAAAGAAAGAAGTGCTCATCCTGTTGAGCTTATTGGAACACTCCTACCTACTCTAATCTACTGATAATTTCATTGTTCTAAATGATACAATAATTCCAGTGCAGCTAGTCAAGCAACTGATTATATACATTGACTTCTTGACTATTTATTAAAAACATTAGAGAAAGAACTTGATTTTTTGTCCAGAAAACCCAAGCTGTGAAATGTAATGGTGACTATAGATGGATGTGTACAATGGAACTCGAAATATTCTTCATATAATCAACTACAGGATCCATAAATTCATAATTTATTGATATACCCTTTAGGCTCTCAATGACAAGTTGATCCTGGATGACTTTCTCAATTTCTTCATCAAGGTTGAACCTTGATTCCAACTCTACAATATCAGGCTCATAACCATATTCTTCCTCTATCTACAAGTCAAATGGTATAACAATTTCTCTCTTTTTGGAGGATGAAGACTTTCCAAGAACTGTTTAGGATCTTGGAAATCATATGATTTAATTTGAACGTCCAATAGTTCAAATCCATTTTCTAATATTTCAACAATTAAATCAAGAAAACAACTTTTACCTTCATATGTGAGTAAGCTAGACTTCAAACAAAGAAATTTTGATGTTGATAAATGATCATCAATCTGAAATTATGCTAACTCATCCCTCAAAGTTTGTAGCATTTCACTAGATAAAAGGTTTTCCACATACCCTGTCATATTGTATCACCATAAATGCTCTAAAATCTGGATTCTTTGGCAATGAAGTCGCTATGAACTTTTGAAGCTCAGTATCTTGAACAATGGGGTCACGAGGTGAATGGTACAGCCTTCATGTGCTTGGCTTTTGTTCACCATCAGAATTCAAATCTGAACTTGATACACTTTTCTGGAGAACCTAAAATCTCACTCCCCAGTATGGTCACCACTATGTTACCACTCTGTAATTTTCCCAAGGTTGTGGGGGCAATCACAAAGGTAACATCAAACCGCTTGGAGTGTTGGATATATCCCTCCAAGACTCAGAGAGGGCTCTCTTTGTCTGATCTAGGTTTGTTTTAATAAAGATGTTAGGTTAGTTATAAGGTGCGGAATTTGTTTTAGATTTGAGAGGTTTGGCTGAAGGACTGTTTTAGAATTCCATTGGGTTATGGAGTTTGTTTATAAAGTAAGGATCAACTAAAATCTAGAAGTAAATGTCTCCATAGGGCGAGATAGTAAATTTTTTTGGATCGTCTTAGATTTAGTGTGGATGAATGGGGTGAAAGGGGAGAGAACCACTGACAGAGGAGTAATTAAGAATTCCTTTGCAAAGCTTCAAATGAATAACATAGAGATTATTAAAAAATTAGACACAGAGTATGCATACATAAATTCTTCTCTATTACTTTCTTTCAATAATAAGAAATGAATGTGCATGAAATATAACATGAAAATAACTGAAAACAAAAAGGGAACACACCACCAATGCTTCTAAATGAGCATCCTGTCAATGCACTTCTCTATTACTGGTTGATCCTGAAATAATTACACAATAGCTTGTGGGGCTCCCATATCAACCAAAAGAATCCCCTCCCCCATTCTCTATTACAATATATATATATATATATATATATATATATATATATANATATGCTTCTAAGTTTTTAGGAAACAAAATCTTCATGTAGTAACAATTGTCATAACATATCCAAAACGATTGAAGTCCTGAATCTGAATTAGTTCAACTATTGATTGACTAGTTTTAGATGCTCTTACACCTATGCGTTTCCTTCTCTTTCTCTACTAGGTATCTTTCCATTTTGTGCCTTGATATATGGAAACTAAATTGCCACTTATTTCTTCAAAGGATGAAAACGTGGAGACAATCTTCGATCCCTTAAATTTCTAGAATAGATTCATAATGGATGCCTCAAAATGCTAGATGGTTGACTCAGAATGTGGATCTCCAGTACTAACCAACTTTCTTCAATATGCATTTAATTTAATATTTGACTTGTTTTTCTACCACCTGTGTCTTTAGCTGCCCTATAATTATGGATTTAATCCATAAAATCAGAGGTTTGATCCACTGTTACTAACACTCTACTACCTGCCTGATTTTTTGCCAAAAATATGGGCAAGACCAATTCAATCCTGAGAATATGTGAATGCCATTAATTGGTTGTTGGTGTTCTTCATATTTTCTCAAATCTATCCTTTGTATCTTCCATGCCATATTTAAAATCTTCCATTCAAAACTAAAACTGGCACTCTGTCTCTTCGATGAAATCGGCCACCTGTAAGGTTAGTTTCCCTCATGCCTTGAGAAGTTAAGAATAATATTTTTGAATGATAATTCAACACCTGAAAAACTGGGATTGACTGCTGATTTCTTGGCTTAAAATATGTACCAAAACTAAAAATAGAAACCTTTGCCAAGATTACTTATGCTAGTCCTTTTTGACCTTGAGTTTTGCTTCTTGTTGAGAGAAAGAAGATCTACCTCCTTGGCTCATATGCAAGATGTAACTCTTGAAGTAGAGTCAAATATATTGGCAGTTGACAAACTTAGGAGTAAGGTTGATAGAGACAGAAGAAAAGGTAGGTCTTAATCTTCAACCTCTGGTTCCTCTGCTTCCCACCCTCAAGTGGATGAGTTGAAAAAACTAGTAAAATTACTTTCTGCAGAAATGGAGAAATTGAAATTTGAAGGAAAGTAGAGCTATAGGAACCCCCGAGATGCTGATAATAGGGGTAAATTCAGAAGACCAAATAATGCCCCTCGTATCATCCAAAGAGATCAAAGAAATAGGGGCAGGGATGATAAAAAAATCCAAGCCCCTCTCCAAAATAACTTGGTTGATGATGAAGAAGGAGAGGAAGAATAAAATGACCCTGAAATCCATTGTCTTGGTGATATCTCTTCATCTCTTCATTTAACCCAACTTGCATATGAAAAGTCTCCAATGGATAGTCAACTAAATGAGTCTAGAAAAGGGGAAAGGACCAATGGCAATCCTAATAGATACAACCTCAGGTCCAAGAAGAAGGAGGGAAAGCCTGAAACTTCTGATCAACCTACCACAACAGTGAATCCTGCAAAGGATGTGGTAGCTAGAAGCAAAGAAAAAGAGGCATAAAACCCCCATGCAGTGTTTAATATCCCTATCCCATAAGTGAAGGAGATTTTGAAGCCTCCCTCCTCTTTCATCTTTGAGAATGAGATTCAAAAGATTAAAATCACTGTACCTTTTTTAGAGCTAGTTAAGAATGGGGATTTCAAAAGGTACCTTTCCAAAATGTTGCAACTTGAACCTTCATATCATCCCACAAAACTAGTCAACCTCCAAGATGAAAAACCAACAGTCATACTAAGGCCTTTGGTAGAGGATAGGGATGACTCATCCCCTCCTTTATATACCTCATTAAAAATTCATGATAAAGTGCTTCAAAACTTCTTGATGGATTCAGGGGAATCTCACAATCTCATGCCTAAGACTATCATGGATGAGCTTGGGTTGGAGGTTACAAAAACCTACCATGACCTGTACTCATTTGATTCTAGGAAGGTGAAGTTCCTTGGGGTTATTCAAGACCTGGTTGTTTCCTTGTTCCAATTTCCAATGAAGAGTGTGGTCATGGATATTGTGGTGGTTGATGTTCCCCCTAAGTTCGGGATGATCTTGTCTAGAGTTTGGATAAAAAGACTAGGGGGGACTTTGCATATGGATCTTTCATATTCCTCTATTCATATGTTTCAGGGAGAACATAGAAGGCTTTATAGGGAACCACAACTTGCTTACATTATTAGTGATGAAGCAAACCCGACCAACCACCCCATTTTTGCAATAGACACTAATTTAGGAACCAAAATGTTATAGCTCATTGATGCTCCTCAAACATCTATTGAAATCAAAAATCATCCCACCACCTCTTTTGAAGACCCTCCTCCCAATACCTCTTTTTGGAAAATGCTTTTTGATGGATCCTCTTCTCGAGAAATTGTTGGTGCTGGGGTATTTTTTATTTCCCCTACCCAAGAGACCATATCTTTGTCTTGCAATCTTGAATTTGAAACAAGAAACAATGTGGCAGAATATGAGGCTCTTGTCTCGGTCTTGAGAGCTACCAAAGACATGAAAATTGAATAACTGGCAGTGTTTGGAGATGTTGATTTGATTGTTCATCAAGTCAAAAATGTGTATTAGACTAAGTACCCCAGGTTAAGGGCCTACAGAAATGAAGTCTAGGATATGGTTGATAGATTTTTCTTGGATTTTAATATCTCATTTGTTACAAGAGAGGAGGACACTATGGCAGATTCCTTTGGATGTCTTAGCAAGTAATTTCAAGGTCCCTTTACCCCCAAAGCTCAAGTATGAGAGGGAAGTAAAATACATACCTTCTATTCCTGACAATGTCAAACATTGGAAGGTTTTTGAGGATGATATTGAGATAAAAAGATTTCTTGGGACTATGGATGAATTTTCTGATTTTCATATTGATCAGAATCATGATACTGAATAATTCTCTCATGTTGATGTTTTTCTGAATAGAATTTTTGACCCTCATATTGTTCAGGTGCCTAGTAACCATATTCCAAAGGGACTAGTCCCTTTGGAGAGATTGTTTGACAGAAATGATGTTTTTGTAAAGGTTATACGTTCAACTGAAAATGTTGTTGTGACTGAATGCAATTTGGGAATAGAGGAAGACCCAAAGTATGTCAAATTGTCTAGCAGTTTATCAAAGGAACAAAGGGTTGAGTATGTCAAGCTTTTGAAAGAGTTTGTTGATGTGTTTTCATGGAAATATGAAGATCTAAGGACATATGACACCAACATCATTGAACATAAGATCCCTTTGGAAGAAGAGACCAAGCCTTTTAGGCAGAAACTTAGACAGATAAATCCCATGATGTTTCCTATTATGTAAAAACAAGTGAAAAATTTGTTGGATTCCCAGATCATCATCCCTTTGAGATATTCAGAATGGGTGGCTAACTTGGTCCCTGTGAGGAAGAAAAATGGGGAAATAAGGTTATGTGTTGATTTCAGGAATTTGAACAGGAGCTCCAAAAAAATAAACACCCCTTGCCAAAGATGGAGCACATTTTGCAGAGAGTGACTAGTTCATCTAGGATGTTTATGATTGATGGCTTCTCTGGCTACAATGAGAACTTTTTCATACCTGAAGAAAGAGAGAAAACAACCTTCACTACTCCTTGGGGAACTTTCATCTATGCTAAAATTCCCTTTGGATTGATGAATACAGGAGCAACCTTCCAGCGAGCCATGTACATTGCATTCATTGGGGAGAAAGACAAATTTGTAGTTATATATCTGGATGAAATTACAATGTTACAAAAATATGATAAAGAGCATTTTCATCATTTGAAGAAGGTCTTCTTGAAATGCATAAGGTTTGGTCTCTCTCTCAATCCTAAAAAATCTTTGTTTTCTACGAAGGAAGGAAAATTATTGGGGCATATTGTGTCAGTAGAAGGGGTAAGAATTGATCCAAGTAGAGTAGATTCCATCCAGACCTTATATTTTCCTAGATCTAAGAAAGAGGCCTAGTCTTTCTTGCATAAAATAAATTTTATGAGAAGATTCATTTCTAATTTTGTTGAGTTGGTTAAGTACATTACAACCATGCTTAGAAAGGGAAATGAGGTGAAATGGACTGTTGAGTCTAGGGATTATTTTGTTCATATAAAAAGGACTTGACCGAAGCACCTGCGCTCATTGGCCCTAATTATTCTAAGCAAATTCTAATATTTTCCTTTGCCTCATTTGACACATTGGCTTTTGTTCTACTACAGAAAAATATAGAAGGGTTGGAGAAACATATTTCCTTTTTAGCAGAGCATTGAGGGATGCAGAAATTGGGTATGATATCATGGAGAATAAAGCATATGCTTTGGTCAAATCCCTCAAGGCTTTCAAAGTATACGTTTTGCATTCAAATATTGTTGCATATGTCCCTTCATCCTCAGTGAAAGAGATATTGATCCAACCTTAAATAGATGGGAAGAGAAGAAAATTGATAACTAAAATTATGGAATTTGACCTTGAAATAAAGCCAACTAAATTGGTGAAAGGTCGAGGTTTGGCTAGGCTGCTAGATGAATCAAACTGCAAGGATTTAGGGTTTAATTTCATGAACATAAACTCACAAAATTAACAAGCTGAGATTGTTGATAAAGATCCTCATGTCAGCCTCAATTTGGTAGAATGCACCTGGTACAAGGACATCATATATTTTTTGCAGAAGTTGCAGCCTCCTGATGGTTTGGACAATAACGAAGTGAAAGATTTGAAACTCAAAGGAATCAAATATCATCTCATTGATCAAGTTTTTTATTGGAAGGATCCTCTCAGAGTTCTGTTAATATGTCTAAACCCACAGGAAGTCGAAAAAGATATGAATAATTTTCATGATAGCTTATGTGGGGGACATCATTTCTGGAGGACCACAGCTTATAAGATCCTCAAAGATGGGTATTTCTGGCCCAACCTTTTTACTTATGTTTGTGCAAATATTAGAGCTTGTTTCAAATGCCAAAAGTTTTCTAGAAAGCAGCATCTCAAATCTTTTCCTTTGAAACCTGTGGTGGTTTCTGGACCTTTTCAACAGTGGAGTCTTGACTTCATTAGAGAAATCCATCCATCCTCAATTGGTCAGCACATGTGGATTTTGACTATCACTGATTATTTCACCAAATGGATAGAATCCATCCCTACGAGTTCCTCCCACAAGGTAAACATGAGCTTCCTTGAAGATATCATTTCCATATTTGGTTATCCAAGCATGATTGTTAGTGGCAATACTGCCTCCTTCAAAGTTGAACCATTAATCAATTTATGTAAGCAGTATGGGATTACATTAATCCATTCTACTCCCTACTACCCCCAAGTAAATGGTTTAGTAGAGTCCTCTAAAACGAGTCTCACAAAGATCATCAAGAAATTGTTTAAAGACAACAAGAAAGCATGGGACTCAAAGATGAAATTTTCCTTATGGGATGATAGAGTTACAACAAAGAGGTCCCTTGGTGTTTCCCCTTTTCAGGTTGTCTATTGGGTTGAGGCTATTTTTCCTACTCAACTTGCCTTGCCTATGGCAAAGTTCCTCCAGGACTACCAAGGAGAGCCCGATGATATGGTCAGGAGGATACATCAGCTGGTAGAAGTACAATAGACCAAGGAGCAATTGCTTGATAAAGCGCAGAATCATCAACATAAAATAAAACGAGCCTTTGACAAGAGGGAAAGCAAGGAAGATTTTCAGCTGGGGGATCTGCTGCTCAAGTGGGATGACCCCAAGAAAGACATAGGAAAACATGGTAAGTTTGAAGCCTTATGGATTGGTCCCTTCAATATTTCTAAGGTATTTTCAAACAACACTTATAAGTTGCATAAATTGGAGGATTCTGAAGTTTTTGGTGGCCCAGTCAATGAGCACTTTCTGAAAAAGTATATTTTTTAAGTTGTGGTCGGCTTTCCACCATTGTAATTAACACTTCCTTTTTATTTCTATTTTGAATACGATGTTAAATTTGGCAGCATTGACAGTCATTCTCCAATGAGAGGCCATATGGGCCACCCTGAGGCTAGCCAGGGAGATTGGGATAATCAACCTCTGTGAGCATAGACAGTCTAGTGAAAAATTCAGGGGGAATGTACAACCTCTGTACGCATAAAAAGGCTAGTGCAAAATTCAGGGGGAACCTACAACCTTTGTGATCCTAGTCAAACCTTATGATCCATGAGAAAAACTCAAGGCATCTAGCAAAATTTAGGTTGAATATAAAATTCCTATGAGCTAGAAACAAATGTTATTCCTAATATTGCAAATGATATAAATGTATTGATCTAGTGCGTTGACACGTGTAACATTATCCACCATGAAGATAGTTTCGAACTGCCTTGTAAAGATTCAAGTTGTAATTGAAGTCTTAAGTCTAGTGCTATTTTAGAACTAAAGTGCAATGTTGAGTTGCAACTAAAGTCTCAAGTCTAGTTTTATTTTAGAACTAAAGTGTAATGTTGAGTTGCAACTAAAGTCTTAAGTCTAGTTCTATTTTAGAACTAAAGTGTAATGTTGAGTTGCAACTGAAGTCTTAAGTCTAGTTCTATTTTAGAACTAATGTGTAATGTTGAGTTGCAATTGAAGTCTTAAGTCTAGTTCTATTTTAGAACTAAAGTGTAATGTTGAGTTGCAACTGAAGTCTTAAGTCTAGTTCTATTTTAAAACTAAAGTGTAATGTTGAGTTGCAACTAAAGTATTAAGTCTAGTTCTATTTTCGAACTAAAACATACCAGTCTCAAGTCTAGTTCTATTTTCGAACTAAAGTGTAATGTTGAGTTGTAACTAGTCTCAATTCTAATTCTAAGTTAGAACTAAAGTATGAAGTTGAGTTATGATTAACTCATGCAAACAAGTTACTATTTTGAGTCTCTCCTCTTCTCCTCTTCATCCTATATAAGCAGAGGTCAAATCCTCTCTTCAACAAAGTTTTGATATGCAGGTTAAGGGAGAAGAAATAAAAGAGTATATCAATGATAAGGAAGCATCATACCAAAGAAACATATCAGTGTTGTATATCAATAATAGAGGTAGCATATCAGAGGTGTATTTCAGTAAGGTATTTTAGGTCTTTGTCAGGTCAGAGTCATCTTGGAAAGATATTTAAGAGAAAAACATTCATGGTGGATATTTGTAAGAGATTTTACATTATTAATGCAATAAAGGAATATTGTTTGTTGGGGTTCTTCTACCTGTACAGGGTTTCCCCAGGGTATATGTGTTGTTGTTGTGCATGCTTACTTATCTACATAGTTATTTCTATTCGATTATGATTTGTTATTGTTGAAGTGTATTAAGCTAGAGTCAAATTATTGAACAAAATCAAAGAATTAATCTGCATAGGAAATCAAGTTCATAATTTAACATGGTATCAGAGCTTAGGGTGTGTTAAACATGTTGAAGTGAAACAAAAGGTACACACAGATCCAATATAGCTTGACTAAGTTTCCAGTGTGAGGTCCATGGCATCCTCCATTTTAGTTTGGGCCAAGGATAGGCTCGAAGGAGCTGCCAACTTCAATGTGTGGAAGCTCCAAATAACAAATATCTTGCAGGAGCATGATCTTGAGAAGTATGTGACCACAGTGGTGGAGGAACCCACGAATAATGCAGGAGAGAGGCCTTCAGGAAGAGTCAAGAAAACGCCAAGAGAATCATCTTTGACTTAGTCAAAGATAGTATAATCCTTACAATGACTTCATTAATGACTGCCAAGGAATGTATGGATACCTTGGTGAATCTATATGAGAAACAGGCTCCAAGTAAGAAGAGGACACTTAAGAAAAAGCTTAAGTATTTGAAGATGGAGAAAGGTGAATCAGTAGCATCTTTTTGTTCCAGGATAGCCCAGATCAGAGATAAGATTTTGGTCATAGGGGTGATAGTGGACGATGATGATTTAGTGTAGGCCATTTTTGACGGTCTTCGTTCTTCATGGGAGACCTTCTTATCCAGTGTAAGTGGGAGAGAGATTCAACCCATGTTTGAGAGGTTATGGCATGATTTCCTCCAGGAGGAGAGTCACACAACTACCAGGATCGAGCCAACGAAAGAAGAGCATTCATATTTAGCATCAAGATTCAAGGGAAAGAAGAAAGGCACTTTCCAGAAAGGATCTCAGAGGAATCCAAACACCAAAGGTACATTCAAAG
>SNQJ01S0008790.1:56576-72040 GCA_010110895.2 Picea sitchensis | reverse complement strand
GAACATTTAGAATCTGTATTTGCAATGAGGATAATCTAGCTACATATCCTTCTGCAAGTTATATGTACATTTTCATAATTTGATTTAATTATAAAGGTTTCGCATTCAAAAGATAAAAGGTTGAGGGTTGAATGTAAAAGATAATTGTTTTATTGTATTTCACTAACTTTAGTTTATGTTTCTTTAGAGATAGGTTAAAACATTTATGTTTCTTTCGAAATAGGTCAAAAGAAGGTGTAGATTTAGGATTTCTTAAATGCAAATTTCAATTTTGAATATGCTCAAATCTAATTTTCGAAATTCAAAATTGAAATTACAAACTACACAATAAAATTCTGAAATTGCAAAATTAGTATTCAAAAATACCATATTTTAAAAAGTACAAATTTGGATTTCCGTGAATGTGAATATAGAATCTTGATTAGGACATGTTGAATGTGAATATAGAATCTAGTACATGTTTTATTGTTGTACGTTTTTCATAACTATAAAATTTAATAATAAAAAAAAACTCATTATTATCTTCACTTGACTATTAAAAATATCAAATATTTTTAATAATTATATATACAAATTTCATATATATATATAATGAATCTCATTATCAATCACACTAAATTTATATCTTTCAAAGATTTTAAAATGTATTTCGCATCATGTATACCATGAAAGTTATCAAAAAATTGATTTAATAAATATGTGTCATTTATGTATTCAAATACATTTCACATCATATACACCTTGTAGATCATGAAAATTCACTTAACACATACTTGTCATTCTGTGTGTTTATAATTATTAAGTTTTTTTATAATAAATTTATTGATTTAACATGTACTTGTCATTTGTATGTTCATAATTATAATTATTTGAAATTGTACATTTATATTTATTTTTATTGTACAGGGATTCTTTTCATTATAGTTTCACCACGTCATAATTCCATACAATTTTGTCCATGTGCATAAAATATAATTATATAAAAAAAATTATGTGTATAAAGTATAAGATTGTAAAGAACTAATTATAATATTTACACTTTCATAATTTAATTTTTACTCTTTCAAATGTGATAATGGTAAAATTGTACACTTTCATTCAATTTTCACACTTTAGAATGTGATACTCACACTTTTAGATCCTATAAGTTTTAGGATTATATATAGTTGGTCATGTTATATTTCTTTTAGAGATTTTTTGGAAAGCATATGAATCAATACATCTTTCCAAAAATAACCAATGTTTTATTTTGTAGAAATGTTGCATATGCAAAAGAAATAATAATTGTAATCGTACATTGTATACATTGAATACTGAATTAATTTTCATTCAATAGGTTGTACTCATTCACATACCAACCATATTATTAAATAATATAAAAATGTCATTCACATATTATACATACAATACACAATGTAAATAAAGAAAAATGTGTAAACATTTATTTAACTATCAAATAAATGTTGAATTTACTAATTAGAAAATTATGTGTTCATTATGGTTAATTTCATATATAGACAATGTAAATAAAGAAAAATGTGTAAACATTTATTGAAACTGTTATCACGTGAAGTTGTCAAGGGTCGTATGTGTTTGTTGTTTATACCTAAGTTTGTACTCTTGATTTATCTCTTTCTCTCTCTTTTTTGCACCACCAAGTCCTAGAATCTTTTCCTCTGACTGATAAAGTCGCTTTCCCCCTTTGTTGACAACATGGTTTCCCTTGGTGTCTTGCCTAACCAAGTCTCAACCCAAAGCTTTTTTGTTTTTCTCGAAGAAGGGCGAGCACTCATCATTGTTTTGTCTTGAATTACTGTTCGTTTTGTTTCCTAAGCCCACAACAAGTAATCCAAGTCCTTGTTTACACAGGAAGCAACCATGAGCACAAAAGAGCAACACTCAGAGTGGTCCATCATGGGCTCGAAGGGAGCAGACGATCAGGTTCATTTTTCAACGGAGGAGATCCCAGGAGAAGTTCAGATCAACGACCCTCAGTCATTCGAAATTATAAAGTTGCACGAGGTTTAGCACTGGACAGAATCCCAGGAATTAAGGATCAAGTGTCGTGTGTCCTTCTTCAGCAGACTGGCAAGATTTACTTCAGATTTTGGGTTTCAGGAGTTTGGCGACTTCTCCACTCTATTTCCTCCGAAGTGTTTTTCTGGGAGTGCATAGATCTCTGTCACGTGTCTGTCTCCAATGGACGGTTATGATTTGCTTTACCATTTCGGGTTTCAGGAGTTTTGGCTCCTCTATTTTTGGTTGCCTCGAGAACACATTCCCGTGGAGTGCATGGATCTCTACCGCATGTCCTCCCAGATTTGGCACAAATCTTCTTTGGACTCCAGAGCTTCGGCGTTCTCGCTCCCACCTTATTTTCAAATTCTCGAAGTGTTTCTGCTATGGAGTTTCAGTTCTTTCGCCACTTTTCCTTTTTGCACTGACACGTGGCACTCATTTCAGGCTAACACATCACTCCGAGAGAGTGTCACTCTAGGATTTTTCCATCCAGAGCAAGCACAGTTCTCCGAAGCCCGGAGCCCCAAAGTTCCAAAATATTTAAATGATAAAAATGGTTTAATCTAGGTTTAATTATTGATAAGCACACACTAATCACTTCACAAGCTCGACAATACGGGAGTTAAACACACTTTTCATTCAAAATCTCCCGAACTCCGAACTACCGAAGATACTTGGCACCCATCAATTCTGATGCGTGGTGCTCATCTGTTAGAGACACATGGCATCCATCTAGCGCTGACACATGGCACTCATTTCAAGCATTTTTGGACATGCCTTCAGCCTATTTTCGAGTGACACATGTCACCCCTCCTTCCATGACACATCAACACAGTGACGTCAGGTCACAACGTTAGCTTCGAGAAGTCATTCTCCAGGAAATATTCGTGTTCAGCATCAAAGCTCCCTAGCACCAAAATTGGTGCCTCCCCCAAGCATAATTAAAGAGTTTCTAAGGTTGGCAGACACTTAAATATTTAGTGGTGACACTAGAATAATGGGACTGCTGAAACCTTAGGGTGCGATCAGATAATTGTTCGTCGATCATTTTGGTGCCACAAGCTGCGCGGACGTTAAAATCCAAAGGCGGGCCGAAATCCTAACCACGGTTTTGTGGGTAGGCTATGTGGAAGAAGAGAGTGCATTTCGGTCCCGAAAGCAGTGTGGTCCTAAACCGCTTGCTGCGACCCCAAAATCATGTGGGCATATAATATCGTATCCGACAACGATAGGTGGTCTCCCTCTAGTCATCCAGTTGCACGCCAATCCCAAGGAGGATTCAGTTAATGAGAAGGGACTGGTAGCCGAAACCTCAGCTCAGTCCATAAATGGAAAGCATAGAATTATGGCTAAGTAGACTAAGTTTTCAGCCCAAGGTTCTGCGATGGATGGTTTTTTCTGCAGGCCCATGATGATCTGAGCTTGCGTATGACAAAAGAATACACGCACAGTCTGACAAAAGGTAGCACAGACGTAAAGATTTGAAAGGGATGGCCATAACACACTCCTGGCTATTGTGGATTGATTTAAGTATAAATAGATCAGTTCGAAATTTTGTTAAGGTCGTCGAATCGTTGAGCAGAGTTGCCTATTTTGTAATTTTGATGCCATAAATGTTCTCTAGTTATATACAAGACATGATACTTTCGCATTAATAGAAGTCATCTCCTTTCACCTCTTTTTTTAAACTATGTTAAAACACTCGTGCATGGAGGATCTAGAAGAGGGTTGTGGTTGTATTGTAATGTAGGTTTGATTATAATTTTGTTGTGACCTGTTTTAGTACTTTCTTTTGTTATATCATTTCCCCTTATGCTGAAATGCTCATGCATGGAGGATCCAGACTAGTTGTTGTAGGTGAATGGTATTGGAGGTTTGATTATTATGTTGTTGTGACATATTTCAGTGTTTGAACTTAAGTTCAAGAGTACTCTTGTGCCTGTGTTTTTCTTCACCAAGATGCTTGAAATCTGGATGCCCGTGGCAGACTTGTTCACTTTTCTCACTAAGTCTTCCCTCTGCTCAACTTTAACCTTAATCCACTGACTGAAGTTAACGAGGACCTCATTTCCCGATGCATTGCTTGTCAAGTTTATGTGTTAAATCATTCTTGTACTGAGCTTTGTAGATTTGACCTCCACTCATAAACCTACCATCAATTTTTTTTTTATGGGTATTGGTATTATCCTATTGCAGTATAAGGGTGACTCTCAATTCTAACATTATTGGTGTCGTTTTCGGGGAACGAATTGAAGGCATTTACCTGAGATTGAATGACAAACAAATTATGATTTTGAAGGTGCATCAAAAATCAGTAACTTGAAGATTGGAACTTGCACCTAGTGACTTCACTATTTCAATTATGGCTCCCAAAGGAAGACACATGAGGTCTACTCCACAACTGCTTATGGAAACATCTGAAGATGACCCATAAAATATTATCAAGAAAGGAAAGACCTCTCAAGAAGGGATTTCGACTGTTGTACTAGGTGACTCCACTAATTTACACGTTTCTTCTTTTAAAACTCCAGTCGCTGCATCTAATTCTCCTTTTATACCATCTGTTGGAGTTTCTAGAAGTCTGGATTTTGAAATATTTCTTGTTGAATTTCCCCCTTCTTATATTCATTTGGAAGGAGAAATTTTTGACACCCTTGTTTCCCCTGATATCGTAAAGTGATTTAGACCTATTAGCACCCTGTAATTTTCCCAAGGTTGTGGGGGAAATCAAAAAGGTAACATCAAACTACTTGGAGTCTAGGATCTAGCACTCCAAGACTCAGAGAGGGCTCTCTTTGTCTTATCTAGATTTGTTTTAATAAAGATGTTAGGCTAGTTATAAGGTGCATAATTTGTTTTAGATTTGAAAGGTTTGGCTGAAATTATGTTTTATAATTCCATTGTGCTATGGGGTCTGTTTATAACTTAAGGATCAACTCAGATCTAGAAGTAAATGTTTCCACGGGGCGAGATAGTAAAAATTGTTGGATCGTCTTAGATTTAGTGTGGATGAATGGGGTGAAAGGGGAGAGATCCACGGAACAGAGGAGAAATTAAGAATTCCTTTGCAAAGCTTCAAATGAATAACATAGATATTATTGAAAAATTAGACACAGAGTATGCATACATAAGTTATTCTCTATTACTTTCTTTCAATAATAAGAAATGAATGTGCATGAAAGATAACAGGAAAATAACCGAAAACAGAAAGGGAATACACCACCAATACTTCTACACGAGAATCCTGTAAATGCACTTCTCTATCACTGGTTGATCCTGAAAAAATTACACAATAGCTCGTTGGGCTCCCATATCAACCAAAAGAATCCCCTCCCCCATTCTCTATTACAATATATATATATATATATATATATATATATATAATTGCAATCAAAATATGCCGCTAAGTTTTTACGAAATAAACTCTTTCTGTAGTAACACTTTTCATAAGTACATATCTAGAACGATTGAAGTCCCGAATCTGAATTGGGTCAACTATTGATTGACTATTTTTAGATGCTCTGCCACTTGTGCATTTCCTTCTCTTTCTCTACCAGTTATATTTCCATTTTGTGCCTTGATATATGGAAACTAAATTTCCACTTATTTCTTCAAATGCTGAAAACATGGAGACAATCTCCGATCCCTTAAACTTATGGAATAGCTTCATAATTGATGCCTTGAAATTCTAGATGGTTGACTGGGATTGTGGATCTCTATTACTAACCAATTATCTTCAATATTCATTTAATTTAATATTTGACTTGTTGTTCTACCACCTGTGTCTTTAGCTGCCCTATTATTATGGATTTAATCCATAAAATCAGAGGTTTAATCCACTGTTACTAACACTCTGCCACCTGCCTGTGTTTTTGCCAAAAATATGGGCAAGACCAATTTGATCCTGAGAATATGTGAATTTCATTAATTGGTTGTTAATGTTCTTCTCCTTCATATCTTCCATGCCATATTTAAAATCTTCCATTCAAAACTAAAACTGGCACTTTGTCTCTTCGATGAAATCTGCCACCTGTAAGGTTAGTTTCACATATGGCATAATAATCCTTTTTAGTTTTAGTTAAGAATAATCCTTTTGAATGATAATTCGATAGCTGAAAATCTGGGATTGACTGTTGGTTTCTTGGCTTAAAATCTGTACCAAAACTGAAAAAAGAAACCTAGGTGAGGAACTCTCAGCAGCTGTACAAATGCCACTGCTACTAGCACTATCAAATATTGCCACCTCATCCTTTGTGAACTATTATGTTGCCTGGAAAATAAAAACGGATTTGATCATTTGTTGCCTAAGTATCTGGAAATTGCTGCAAGTTCTGAGTAAGAAACCATATTTAATTTCATTGAGAAATGGTTTTGACTATCAAACTTCTCACTTTGAAACTTCATTTCTCATGCCTTAGATTATGTTGTAGCAATATTGAATGATTGGTTTCAAACTGAAGATTCATGCCATTCAATTGGGATAGCCTTTATCATGGCCTTTGTGGAAATTCGATGACATCCAGGGCGTTGCTTGTGCAAATTTTACCCCCAACACTGAGTATTTGGCGTGATAATATATCTATCAACTGCTCGACTGAAATATGTCAAGATACCTCACGATGAACCCCATCATCACCTCCTCGAATAAACAGAGCACTCACACTCTTGTTTTCCTGAGTTTAGGAGTATATGCATCAATGCCTCGATGGTCTACTGATGCATTGGGAAAATAAACAATCCTATTGGGATCTCCTCAGCTTGGCGCTTGACATCGAGCTATAGATCATAAAAAGGCTCCTTGTGTGCTTTGTTTAAAAGTGACCTGCTGCTTCTTATGACCATACAGTCCAAAAGAAAAATAAACAAACATTGGTCATTCACGTGGTAATTGGGGATCATTTGCAGCTTGTAAATAGAAAAATAAAACATGCTCTGGTCTCGTCTCATCGCAAGACATATCCATTGCATCTGTTGATCTACATCAACAACTTCAAGTGACTTATATTCAACATGACGACCATACATCTGAAGACAAAATATGACCAATATGCAATTTCTTTTTCCTGTTGATTGGCTCGAAGATCGAAACTTATGTATTCAACTGTCATCACAAAACAAAAACCGCAAAGCTGCAAAGAAGGAGAAAATTTGCAAGGATAATGGCTAATGCACGAGTGTATGAACTATTTTTCTTCATCATTTAATTAATCTGTGTGTTTAAATCTTGAATACACCTGCAAGCTGGGAAAACAATGATGAAAACACTTTATGTTTGCTAATGACACCTGTGTAATGTGTTGTTTTCTTTGAACATTTTGTAGTTGGCTTTGCATTCCTTCTACAACTTGCTTTTGGCGCCAACGAATTCACCTCTACAAAATTTGACATACACAAACACACATGCGAGTTGGAACAAAAAGATACATGCACGATTTATTGGTTGGCAACCATAGATGATTTTAGGGGCTAAATTTCTCTCATGGGCTAATTTTCCATGGTTTTTCCAAAAACGAGATTCGCAATTTTAAAAATGTTTCGCCCAAATTCTATAGGATAAAATTATTTTACCTTAAAAATCGCCAAAATTTTATAAAAACTATATAAAATCCTTAGAAATTTGAATATTTTTACAAAAATATCGCCAAACATTTATAATTGGCATATGAAGGATAAGTAAGATTCGCCAAGGTTTCTACATTTTAAACTAATTTTCCATGCTTAAAATCATCCTTGTTGGCGACTTCCTGCGTTTATTCTCCGTTGTGCTTTGTTTTGTAATGGGGATATATCCCACATGTAAGGTGGGGAGTAACACTTAACAGTTTATATATGTCACTATTTGTTTGTTCATTCGACGTGTAGTGCATGGGACACAATCCCCTCCTCATGGTTTGGTGTGATGCTTGGCACGTAGGCTTTGACTTGTATCTTGGTATGTTGTTGCTGACATATGTCTTGTGTGATTGCAGATGCATGGATCAAGGACTGTAGATTGGCCTTCAAGCCCAAAATTTTGGTAAAATATTTACAACCCTATATAAAGACCTGAGAGCCTTTTTATTTTTTAAGAGGCTCCAAAATTAAATACAAAGCCGAGATTTGGTTAATAAAACCAAAATTTAAAATCCAGAACCTCTGCCCTAGCAAATTCTGAGCCAAAAAGCCCTCCTTTCTTTAAACCACATTGAATATGAAGAATGTTTCCCAAACAAAACCTAAAAGACAAGAGGCAATTGATGTCAAAATCCATAACTTGTGATTACATTTATTTTGTGACATATCTAGAGAGGACATCTCAGACGAGTGTTTGATAAGTGTAGATGGAATTTTTATCACTTTCTCCTTTTAAATATGCGCCATGACGAATTTGATTTAGGATCCTTTTTAATATGAACTCCCCTTTGTAGGATAAAACATTGTTTTCGACCTACAATCAAAACCAATATATATAATTCAACAACGTTGATTTCCCTGTAATTATAGGGTCCTAACAATGGCTCCATATGGGGATGGAAGCTCCTTTGGAGGTTTCAAGAATCCATAGAACTATGAATTTCACAGACCAACTGATCCTTGGGCTTCCCCAAGACTATAAACTGAAATCCTGTGACCATTTCCTGTACCTGT
The DNA here is from genome assembly GCA_010110895.2 of Picea sitchensis. Classification (NCBI taxonomy): domain Eukaryota; kingdom Viridiplantae; phylum Streptophyta; class Pinopsida; order Pinales; family Pinaceae; genus Picea; species Picea sitchensis. Next base: position 63,394 of record SNQJ01S0008790.1, on the reverse strand, counting down.
TCCAAACTGGAGGGATACAAACCAAACTGAAAATAAAACTATGAAAAACTGAAAAAGAAAGAAGTGCTCATCCTGTTGAGCTTATTGGAACACTCCTACCTACTCTAATCTACTGATAATTTCATTGTTATAAATGATACAATAATTCCAGTGAAGCTAGTCAAGCAACTGATTATATACATTGACTTCTTGACTATTTATTAAAAACATTAGAGAAACAACTTGAATTTTTTTCCAGAAAACCCAAGCTGTGAAATGTAATGGCGACTGTAGATGGATGTGTACAATGGAACTCGAAATATTCTTCATATAATCAACTACAGGATCCATAAATTCATAATTTATTGATATACCATTTAGGCTCTCAATGACAAGTTGATCCTGGATGAATTTCTCAATTTCTTCATCAAGGTTGAACCTTGATTCCAACTCTACAAAATCGGGCTCAGAACCGTATTCTTCCTCTATCTGCATGTCAAATGGTATAACAATTTCCTCTCTTTATGGAGGATGAATACTTTCCAAGAACTGTTTAGGATATTGGAAATCATATGATTTAATTTGAACATCCAATAGTTCAAATCCATTTTCTAATCTTTCACAATTAAATCAAGAAAACAACTTTTACCTTCAAATGTGAGTCAACTGTGTTTCAAACAAAGAAATTCTGATGTTGATAAATGATCATCAATCTGAAATTATGCTAACTCATCCCTAAAAGTTTGTAGCACTTCACTAGATAAAAGGTTTTCCACATACCTTGTCATATTGTATCACCATCAATGCTCTAAAATATAGATTCTTTGGCAGTGAAGTCGCTCTGAACTTTTCAATCTCGGGATCTTGAACAATGGGGTCACCAGGTGAATGGTACAACCTTCCTGTGCTTGGATTTTGTTCACAATCAGAAGTCAAATCTGAACTTGATATACTTTTCTGGAGAACCTGAAAGCTCACTCCCCGGTATGGTCTCCACTATGTTACCACTCTGTAATTTGCCCAAGGCTGTGGGGCCAATCACAAAGGTAAAAACAAACTGCTTAGAGTCCTAGATCTAGCCCTCCAAGACTCAGAGAGGGATCTCTCTCTCTGATTTAGCTTTGTTTTAATAAAGATGTTAGGCTAGTTATAAGGTGCAAAATTTGTTTTAAATTTGAGAGGTTTGGTTGAAGGACTGTTTTAGAATTCCATTGGGTTATGGGGTTTGTTTATAAAGTAAGGATCAACTAAAATCTAGAAGTAAATGTCTCCACAGGGCGGGATAATAAAAATTGTTGGATCGTCTTATATTTAGTGTGGATGAATGGGATGAAAAGGGAGATAACCACTGAACATAGGAGAAATTAAGAATTCCTTTGCAAAGCTTCAAATGAATAACATAGAGATTATTGAAAAATCAAACACAAAGTATGCATACATAAATTATGCTCTATTACTTTCTTTCAATAATAAGAAATGAATGTGCATGAAAGATAACATGAAAATAACTAAAAACAGAAAGGGAACACACCACCAACGCCTCTACACGAGAATCCTGTCAATGCACTTCTCTATTACTAGTTGATCCTGAAATAATTACACAATGTAACAACCCTAGTAGAATATATACTTAGGGATTATTAAGTAAAAGATTTATTAGGTAATTATTTTTGCCTACCATGTTAATAACTAAACAAAGATTGATCTCATGATATTAATTAAGTAGTTATTAATTAATTAAAGGTTATAATTTTGATTAATTAATTAATTAATTAACTACCTATTACATTTAATAGCATGAGTATTAAATTTAATAGATTAATAANACGAGAGGATAAAATAATAAAGGAAAGGATAAGGGGAATTAACTAGGAGTAGGTAAGAAAGTAAAGGCATGAGGCAGTGAAGGAAGGATATGGAGGTGGAGGAGGTTTACGAAGGGAATTACCATTCTACGGGATTTTGGGGGGAGGTTTCTCTTAGATTTGTAGGAATTGAGTTTTGGAGTCGGATTGGATCAGTACATGCACTGGTTTGCTGGAGGTTTTGGGCACGGGGGCCAGGATATCCATATAATATCCTGGAGCTAGGTAGTTGTCCTAGTTGGAAGGGAGGATAGTAGGTTTGGGCAGTGTTGTTCAGTGCATCAGGCAACAAGAAGGCAACAACAAGGCAACAAGGCGAATTTGCATCAGACCCAGGTAATTTAAATTGTGTATTTTTTTTATTTTGCTATAAAATTTTATTATTTGTTGATAAATTTATATGCGAATGTGCTCAAAATAAGGAATATTTAAATTTTACTGTTTTGCTCAATTGAAAGAAATTAGTGAATTTTCTGAAATCAATACTGTTACAATTTATGTAATTATTTGATGTAAAATCTATTTGGCCCCTACATATGGTATCAGAGCTTTTGTTTGAAATCTTGGCCTAAGGGCCAAAACTCCAAGCTCTAACTCCAGCTATGCCTAACCTACAAACCAAACACAGAAATTTTAAAACAAATATAAAAAAAATAAATGCAAAAATAGAGACATATTCCAAGTTATTTCAGATTTGTATGAATTAGTCCAAAAAGGAATTAAAAATGTCCATATGTTGAAACATGAGACCATTCATCAAAGCGTTATGAAGATCAGATTTTTACCGACTCAGATTACTTAGAGAAAATTTACTAACCATGATAAATTTATGAAAGAATTAGTTTGTTAATGAACCAAATGCAAATTAGCAAGTGTCAAAATGCAAGGTTTAAACTTCAAACGCATGTGGTCAACCATTAACAAGTGAAAAGATAAATCAACTGTGTAAATAAAGGAAGCAAATCTGGGAATTTCCTGTGCAAATTAACTAGTTAAAGAACATAAAATAGTAAGCCACAAGAAACCTAGTAGATTTGCTCAAATGTAAAGTGAATCAGCATGTGCAATGGTTAATATCTCAGGTACTTTAAGTGTCTTTGGTTCAGATTTGTTTTAAGAAATTTGGGTTCATTTACAGCACATAAATCAGACAAATCTCAAAGTAATCTAAGTAGTGATTTGCATCATAAAAGGAGGGCGACCAGCCAGATAATCTGCTGAAAAATGAAAAGCGAACCCCTCCACAACAACCTGATATAAAGATTTAGCCTGTAAAAGAACTTGATCAGATTGTTAAAATAATTTTGGATGCAGATTTTAGAATTTTGTGGTTGAAAACTTGAAATAGACCAGTGCCTACAATATCCTCGGGCTATGGGGTCTAAAGCTAGCAACCAAAGAGGGTTCTACAAAGCATACAGACACCTTTCAACAATGTTAATGCCAGAGTGAGGGAGGATGATATGATATCAACCAGGGCCCAGACCCCAAAGCGAACTTCAAATTGTGAAATATTTTGGTATGTGTAGAAATGCATCAATCAATCATTTGCCCATAGTGAATTTTAGTCCTGAGTCCCATACCAGATAGACAAATTTAGGGTTATTCTTATCAATCTTGGGTATTATAAATTTATTAGGATTTTCCTATGCAATTTAAATCATATTCACACTATTCCCTGGGCATAGTTACACTGTATTGGGGCATATAGTCTGTGTGTATATTTCTAGGATGGGAAGGGGGTTGAAATTGATCTGCTAACCTCTGACCTATTTACAATAATGTGAGTGGGGAAGCAGCTAGGCGTTGTGGAATTACATTAACAATAATAGATGGCATAGGTGAAACATTGGAATAAAGTATTGTACCTGCTGAGAGACATATACAACGAAAAAGGACATCCACCACCAATGCTTGGCATAGCGCTTTCGTAGATCAGCGAATCTCCAGTCCTCCCTGGCTCCCCACTGCCATTCTTCCCTTCTAAAGTAACTGTGTGTGAGACGAATGCTCCATACACAAGTTAGAAATATCACAACCCTCGATCTCCATATATTTGTATGAAAGTAGGGATGAGTGGCATGATAGTAAGCCATCATCACAGGCAAAACAGCCCAGTACAAATCTATCAACCAAGTGCTCTTCTACAGTAAGTTGATGATCCAGAATATGATATCCACATTAAAAAAAAACAATATATTTAGGAGAGAAATAGGATGAGCAGAACACCATTTCCGTATTTCCCAGGAGGATGAATTGCCCAGATTGAGGAACACAATGTAGAAGATAATGGAAAGCCATGGCACAATAAAAGCCACCGCAACATTTTTCACATTCCCCATTTTTCTCTTTACTTTCAGCTTCCCTTTATACACAGTTTCACACGATGCACGAGCTGGAATCGAGAATCTCCACGTTCTTCACGAAAGCATTGAATCTGTGCACAAACTGGCAGATTGAATCATACCATCTCCATACCTTCGGAAATGACGATATCCTCTCCAGCAACAGGCTCAGATGAGATAGGTAAGGGCTCACTTTTAGACTCTAAATCAATGGGATTTGTATCCTCCTCGGTTTTATCTGTGAATTCGCTGTGGCCGATTCTCTTAGTATGCAAGTTAGTCTCGGTTTTGGAGCGGCAGGGCTTCCCGCAGGTAGTGCACACCAGATTAAGCACAACTTCAGTCGATTAAGAGAAATTGGCGTGGCCAGTTAGTTCGGCATGCTCTTGGGCTTTCTGTATGATACTTAGCTGATGACCATAGTTCCCACACATTAGCAAAAGACCCTCCATGACCAACGAGTCTTCATAGAGTTCACAGGTTTCGATCTGGGAACTTATTCCTTTGTTATGCCTTACTTCAAAGAATCAGATGCTTCTGGATTTTTATTTAGGCACCCTGCCCTTTTTCACTTTTTGGATTCCACATTTTGACACTCGAACAAGTTTTACTGGTCCTCTCAGGTACCTCTTACCATACCTGAGAGAAAACTCCGCAAACTGTACAGACTTGGGATTGGTTCCCAAGATTTTAAAGAGACTGGACTCCAGGTCCTGGATCTTGTCAGTGACCATATCAATATACTCCATTTCTTCAAACGATCTGGCAGTAGATACAACAATGGCTAGTGCTAGCAAAGTACTCAGAACAATGGCGAGGATGCGAGCCATGGCAGGCGAGACTCTTGGAACCTATGAATAGAGAAAAGGCAAGAGCTCAAACTTAAGAACACTAAATCCTCGTATCCAAACTTCTCAAAAAAAAATGCCACTCCCTGTAATGCAAACGGAGTCCTTCCATAGGCCTTCCACAGGCCTTGCAAATTCTACGAAGGGCACGTGGGTCACATGCAAGCCGCACGTTGCTGAATTGTGAGTCTTCGGGCAAGTGGGTGACATGCAATCCCCACATTGCCAATTCCAAGTCTTTTGTTTTTTTTTAATTTTAATTTTAGTTGTTATATTAAATTTTCTTTTATATTTTTAATTTGTTCTAAGTTGAATTACATATCAAGTGTAATTAAATTAACTAAATTAAATATATATTAATTAAATTACATTGAAAACTACTTCCAAGTGTTATTAAATTTTAATAAATAAAAAAAATCATTTTAATATATATCATTGATAAAAAAAAAAATTAAATCTCCACGAAGTGGCACCCATGGGAATGGAACTTGTGACCTATTGAAACCAAACAAAATGCTTCCACCAATAAGCCAAACATGTGACTTGAAATTAAATGTTTTGATTTGAAATTAATATTAAATTTAAGCTATTAAATTTTAATTTAATGTTAAATGCTAAATATAATTTAATTTAATGTTAAATTTTAATTTTAATAAATAGAATATAATTTAAATTACATATAGTTAATTTAGAGTTTAAGTTTTATGATTAATTAATTGTAAGATTAATTGATCATGTTTTAATTAATTATGTTTTAAATTAATTAAGTATTTTGTCTTTTAAATGAGTAAAACAAAAAAAAATTGAATTATTAAAGGGTTTTGAACCCGCGACCCCCACCAAGTGAAGAGCCTTAAAAAGAACACTAACACCAACATGCCACACATATCACTTTTACAAATAAATTCACATATAAATAGTTTAATTATCAATAATATCAAGGTACCAGCCTCAAGAATAATCTCTGATTATCCAAGTGTCAGGCTCATGAGACCTTACACACAACTCATCGAGCCAAGTGCCAAGTCCCTCCACTCCATTCCACCAGTCAAGTCAACACTAAATCTCAATGCGGCATTCGAAAATGCCAACACTACACGCCAAGGAAAAGCTCCTGAGTCAAGCATCGAAGGATATTTAGTTATAAGCGAAAAGTTAAAAGGACTTAGACTAGGACAAGTGAGAAGGAGGCGACATATGCACTAGGAGAGTAAGCATAGGAAGTGGCGAGTATGGCGCAAGGCTAGAGTAGCTACATGGCAAGGGAACAAATAATTTTTTTTCATGAGGGAGAAGAAATCAAGCTTAGATGCTTAATCCTAACCCTAACCTAGCCAATCCCCTAATGGAGTAATGTCTGTTTACAGAGAAGTAAAGAAAACTTACGCCTAACCCTATTTCTAAGTTTAAGTAGCACCAATTTGAAATGTCCTTGAACTCACCCTAACAAATTTGTGGTGATGTAGGTTAAATCATACAGGATGGTCAGGACTCGAAGGAGTCGAGGCAGGGGAGTGTCGTCGCAAGCACTGCCAACACCGCCAGTGCCACCACCACCATCGCCCAAACTAGCCCTCATACTGCGCTCATTGGAATCCATTAATGAGACTTTAAAGGGGAGACAACCGACAGGGATTGAAGTGGAACCCCCACTGTCTGGAATGGGTAATCCAAAAGCGTCAAGGGATTCAAGGGGAGGATCTCCACCTAAATACATCACGTGAGAATTGCAGAAGATCAAACTTACAGAGTTTGCCGGGGGTCGCGTCAGTGAACGCGCG
>SNQJ01S0008790.1:33072-56566 GCA_010110895.2 Picea sitchensis | reverse complement strand
AACTGAAGTCTTAAGTCTAGTTCTATTTTAGAACTAAAGTGTAATGTTGAGTTTCAACTAAAGTATTAAGTCTAGTTCTATTTTCGAACTAAAGCATACCAGTCTCTAGTCTAGTTCTATTTTCGAACTAAAGTGTAATGTTGAGTTGTAATTAGTCTCAATTATGGTTCTAAGTTAGAAATAAAGTATGAATATGAGTTATGATTAACTCATGCAAACAGGTTACTATTTTGAGTCTCTCCTCCTCTCCTCCTCAGCCTATATAAGCAGAGGTCGAACCCTCTCTTCAACAAAGTTTTGATATGCAGGTTAAGGGAGAAGAAATAGAGGAGTAGATCAGTGATAAAGAAGCAGCGTACCAAAGAAACATATCAATGTTGTATATCAATAATAGAGGCAACATATCAGAGGTGTATTTCAGTAATGTATTTTAGGTCTTTGTCAGGTCGGAGTCATCTTGGCAAGCTCTTTAAGAGAAGAACATTCATGGTGGATATTTGTAAGAGATTTTACATTATTAATGCAATAAAGGAATATCGTTTGTCGGGGTTCTTCTACCTGTATAGGGTTTCATATTTGGTGGATCCCACCATGTATAGGCAGCTGATTGGATCATTGATGTACATGATCCACACTAGGCCAGATATATGATATGCAGTGATTTCAATGAGTCATTTCATGACTGAACAAAGACATAGAAACTGGGTGGAAACAAAGCACATTTTGAGATATCTCAGAGGAACCATTACTTATGCTCTGAGATATACATCCAGTGGTGGTTTATTTCTACATGGGTATGGAGATGCATACTGGGTAGGAAGCCTTGTGGGTCAGAAGAGTACTTCCGAATACTTCTTCAATTTAGGATCCGCTATGATCTCTTGGTCAAGCCGTAAGCATGGATCCATTTCACATAGTACAACAGAGGCAGAGTACATTGTAGCAAGTGATGCTATCAAGGAAGCAGTATGGCTCAAAAAATTGATTTTTGGGTTGTTTTTTGACAAGCTCGAGACGATGGCAGTTCACTGTGATAATCAAGGTTGCATAAAATTGACAGAGAACCCATTATTTCATGACAGGTCAAAACATATTGACATGAGGTACCACTACATCCGAGACTTGGTCCAGAGAAAAACTGTAAAGTTGCAGTACATAGCCACAAGCGAGCATATAGTTGATATCATGGCCAAGCCTCTGACCTCGGGACAGTTTGTGCAACTGAGAGACAAGATTGGTGTGGTTGAGAATGATTCCCTCACTAAGAGGGAGTGTTAAATTTGGCAGCATCAACAATCATTCTCCAATGAGAGGCCATAAGGGCCACCCTGAGGCTAGCTAGGGAGATTTGGAGAATCAACCAGTCTTGTGAGGTATTGACAAAATCCAGGCGAAACGTACAACCTCTGTGAGTCAAACCAAAATTCAGGATGAACAAGATGCTATGTGATTCTAATGCAAAATTTAGGGGGGATGTACAACCTCTGTGAGCATAGATAGTCTAGTGCAAAAGTCAGGGGGAACAAACAACCTCTGTGAGAATAGACAGACTAGTGTAAAAGTTAGGGGGAACATACAACCTCTATGATCCTAGTCAAACCTTGTGAGCCATGAGAAAAATTAAAGGAATCTAACAAAAGTTAGGTTGAATATAAAATTCCTATGAGCTAGAAAAAAACAATATTCCTAATATTGAAAATGATATAAATGTATTGATCTAGTGCATTGTCACATGTAACATTATCCACCATGAAGAGAATTTTGAATTGCCCTGCAAAGATTCAAGTTGTAACTGAAGTCTTAAGTCTAGCTCTATTTTAGAACTAAATTGTTATGTTGAGTTGCAACTAAAGTCTCAAGTCTAGTTATATTTTAGAACTAAAGTGTAATGATGAGTTGCAACTAAAGTCTCAAGTCTAGTTCTAATTTAGAACTAAATTGTAATGTTGAGTTGCAACTGAAGTCTTAAGTCTAGTTCTATTTTAGAACTAAAGTGTAATGTTGAGTTGCAACTAAATTCTTAAGTCTAGTTCTATTTTCGAACTAAAGCAACAAGTCTCAAGTCTATTTCTATTTTTGAATTAAAGTGTAATGCTGAGTTGTAACCAGTCTCAGGTCTAGTTCTAAGTTCGAACTAAAGTATGTAGCTGAGTTATGATTAACTCATACAAACAAGTTACTATTTTGAGTCTCTCCTCTTCTCCTCTTTAGCCTATATAAGTAGAGGTTGAACCCTCTCTTCAACACAGTTTTGATATGCAGGTTAAGGGAGAAGCAATAGAGTATATCAGTGATAAAGAGGTAGCATACCAAAGTAACATATTAGTGTTGTATATCAAAAATAGAGGCAACATATCAGAGGTGTATTTCAGCAAGGTCTTTTAGGTCGTTGTCAGGTCAAAGTCATCTTGGCAAAATCTTTACAAGAAGAACATCCATGGTGGATATTTGTAAGAGATTTTACATTATTAATGCAATAAAGGAATATTGTTTGTTGGGGTTTTTCTCCCTGTACAAGGTTTACCTAGGGTATATGTGTTGTTGATGTGCGTTCTTACTTATCTACATAGTTATTGCTATTCGAATATGATTTGGTATTGTTGAAGTGTATTAAGCTGGAATCAAAGTATTGAAGAAAATCAAAGAATTAATCTGCATAAGAAATCAAGCTCATAATTTAACATACGAGACTCCATGAGCCAAAAGCTAAGGCACTGAAACTGTGTGTTCTTGGTAGCTCACAGGGAGCATTCCATCCCCTGTGGAGCCAATGTTATCACATGAAGTTGTCAAGGGTTGTATGTGTTTGTTATTTATACCTAAGTTTGTACCCTTTCCTCAGATCTCTCTCTCACTCTCTCTCTTCCACACCACCAAGTCCTATAATATTTCCCTCTGACTGATAAAGTCATTTTCCCCCTTTGTTGATGACCTGGTTTCCCTTGGTGTCTTTTCTGACCAAGTCCCTGCTCAAAGATTTTCTTTTTTTATCGAAGAAGGATGAGAACTCATCATCGTTTTGTCTTGAATTACTGGTCATTTTGTTTCCTGAGCCCACATAAAGTCATCCAAGTCCTTGTTTACATAGGAATCAACCATGAGCATAAAAGGACAACACTCAGAGAATTCCATCACGGGCTAGAAGAGAGCATACGGTCGGGTTCATTTTTCAACGACAGAGATCCCAGGAGAAGTTCAAATCAACGACCCTCAGGCATTCAGAATTATAAATTTGTGTGAGGTTTAGCGCTAGATAGAAGCCCCAGAATTAAGGATCAAGCGTCACATGTCTTTCTCCAGTGGATGGGCACGATTTGCTTCAGATTTTAGGTTTCGTGATTTTTGGGACTTATCCTCTCGATTTCCTCCAAAATCGTTTTTCCCAGAGTGCACAGATCTTTGTCATGTGTCTGTCTCCAATGGACGGTCATCATTTGCTTCGCCATTTCAGGTTTCAGGAGTTTTGGCTCCTCTCTTTTTGGTTTCCTCCAGAACACATTCCCGTGGAGTGCATGGATCTCTTTCGCATGTCCTCCCAGATCAAGCGGCTCAGATCTTCTTTGGACTCCAGAGTTTCGGTGTTCTTGCTCCCTCCTTGTTTGCAAATTCCTGAAGTGTTTCTACTGCAGAGTTTCAATTCTTTCGCCACCTGTCCATCTGACATTGACACGTGGCACTCATTTCAGGCCAACACATCACACTGGGAGAGTATCACTCCGGGAGTTTTCCATACAAAGAAAGCATAGTTCTCCGAATCCTGGAGCCCTGAAGTCACAAAATATTTAAATGATAAAAACGACCTAATACAGGTTTAATTAGTGATAAGAACACACTAATCACTTCACAAGTTCGGCACTCCAGGAGTTATATACACTTTTCATTCAAAATATCTCGAACTCCAAAGTGTCAAAGATACTTGGCACCCATCAATTTCGACGTGTGGTGCTCCTCTGTTAGAGACACATGGCATCCATCTAGCACTTTGACATGGCACTCATTTCAAGCATTTTTGGACATGTATTCAACCTATTTTTGATTGACACATGTCACCTCTCCGTCCACGACACATCATCACAGTGACGTCAGGTCACCTCGTCATCTTCGGGAAGCCATCATCCGAGAAATATTAGTGTTCATCATCAAAGGTCCCTAGCACCAAAATTGGTGCCTTCCCCAAGAATAATTAAAGAGTTTATAAGGTTGGAAGGCACGTAAAGCTTTAGCGGTGGTGCTAAAATAGTGGGACTTCCCAGACCTCATGGTGCAATCAGATCAATGATCGCCAATCATTTCAACGCCACAAGTTGTGCAGACATTAAAATCCAAAGTCGGGATGACATCCTAACCACGGTTTGGCGAGGAGGCTACATGGCGAAAGAGGGTGCATTTCGGGCCCGAAAGCGGTGTGGGCCTAAATCGCTTCTCACGGCCCCAAAATCACGTGGGCATATAATATCGTATCTTACAGAGATAGGTGATCGCCCGCTAGTTGTCCAACCATGCTCCAATCCCGAGAAGGATTCAATTAATGAGCAGGCACTGGTAGCTGAAACCTCATATCAGTCCATAAATTGAAAGAATAGAGTTATGGCTAAGGAGACAGAGCTGTCATCCCAAGGTTTTGCGATGGAAGGTTTTTTCTGCAGGCCCATGATGATCTGAGCTTGTGTCTAATAGAAGAATACACACACAGTCTGATAGAAGGATGGATAGACGTAAAGATTTTAACGAGGTGGCCAGAGCACACTCCTGGTAGTTGTGGACTGATTTGAGTATAAATAGATCAGTTCAAAATTTTCTTAAGTTCGTCGAATGGTTGAGGAGAGCTCCCTATTTTGTAATTTTGATGCGAGAACTATTCTCTGGTTATGTACAAGACTTGAGACTTTCTCATTAATAGAAGTCAACTTATTTCACCTCTTTGTTTAAACTATGATGAAACGCTTGTGCATGGAGGATCTAGACGAGGGTTGTGGTTGTATTGTAATGTAGGTTTGATTATAATGTTGTTGTGACCTATTTCAATACCTTCTTTTGTTATCTTATTTCCCCTTATGTTGAAATGATTACGCATGGAGGATCGAGATGAGTTGTTGTAGCTGCATGGTAATGGAGGTTTGATTATTATGTTGCTATGACATATTTCGGTGTCTGAACTTAAGTTCAAGAGTACTCTTGTGCCTGATTTTTTCTTCACCAAGATCCTTGAAATCCGGATGCCGATGGCAGACTTGTTCACTTTTCTCACTAAGTTTTCCCTCTACTCATCTTTAACCTTAATCCACTGACTGAATTTAATGAGGACCTCATTTCCCTATGCATTGCTTGTTCGGTTTTTGTGTTAAATCATTTGTGTACTGATCTTTGTCCATTTGACCTCCACTCATAAACCTACCTCCACAAACATTTTGATGGCTACTGGGCTTATCCTCTTGCAGTCCGGGGGTGATTATCAGTGCTAACATAAACTATCAAATAAATGTTGAATTTACTAATTAGAAAATTCTTTGTTCATTATGATTAATTTCTTATCGTATAGTTGAAACGTACCCTTTTTCCCAAGTACCTCAACAAGTTTTTGAGACAATTTCAAAACTTTTGATACTATATTAAATAATACAAGAAACAATGCAAACACATGCAATAATCAAGATTCACATAAACATTCATGAGTCAATAATGAATACACTAAATATTAAAAAATACATGCATTATACAACATTAAACACTACATAGCACATCTTATATATATATATATATGATGGTCAACTATTTCTTGAAAATAAGTTCTCTCTCTCTATATAGAGAGAGAACTTATTTTCAATAAATAGTTGACAAACCTTATCCTTTGTTACACATTAACTCTTTACAATAGGTCACCCTCGAGCTGAGGCTATGAATATACAAGATGGGTGTGTAAGTTGATTCTAATTTCACACATCAATCGGCTATCAAGCTCTCACAATTTCCTCAACCACACAACAATTCCCAACTTACCAACTCCATTTCCCCCTCTTGTTGCACAACCTAAACAAATGAACCCCCTTCTATGAAATGTAGCCCCTTAGGTTGTTCAACTTCTTTGTAGGGCTCCAATGCGACATGACAATAAATATTGATGTTGGAAATTCCATGGATTCTCAACTGTGGAAATTTCTTTCACAACTGCCATTATTCCCATACAGACAACTACCATCATTCCCATGCACAAAGCCATTAATTTTCTTGCTCGAATAACAAGTAGATACCTAAACCAACTAGTAATGGCTCTCTATCTCCATGGTTTTCATTTACATGGAAAAAACCAAAAACAAAAATAACCAAGAATGATAGAGGAACGACTGAAGAATGAATGAGGAACCGTCGACAACCAAAATCATAGTTTATATAATTGCACGTAAGTACTTTTCTAAACTAATTCCAAGATGAGTTTAATAAATATTATAATTATTAACTTAACCCCTTCTTGTGGAATGATAACCCCTATGACTCTATCCTCCATTTTGCAATACATTTTTATTGTTAATATTCAATGTTCTTACATTGCTAAGTTTTTTATCCTTTCATCATGTAAATAAAATATATTACTAATTTATAAAGATCAAAACGAAGTATTATAATAGTGATCCATTCTTCTAACACAACTAACCTATCATTATACCTTGTCCCTACATGATTTTAGAATATCAATTTTGTTAAGATGAACATATAAATTTGTGGTCTTCTCTAGGATCATACCTTATTTCAATTTAATAAGGACCAAGATCATGAAGCATATCCTCATTCTCATGGTCCATGGAAGGGGACTCAAGTTAGCAGCAATAAACACGATGGGTTAATTCACGAGTATATAAATCAAACAATAGTGCTTTCACTTGAACATTAAATATGGAATTTTTCCTAATATTTAGGTAATATGATTTTTTTGCTACTATATTCCTTGTGGCTTTTGGGAAACGATGTGAAAGGTGGAGGACCCTACACAATGTGAACCTGTACTATCATCCTATGTAATTTTACCCTTTCCTATAGGTGTCTTTCACTTATCAACCTGTAGCCATATTCAACAAATACTAAACAAACTAAACCATAAAATAATGAATTAGTGAAATGCAAAATATTCAACAAATACTAAACAAACTAAACCATAAAATAATGAATTAGTGAAATGCAAAATAAACGAGAAGACGTACATTACGATTACCTATTATAGTCTACGAGAAAGTAGATATTTATAGATCATGACAAATTCAAATGTATTATTGTCCTTCGTGTTCATGAAATAATGTATTTTTGGTTTATTTTTGTTTTTGTGTGGATATATAGGGAGGGGGAGAGTGTAATTTGCATTCCGGTTAATATGAGGATTTTTCATGAAAGGATCACAAGCCACATTATATGGCTAATGTTTCAAATATAAAAAAGGGTTCGAATTTTAATAAAAGGAAGTTAATATCATGAGTCAAATATATCAAGTTTTCCATTACCACGCACCTAATATTAAATGGTTTTTGGTGTTTGAACTTATTAAAAAAACACAAAATTAATTAGAATAAGTAATTAGAATAACTATACAGGTTAATGTGATGCTAATAAAAATCATTGTATAAGATTTAATAATTAGTATGTCATTACTATGCATTTCATATTAAATGGTTTTTGGTGTTTGAAATTATTAAAAAAACATAAAAGTAATTAGAATAATTACATAGTTTAATGTTGTGAATGCTAACAAATATTATTTTATAAGATTTAACGTTATTGATTAGCTCATATGCATTTCATATTAAATGGTTTTTGATGTTTGAAATTATTAAAAAAACATAAAAGTAATTAGAATAATTACATAGGTTAATGTTGTGAATGCTAACAAATATTATTTTATAAGATTTAACATTATTGATTAGCTCATAATTTATTTAAAGTATAGTTTATTGATAATAATTTCCCTTCACTTATTGTTTTTATTCCATATATTACAATCTAGTTTTCATTGTTCTCCTCGAACACATAATTGTGTTTTTCTTTTTTGCTCTTTGCATTACAACAAAAACATCAATTGAAAGAGGTTTTAGTTGAACAACTTCTCCTTAATCTATTTTTAATGGAGGATTCTAATGAAGGCTAGTGTGAATATGTTATTTTCTAGTTTTCCTAAACAATCATGATGCACTAATGTCATTTAATATGAATTGTACCAATGCTCCATGACAACAAGCACATGAAAGCAATAACATGACAAAAATACATCATGTTCCACTTTGGTAAAGGTGCATAGATGCTCTCATTGGTATAGGTGCAAAAATGTTTGCAGAATAATGCACATCAATGTGCCAAGAACACATCAATACAATAGTGATCCACTTTTATCTGTGTGCACTTGTAATTGACATTGGTCATGGAGCACTAGTTCTTTATAACTCATGTGCAATAGAGCTCCAATGACCAAGAAAGACACCAATGCTCCATTTTGTATGGGATCATTGATGTGCCCAATAGTATTGAAGAACCAAACAATACTTCTCATTTCCTTTACGTTATTAAAAAAAGGTACGAAAACCTCAATATGACTCTTAAAAAGAGGAAAACGTGAGGGTTTCTTTCATTTCTTCATTTCATGCAAGGGAAGACGAAGTGCTTCTACAATAGAACGAAATAAAAAAATTCCATGAATGTAGGGAATGAAGTGTTTTGTTGTCATTATTTAATTTCTTCCCATTATTGATTTCAATTTTTTTATTTCCTTTTCTTACTGATGTTCCTAATTTCTTAGCTAGTTTTGTAATTTTTTGTCGATGGTTTGAGGGTTTTCCCTCTATTTTGTAAGTTAATGGAGTATTTTTTAAGGTTTTTACTTCAATGAATATGGCTAGTGGATGAGGGGATGAGGGATATATCGATAAAGAAAGGGGTACATTTTTATGTATCATGGATGCACATACATAGGGGTTTTCACTTCCCTTTATTTGTAGGTTCACAAGGTTTCTCTAAATAGAAAAATGTTCTTCCATAATTATCTTGGAGCATTGATGCTCCTCATAGTTATGGAGGCATGGTATTCCTCTTTGTCATGGAAGCATTGGCACTCCTTTTTGGTAAGTGAAGATCGATTGTTATGACTCACATTGGGTCATAACATTGTTGCTCCTAATATACTGAAGAACTAAAAAATAATTCATATTTAATTTTTATATAACATATTAAAAGTGATATAAAAAACTACAATGTGACACTTCAAAGAGGAAAAAGTGAGGGTTTTATTCATTTCAACTCTTCATGTGAGAGAAGAGTAAGAGGAATTGTTTCTACATGAAAATGAAATACAAATAACCATGAATGCATGGAAAGACAAAGAGTATTACAACAAAAAAATTTCCCTCTTCATTATTTATTTTATCCCCATATTGATTATATCTTTTTTATATTCTATTTCTTGGTAATGTTTATAATTTCTTCAATGGTTTTATTAGTCATTTTTTCTATTCTAAGGTTTTTACCTCTATTTTTGAGGATAATGTTGGATTTACTTTCATGTCTTACATCAATGTATATGGTTAGAAAACGAGGGATAATTTCAACCAATAAAGAGGTACATTTGTTGTATTATAGATGGATATACATAGTAGTTTTCGCCTCCTTTTTTTTGCACGTTCATGAGGTTTCTCTGAGCAAAACAATGTTCTTCCCTAGTGATCTTGGAGAATCAATGCTCATCTTGGGTAGGTAAGCAATGGTGCTTATGTTTGGTACAAAAGAATTATTGTTTATCCTAGGTATAGAAGCACTAGTGTTTCACTTTCATGTGGAAGGGCTAGTTCTCTTCTTTGGTAAAATGAAAGAAATGGTCCTCGTAGTAAACAAAAGAACATACCAATAAATTTTATTTTTTTAACTCATTAAAAGTGATGGGAAAACTGCAATATATGACTATTAAAAAATGAAAAAGTGAGGGTTTGTTTCATTTCTACATTTCACATCAGAGAAGAGTAAGAGAAGTTGTTCCTACATGAGGAATACACATAATATTGAATGAAGCATGGTGAACCTCTTTCTCCCTCTTCATTAGTTTTTTTGTTCTCATTATTTTATTTATTTATGTTATTTTCCATTTATCTATATCACTCCTTATTATTTATTGGTTTGAGGGTTTTTCCGTTCATTTTCAAGTTAATGTATTTGTTTTAGTTTTTTATGTCAATGAATATGGACAACAAATGAGGGGCAAGTTTGACCTTGAAAGGGTCACATTTCCTTGGAACATGGGTGCATGTTCCATGCATGCTCAAATGAGTTTTCACCCCTATTTATTTTCTATTACACAATATTTCTTTCACTTATGTCGTGTTCTTCTTGGTTGTAACGACCCCGCCGTTATGACAAAAAAAGCGACACATTTTTTATTTTATTTTTTTTCATTTAAAACATCACAATAAACATTCAACATCTTCGACACATCATTCACATATAATAACGACACAATAATAATGCGTTAATAATCCAATAAAACACATTTATGACAGATCGCCACCGTGAACAATGACAAGCACTTCAATGTATTAACATATTAATTAGCAGCATCCCAACATCATTGCATTATTCAGTCCATCAATCATATATCATTAACCAGGGTGCAAGGGTAACCATCATCGTATCAATCATACATCAAGAGTTAAATAATCATTGCGTGCAAGAGTAACCAATTCCAGAACATTTGCAAGACAACTTAATTAATGTGTGAGAGAAAACTAGATACTAATCAGTCATGTCACAACATAATTTAATGTGTAGTGGTCAACACAATTCGACATATATTCCACGGTGAGCGAGAAATATAATATCTAAACAATCATTTGTTACAACACATTTTCATGGCACCATAAGTAAATAACCAACAACCATTCATTATATTGACTTTTCAACATGAGCAAGAAGAGAAATCTAATCATTACACAATACATCATTCAATACCTTAATTTGTCATGCGCACAAGAGATAAACTAAGTTTAAAACCATCAATCAAGAATAAACTAATTAAAATAAATAACTAAACATTTGAAACTATCATTCCATACATTAAATTTCCATGCGCGCAAGAAATAAACTAATCTAAGAAAGCATGCATCCCCGTCATTTATTGCGCAAGAGTACCCAAGCCTTTTTATTCCAAGACACAAAGATATCTAATCTCGTAATTGATCATACTTAACAATGATTACAAGGAGCTAAGTAAATCTAAAAATCTTTAACTATCTTTATGACATACAATTTGTTTGCACAAGAGATCCAAAAAATATATAACCATCATACATTACATAAAAATCATATGCACAACTTGCTCTTGTATACAACTAATCTCCACCAAATTTATCTTGTAATTAAACTAACCTCCACCAACTAAGAGCTAAGTTCAAATCTAAGGGCTTCCCAAATGGAGGCCAAGAAGCAATTTCAATGTTTTATCAACAACACAACTAGTAATTATTCCAACACTTTTTCATGGAAGTTACTCATAATATTTAGGTTAGATTCTTATTGAAACCTACAAGCTCGCATAATTTTTCTTTTAAACCTTTCCATTATATTGACCACATATAAAATTAAATTTAAATTCAAATGGAGCATATTTAGTTAGAGAACATAGAAATGCAAGTTTATTTTTTTAAATGAAAATCAATACTATGCAAATTGTAGTTGGTGACACTGATCTTATTAATATGAAGGGATTCTTTATATCAAGAGCATAACTTGAATACGTTACTTACAACAATATGGCTTTTTACAGTTTCATAATATGATATATAAAAGAGATATTGCTCGAGAATAAAAGATCCGTTATAACTCTATTAAAAAACATACAACCACTAGGTAAAAGGACATTAACGAGCTTGATCGTTTCCTTTGCCTAATTGATCTCAAATTCCTTATATGTTAAGACAATATATGTTAAACCTAATATAATATTTCTAAAGTATATTGTAAACTTTTCTTTATTTGACCTTTTCTCTTGAAAAAGCATCATTCAAAGGTGTGTCACAGAAGGCTACAGATTATTCATATTCCATTCTTTTTCTATCTTTGTTTCTGTTATTCCATTCTTTTGGCGATTCGCGCACTAAAAATGAAAAATTTGAAGACTCTCTCGTATTTTCGGTGGCCATCCTATAACAGTAGGTTATTGGAGGCCTGGGATGAGCGTTCTCACTTCTTATCTTTTGAGTTTTTTGTAAGTTGCAGAGAAGATATGGGTGAGCTGTCGAGGATTCTGAAAGTTTGGGTGATCAAGGCATCGAAATTAGTGATAAAGATTGAACAGATATAAACACCATCGAAAGTAAGGGGTATCAAGGAATTAAAAAAAACCAACAAGGCATCCTCACATTGTTTGCGGGCAAAGGACTTGGGGATAACCCCATCCTGAAATTTATTTAATAACAACTCCAAATATTAACAAAACAAAGGAAAGGCAAAACCAAACGCTGGAAATAACATTAAGAAGCGACAAATCATTCCTTAAGATAAGCACTCTTGAATAAGGTGCTGGAAAACTCAGAGACACCTTCCCATCAATAAATTACCTCGAAATTCCTGAATAACTCCTGGCCTTTTGCTAATAGAATGTGTTGAAATAATTTATGCTGAGAAATAATAATAATCCAGGAAATCTAAGGAATCGAAAAGAAAAAAAAAAATCGTTGAGCACCAGGTATAATTTCGGAGGGTAGAATTTGTCCCTTAGTTGCACCTAGATCATTCGGACAAAAGGGAGATAAACCTGGGCGTTCCTCAACAACGCAGAGGAGAAGAGTGAAACAACGCTCAGATACGTTGGGATTCCTCCAAAAATCCGCAGGGACACTACGCCCATACGCAGAGGACGAGTTGCGTGGGTTTACTCCACCCAGAACGCAGGGAAGGGAATTCAATGACACTGCAGAGAGAAGCACATGAAAACGTGGGGAATGAAGAGAGCTTGGGGCTGGGTGCAAGCCTCCCAGCGCAGAGGTATCAAGGTTGATTCTCTGTAACCACAATTTTGAACGTTGGGCCAAACCAGAATGGAATGCTGACGCAAAAGCGACAAATGACAGGAGAAGCCCAAGGGAACTCGTAGAACATAAAATAACTCAGCAAAAGAAGCGCAGATGTACAAGAAATAGGTAGATCCAAAGGAAAAAGAAACGCAAATTGTCAAAAATGTTGAGGGCAAGCATTAATACACAAGGGCAATTCGTTTGTGATGGGTGAATTTAAGAACTAGGAACTGGGTAAGGAGTCAAATAAGGAAAACGTCATGTCTCCTTCAATCACGCATGGACTGGGAAGAAGGTGTTCCAAACGCAATGGTGAAACAAATACTTAAAATGAAGAGCATAAGTTTACTGTGGGAAGGGTCGTAAAAACGCAATCAAGTTGAGAAATTTGCAAAACTTAGGAAAAATCCCAACCCTTTTTCCAATTTTATGAGATTGCCTCAATGGGTTCATCATCAAGAGAGAAAAGAGTAGGTCTAACCAAAACATATAGGTAGAGATGATGATGAGGTATTCCTATTGGGAATTCAATTTCATTCCAACATTCAAGAATGCAATAACACTATCATAATATCATTTGAATACACTTTAAATTTTTCCATCAAATAATACACAATATTACACGCAACTTAAGCACACAAGTCTTCTTCGTTCCAGATCTACTACAAAACAAATTACCCACTACATTTCCAGAGATCCATTAAAATTTTCATCCACAACTAACCTATACAAAGAATTTAAACAATTACAAGTGCAAATTTAACATGCGTACTGTAACCGAAGTCGAAGAATCCGAAGTGGTTGTCCCGCACTTGGGCTTAGTCCAGCTGCTGCTCGCTAACTGCTGAGACCTCACCGATACCTCCCAGCCAACGCTAGGGGTACTCGTCTTCCCCCTGAGCCCCCCAAGCCACAAAGGGGCCACACACATAAACCAAAGAAAGCTATCTTCGAGCTCGCCTCGCAAGGTCGAGCTACCACTCTTTATTTGAGCTCGGTATCCCAACTCCCACAAGAAAAATCAGTCAAGAGAAAAAAAATCCAGCAGCATAACCTTATGGATACCAGACATGATAATTTCCCCTCTTTTTCCATTTCTTTTATAGAGTTCTTCTTAGTGACACTTCCATTTGCACATTAAATTTGTTTTATTAAAATATAATTAGGAAATATTCTCCCTCGTACACTTGTCACCCGATCCCTTAGTTGCACCATAATTTCATTTAGTTAATTAAATTAAATTGCCAATTTCCCTCACCCACCTAAAAGCGTTCCTCAATGTCTCTTTATTCCCTCACATTTCTTTCATGATTGACGTCTTTCTTAAAGCTTAGTTGAATTAATTTTAAGAAAGTTCTCTAGACTAGATTCCTTTCTATGTTCCACATTCTTTTTGCATTTAATTTCCCCCTTTTGTCTAAGTTCAAATTTAACAAGTTTTGCACATAAACAACAATTAAATTTTTTTGATAATTTATTTCTCCTTTAAGTTATAAATTTGATTTTTCTTCATCCCCCCTTTATTAATTGATTAATTATTTTTTAGTCTTCGTACCCTATTTAGACCTAGGCTTCAATTTCAACTAGGCTTAGAAAAAAAAATTCAGGGATATTTTATAATTAAAATACTTTAATCAAACCTAATTATTTTAAGGATGACCATGTCAAAGTAAGATATTGTTTTCTAGACACCTAGGTTCATTGACTCACCTTTGTTTACAAACTGTGGCATTCCCTTCAAGACGCACTGCGTGCTCCAAGGGTGTTACTCACCTTTATTCATGTTTCATTTATGTGATGTGCCCTTTAAGATGCACTACGTTCTCTAAGGGTGCCACTCACCTTTTGAATGATTTTGGTAGACGTCCAACCCTTGGAGTCAATACTCTGTGAGGCGATCATGTGGGAGACTAAGGGCCTCTAAGGAATAAAGACTTTGCCTTATTACGTGCCCCTTAAATCTTTGTGAGTGATTATCTCAGTCTGCTCTCACGAGATTGTGGATCTCTCAAACTAGGTAATCATTAACCTACAATCCGAACCACGATGGGAGTGCTAGTAGGGTGTGGCAGGACTGTTACCACACATCTCCCTCAATATCTCTGGTTGTCGTGCATGACCCCTTTACTCCAAATGTGAGTTTGATTAGCAAGCTATCGTCAGTCTGCATCCATCAACGAAACATGCCAGCGATCCATAAACAACATCATAATATACCAGTCATATGTCACATATGTAATAAAAAAAATGCTCAAACCATAAATAGTCCACTCCCTGACTCGATCCACAATCCAAGGAGGTCCATCGATGCCACTAGCATCCTCAATCTGTCAAGAGTCTTGCACACTCAAGAGAAACCAATCAATAACACCCATCGACACATATATAATCAAATAACATATCATCATATCCACAACATCATCATAATCCATAAGCGAAACAATCAATCATATAATGAACCAGATCACTTGCATGCAAGTGTCCTCAAAGAATAAGTCACATCAAGTACGTGCAAGAGAGGGATGTTACATTGGTTCTCTTGGAGTTCCAATGCTCCCATTTATATGGGAGCATTGGTGCTCTGTGTTGAATAACCAAATCCAGTAGTGTTCTTCTTTAGTATAAGGGCATTGATTCTCCACTTTAGGCATACTACCTCTAGTATATGAGGGGTTTTGGTTACTTTTTGTCAAACATGTTTCATGTATCAACTTAATGGTTTTGTAATTACAATATATTCAGTGATCAAATGGTTTATGTGCTTTAGCATTTACAACGGTTTGTATGGCTGGTTTCACTACCCTTCTTATAATGTAAAAATTAACATTTCAATATTATTAATTAATATTATTAATTATTGTACATTTTCATAATAACATTTTCTATTTATTTCTAACACCTTGTTTATCAATACATATAAATAACAAATCCATGACAAAAATTAATGACTTCATTAACAAATACCACCAAACTTTTCATTCTAAATGCGTAAGGACACCATGAAATCCCTTAAAATGGATTTAGTAAGTTATATATGCAATCCACTTCATATATGTGACTGAACCCACCATAAACCTTTCTAATATAGGATAAATTCAAACTAGAACAAAGTTATTACTTTATTAAAGTTAATAAGGTACACATCTCAATGAAACATAATGATGCACAAAGGGATTAAAGTTATTTGTTAATCGATCCATTCTCTCCTATAGTAATTGTATCTCACACTATGCACACAAAAAAATAAAATGAGAGGAGGCGGAATTCAAATATATGGTTAGTGACCAAAAAAAAAAATGAGAGGAGAGAGAATTCAAATATACGGTTAGTGACTGTAGGTGATGCATGGAAATGCATTCCCAAACATGAGACAATTTTCCTTCGAAGGAAAAAACAAATTATGGTTTTATTTGAAGAGATATTATATTAAAATAAAAAAACGGAAAAATAGCCTTTCATTCATTTCCAAAAGGTGTTTCTCCTTTAATAGATTAGGTATAAAGAGAAGGGTGATTTGGACAATTTACTAAAGATAAATATAAAGTAACCAATTAGATACATATGATGGAAAAAACGAATCCATGTTCAAAGAGAAGGTGATTTGAAATATAAATATAAATATAAATATAAATATAAATTTATATGATGAAAATAATGAATCCAATGTGGGTGGGTGGTTATTTACTAAGGTTTAGATTAAGATATTTGTAAGGTATCAGGTCTATTATATTAGCAAAGAAGAGAAATAATGCAGAAAATAACACCGAGATAACAGTAAAATACAAAAATATTGCAGAGATAATAACGAAACAACAAATTATATGGAACCACAACACCAAAATTATACCTTTATTGATAGGCAACGAGGTTCACTTGCCTCTTCGAGGGGACAACCTCCAGCAGAGCAGAGCTCTATTACAATAATTCTTCAAGACAAACTTCTCATATCCTCTACTCCTATTTATACTAAATCTATCTACCCAAAAGAACAATCTAGAGGAAGATCCTTCTAGAAGGAGAATCTTCTATTAGGTCTTCTTACATTTGACTTATTCCTCCTTATTGCTAGGCCTTATTAACATTGACCTTTATTACATGGAAATATATTATTCTACCCACTTGAGGAGTTAGGTAGGTTAGGTCCCTAACAATATTGTTTAGAGATATTGCAAAGTTCTAGTTATAACATATATACTAGTGATAGGGAATAAATATGCACTAAGGGGCCATGTGATAGAGACCTAAAAATGTCATTCATGAGGTTAGAATCCACCAATGAAATAGGTTAGTTCTAGATAGAAACATACTCAATAGATTAGTGTGTCCACATTTACATAGTTTAGGAGTCAAAATAAACCTCCTAAGAGAGCCATTATACATATGGAGATCCATATTTTTAGAGGGATTTCCTACATGTAGAAAGATATGTTAGTTATGGGTAGATCCAAATCACTATTGATGATTTGGGTAATGTCCATAGGATTCATTCATAAGTGTAAAACTACAAAGTTGAGAATCAATAGATAATGCTCTAGAGAATGGGTAAAATTAGTGGTATATGTATTTCATTATTGATAGATACATGAGTAACAAAAAGTTTTATTTCATACAATGTAGGTTATCTATATGTACAATGATGGAAATTAGTTAAGGATATTTTAATCAAGTCAAAATGGATTCTACTATAAAACAAGGGGTAGTGGAGCTGGTTAAGAACTTTTAAGTCGACATTTAGCTATGTGTTACCCAAGTGTTAATAAATGTTACCACCTTTGGATCCTATGATATTATAATAAGTATGGATTAGTTAGAATCCCATGAGGCAATGCTACATTTTATGAGTAAAAATATTTATTTTATAGATGAATTAGGAAATAAAAGAATTTTAGCAGGGGCTAATAGAGGAGTGTATTTGATATTTCTTTCAATGTAGTTATTGAAGAAAGGTCTTAGGATTTTTTTATATGTTTCAGGAATATTTATAGGGACTACCTCCAAAGAAGGAGTTGGAGTTCATTATTGAATTCAAACTAGGAACCACACCTATTGCAAAGACTGCTTATTGCATGACAACCTTGAAATTGAAAAAGTTGTATATGTTTCTCTAAGAATTGTTGGATTTGGGATTTATTCATCCCATTGTATGAGGATGTTACATGCCAAACAATGCAAGGTAATTTTTGGGTACTAGTTTGCTCCATAGGCCATCTCAGAGACCAGATTGAGATACAAGAGAAGTATATGGAAACATATTGAGGCATATAAGATGTCTATGGATTTAGATTCATAATTTTAGTACATAATAGTGCATAGGAGGACGTAGAAGGAACCTGTAGCATTCAAGGATAAAAAGATAAATTGACCTAAAACTTCAACATGTTATATCTAGTAGCCTGAAGGTTGGATGAAGGTGAGACTTGGTAATGTTTTCCAAAATATGGTCATGAAGGAACCCAATTGAGATCCTATCAAACTCCCAAAGGATATGATGTCACAGATGCATGGACATGGTCAATATTTCACCTACTTGAGATGTGTGAAAAAGGAGAAAATGGGCACTGATCAAATGGCCATGACTTTCTACTCATAACTCAAATTTGAGCAATAAAACAATCATTAGAAAGGTCTTGGACCGAGGATTCTAGATATTCAATTAGAAATGTGAATTGATTTGTATAATTCACAAAAAAATATAAATATTATTTATGGTGTATTTAAAGGGAAGAATGGTGCATAAATTGATAGATTTGTTAAATTATTATAGTATAACAAAACCTATTACTTGAAAATTTTGTAGACATAAGGGGAAATATATCAGAACAAAATAAACAAAGAGAACAGAGGCATGGAATATGCACATAGGACTTACAACCATGAATATGAATTCAGGGGGTTGTGTGTCAGCATGGGTAACACATGACATAATCAAATGTCTATGGAGAAAGCATGGAGAGCATTAATTTGGTGGAAACAATAAATAATATCCAAGGATATTTGAAGAGTTATAAGGATGATAATGAAAGGATGATGAAATGTAAAGATCAACAAGATGGAATCAATATCAGATTGTTGCAAATATTGAAAAAAGTAGAGAAGAAAGTGGATAAGGGGAAAAAATCAAGAAAGTCAAGGAGCCACATATCTCATTATAAAAGAAGATAATATATAAGTTTTGATAGGCATAAACATCACTCACCAAGTCACTCATTCAAGAGAGTAGATTGTGGTCCAAACTTATATTCTTTCAGGAAGCATAATAGAAGGTTTGGAGTGGATGAGTTACAAGGATAAATGAATAAGATAAAACCTCTTACCTTTGATGGTGAGCACAAGAAAGATTAGGATGCAGAAAATGGGTTATTGGGGATGAGGAAGTACTTCCAGTTCCACAATTATTCCTCACAAGTAGAAGGAAAAATTTCCATTTATCAATTGAAGGGAAAAGAATCAATGTGGTGGGACCAAATCATGAAAGTACATCACATTGATGAGAAGAAACTTACATAGAGGAAATGCAAGAAGAAATTTTAGAAGAAATACTTGACCAAGAGTTATTATGATAAGAAGATGAAGGAGTTATTTGAAATCAAGCTTAGGAGCATGGCCATGGACAAATATGAAAGAATATTTTTAAAAATGATTAAGTATGTTGACTTCATCAAGGATGAACATGTCAATATGCAAAGGTTCTTGACTGAGATGCCATCAATATCCAGTGACAAGATATAGTATCATGATCATAATACATTGGATGGAGAAATAAGGAGAGTCAAGTGGCTCTATGATCAACATAGAGAAAGAAAAAATTTCCAAAAGGCTTGGGAAGATAAGAATATAGGTAAGATGGAGAATAAGAAGAAGGGGAACAAGCCAGGTCATTCTTCAGAAAAAATTATGAAGGAAAACAAACTCAAAATGAGCCCAGAATGTCAGAAGCTTTTGGAAAGAGGCCAGGGTAGTAGCCTATTAAATTTTGGGGTTGTGAGGGTTGTGAGGGAGATTACATGTACATATATTTCCTTCATAGAGTTGAAAAAGTGAGGAGTCTTCACAATGTACAATAGGCTGATATAATTGAATACATGGACATAAGCATTCCAAGGCTCTATGTAGCGTTGGACAACAAACAAGTTGAATTTAAATCTCACATGATTGAAGTGGAATGTAAGATTAATGACCAACCTATTGCTATTTTTATTGATTCAATAGATACTCATAATTATATAGATCCTAAGTTGGTGGAAATATTTCATTTTCCAAAAAGAAAACTTGGGAAATCTTGGTTGGTTCAATTCTCCAGAGGAGCTCAAATACGAATTATTGAGTTAGTTAAGGGATGTCCCATGGACATAAATGGACTAAGAATAAGGGAATATTTTAATATCATACCTTTGGGATCTTATTATTGCTTATATGGTATGTATTGGTTGGAAAATAATCATGTTGTCCTAGGTTGTTGTAACAAGGAATTTATTTGCTTGGATAAGGAAGGGAACTTGAGAACAGTGTAGGTTATTCCAAGGGAAGTAACTATAAGAGAAGTTTCAACCTTGCAGCTAAAGAAGAGCTTCATAAAAGGATGCCAAATATTTTTAGTATATATGGAAGAGATACATAAGGATAAAGTGTCAAGCATTGGAGGTTATGCAGTATTGAAAGAGTTTTAGGATGTATTTGGAGATATGTGGGGGTTACCAACAAAAATATATATGTATTTCTCCATTAATTTGATTCCTGTAGCAACTCCAGTATCTGGGATTGCTTATAGGATGAGTACTCTAGAGTTGAAGGAGATGAAAATGAAACTTCAAGAGATTCTAAAGAAGGGGTATATATTCCCAAGTGTGTCACCTTGGGATGCCCCAGTACTTTTTGTGAAAAATAAATATTCAACCTTGAGGTTATGCATTGACTTCATGAAGTTGAATAAGGTGATTGTGAAGAGAAAGTATCCTTTGCAAAGGATATATGATATTTTTGATCAGCTAAAATATGCAAAGATATTCTCCAAGATTCAACTTATTTTAGGCTATCACCAAATGAGAATTAAAGAAGAATATATAAACAAGACAACATTTATAATGAGGTATGGCCATTATGAGTTTACAATGGTTCCATTTGGGTTGTCAAATGTACCAGTTGTCTTTATGTGTTGTATGAATGGTATTTTTAGAGATTACTTGGATAACGTTTTCATTATCTTATTGGATGAAATTCTTATCTATTCTAAGCCCGAAGAAGAGCACGAGCAACACTTGAGAATGGTGCTACAAGTATCGAGGAAGCATCAGTTGTATGAAAATTTGACCAAGTGATCATTCTATTAGAGGAAGACACATTATTTGAACCATATCATTTCAGTGGTAGGGATATTGGTGGATTCAGAAAATATAAGATCCATTGAGGGATGGAAAGTTCCAAATATTGTCTCATAGGTGAGATAATTCATGGGTCTTGCAGGGTATTATAGAATATTTATTGAGGGATTTTCCAAGATTTCATACCCACTCACATATTTTCAAATGAAGGATGTGATATCTAAATGGACCCCTGCTTGTGAAATAAGTTTTTATCACTTGAAGAGATTGATGAAAATTGCACCAATATTGAGGATTGTTGATCCTAATGAATATTTCATATTGTGCAATGATTCTTGCAAAGAAGGACTTGGGGGAATCCTTAGTCAGAATGGGCATGTGATATGCTATGACTTGAGGACGTTTAAGGCACATGAGAGACACTATTCCACTCATGATTTAGAAGTGGGAGCCATAGTGCATTCCTTGAATATGTGGATGCATTATCTCATGAGGAGAGTATTTGAGTTGAGGATAGACCATAGTGGTCGGAAATATTTGTTTGGACAACCAACGTTGAATGCTAGACAAAATAGATAGTTGGAATTACACAGTGAGTATTACTTCGAGATAAATCATATCAAAGGAAAGGGGAATAAGGTGGTTTATGCACTCAATAGGAGGGTGCATGGGATACATTATACAACCATTAGCATGTAAAAATATTATTTGAAGAACATAATTTTGGAAGCTACAAAATCAGATCAACATTACATGGAGACAAAGGAAAACTTACAAGAAGATAATAATCAATAGAAAACTCAATATGATGAGATAAGAGAGGGTGGAATCCTCATGTAAAGAGGCAAAGTTTATGTGTATCTAATTTTCATTAGTTGAAAAATCTAGTGCTAATAGAAATGCACAATGTGCCTTATGTCGGGCACCCGGGTTACTAGAAAGCAATTACATATGTTAAAAGCCAATATTTTTGGCCATGTATGAAGATAGAGGTGGCTAAGGACATTGATATATGTATTGAATGTTAGAAGGTAAAGGTTGAGTAGAGACATCCAATTGGTTTTCTACAACCATTTCCCATTCCTGAGTGGAAATGTGAATTGGTGACAATTATTTTCATCACCGAGTTTCCCAAAAGAATAAAGCATCATGCTTACATCATTGTGGTGGTGGATAATATTAATAAAGATGCTCATTTTATCCCTATGAAGCTAACTCATAAGGGAGATAACATTGTAGATATTTATATGAGGGAAATTTCCAGGTTGCATGGTGTGCCTAAGTCAATTCTTTCTGACATAGATCCCAGATTCACATAAAAAATTTGGAAGGGATTATTTAAGGGATTTGGGACAAATTTGAACTTTATCACAACACATCATCCAGAGACATATGGGAAAACAGAGAGGGTCAATTTGGTGATTGAGGATCTGTTAAGGATGTATGTGATGGATAAACCATCAAAATCGAAAGATTATCTATACTTGGTTGAGTTTTCCTATAATAATGGGTATCAAACAACTTTTAATATGAGACCATTTGAGGGATTTTATGGTAGAACGTGCAATACACCAGTGATCTGGGAAAACCCAACATATAAAGAAGTGCTTGGGATAGAATTGCTCAAGAAAAAGGAAGAACATATGATAAAGATAAAACAAAATTTAAAGGCTACTCAAGACAAGAAAAAAAGTTACGAAAATAAGGGTAGAAATCATAGAGAGTTTAAAGTGGGTGACTAAGTGTTCTTAAAAGTGAAGGCCACAAGAAGTTCACTAAAGTTGAGAAATTGTTCAAAGCTTGCAGCAAGATATTGTGGAAACTTTGAAATCTTGGAGAGGATTGGTCCCATTGCATAAATGCTTGCACTACATGTGTTGGGGCTCAGAAATGTCCTATTCTCATCCACCTTTCCCTTCATCATTCTTCACATTTCATCGCCCCATTAACCTTTGATGATATCATTTCCATAAATATACTTTGGTTTCACCTTATTGTTCTTAACTTTATTCATTTTAGTATTTAAAAGGAATTTGTGATTAAATGTTAGAAAATCAACATGTTTTCATATATATCTCAAATATGTGTGAGCTTTGTAATGTGTAGGAATATGTGAAGGATTAATTCAAAGGACTTCTCGAATAC
>SNQJ01S0008790.1:0-33022 GCA_010110895.2 Picea sitchensis | reverse complement strand
TAATAAGGACCAAGATCATGAAGCATATCCTCATTCTCATGGTCCATGGAAGGGGACTCAAGTTAGCAGCAATAAACACGATGGGTTAATTCACGAGTATATAAATCAAACAATAGTGCTTTCACTTGAACATTAAATATGGATTTTTTCCTAATATTTAGGTAATATAATTTTTTTCCTACTATACTATCATCCTATGTAATTTTACCCTTTCCTATAGGTGTCTTTCACTTATCAACCTGTAGCCATATTCAACAAATACTAAACAAACTAAACCATAAAATAATGAATTAGTGAAATGCAAAATAAACGAGAAGACGTACATTACCATTACCTCTTATAGTCTACGAGAAAGTAGATATTTATAGATCATGACAAATTCAAATGTATTATTGTCCTTCGTGTTCATGAAATAATGTTTTTTTGGTTTATTTTTGTTTTTGTGTGGATATATAGGGAGGGGGAGAGTGTAATTTGCATTCCGGTTAATATGAGGATTTTTCATGAAAGGATCACAAGCCACATTATATGGCTAATGTTTCAAATATAAAAAAGGGTTCGAATTTTAATAAAAGGAAGTTAATATCATGAGTCAAATATATCAAGTTTTCCATTACCACGTACCTAATATTAAATGGTTTTTGGTGTTTGAACTTATTAAAAAAACACAAAATTAATTAGAATAAGTAATTAGAATAACTATACAAGTTAATGTGATGCTAATAAATATTATTTTATAAGATTTAATAATTAGTATGTCATTACTATGCATTTGATATTAAACGGTTTTTAGTGTTTGAAATTATTAAAAATAAATAAAAGTAATTAGAATAATTACGTATGTTAATGTTGTGGATGCTAACAAATATTATTTTATAAGATTTAACGTTATTGATTAGCTCATAATTTATTCAAGGTATAGTTTATTGATAATAATTTCCCTTCACTTATTGTTTTTATTCCATATATTACAATCTAGTTTTCATTGTTCTCCTTGAACACATAATTGTGCTTCTTTTTTTTGCTCTTTGCATTACAACAAAAGATCAATCGAAAGAGGTTTTAGTTGAAGAACTTCTCCTTAATCTATTTTTAATGGGGATTTCTAATGAAGGCTAGTGTGAATATGTTATTTTCTAGTTTTCCTAAACAATCATGATGCACTAATGTCATTTAATATGAATTGTACTAATGCTCCATGACAACAAGCACATGAAAGCAATAACATGCCAAAAATGCATCATGTTCCACTTTGGTAAAGGTGCATAGATGCTCTCATTGGTATAGGTGCAAAAATGTTTGTAGAATAATGCACATCAATGTACCAATAACACATCAATACAATAGTGATCCACTTTTATCTGTGTGCACTTGTAATTGACATTGGTCATGGAGCACTAGTTCTTTATAACTCATGTGTAGAGCTCCAATGACCAAAAAAGACACCAATGCTCCATTTTGTTTGAAATCATTGATTCTCCCTAGTGGTATGAGTACACCAACACTCCTCTTTGGTATGGGATCATTGATGTGCCTAATAATATTGAAGAACCAAACAATACTTCTCATTTCCTTTACGTTATTAAAAAAGGTATGAAAACCTCAATATGACTCTTAAAAAGAGGAAAAGGTGAGGTTTCTTTCATTTCTCCATTTCATGCAAGGGAAGAGGAAGTGCTTCTACAATAAAATGAAATAAAAATTTCCATGAATGTAGGGAATGAAGTGCTTCATTGTCATTATTTTATTTCTTCCCATTATTGATTTCAATTTTTTTATTTCCTTTTCTCATTAATCTTCCTAATTTCTTAGTTAGTTTTGTAATTTTTTGTCGATGATTTGAGGGTTTTTCCTCTATTTTGTAGGTTAATGGAGTATTTTTAAGGTTTTTACTTCAATGAATATGGCTAGTGGATGAGGGGATGAGGGATATATCGATAAAGAAAGGGGTACATTTTTATGTATCATGGATGCACATACATAGGGGTTTTCACTTCCCTTTATTTGTAGGTTCACAAGGTTTCTCTAAATAGAAAAATGTTCTTCCATAATTATCTTGGAGCATTGATACTCCTCATAGTTATGGAGGCATGGTATTCCTCTTTGTCATGGAAGCATTGACACTCCTTTTTGGTAAGTGAAGATCGATTGTTATGACTCCCATTGGGTCATAACATCGTTGCTCCTAATATACTGAAGAACAAAAAATAATTTATATTTAATTTTTATATAACATATTAAAAATGGTATAAAAAACTACAATGTCACACTTCAAAGAGGAAAAAGTGAGGGTTTTATTCATTTCAACTCTTCATGTGAGAGAAGAGTAAGAGGAATTGTTTCTACATGAATATGAAATACAAATAACCATGAACCATGAATGCGTGGAAAGACAAAGAGTATTACAACAACAAAAAATTCCCTCTTCATTATTTATTTTATCCCCATATTGATTATATCTTTGTTATATTCTATTTATTGGTAATGTTTATAATTTCTTCAATGGTTTTATTAGTCATTTTTTCTAGTCTAAGGGTTTTGCCTCTATTTTTGAGGATAATGTTGGATTCACTTTCATGTCTTACATCAATGCATATGGTTAGAAAAAGAGGGATAATTTCAACCAATAAAGAGGTACATTTTTTGTATTGTAGATGGATATACATAGTAGTTTTCGCCTCCTTTTGTTTGCATGTTCATGAGGTTTCTCTGAGCAAAACAATGTTCTTCCCTAGTGATCTTGGAGAATCAATGCTCATCTTGGGTATGCAAGCAATGGTGCTTATGTTTGGTACAGAAGCATTATCGTTTATCCTAGGTATGGAAGCACTAGTGTTTCACTTTCATGTGGAAGGACTAGTTCTCTTCTTTGGTAAAATAAAAGAAATGGTCCTCGTAGTAAACAAAAGCACATACCAATAAATTGTATTTTTTAAACTTATTAAAAGTGATGGGAAAACTGCAATATGAATATTAAAAAATGAAAAAGTGACGGTTTGTTTCATTTCTACATTTCACATCAGAGAAGAGGAAGAGAAGTTGCTCCTACATGAGGAATACACATAATATTGAATGAAGCATGGTGACCCTCTTTCTCCCTCTTCATTATTTATTTTGTTCTCATTATTTTTTTTATTTATGTTATTTTCCATTTATCTGTATCACTCCTTATTATTATCTTAGTTTCTTATTTTTTATTGGTTTGAGGGTTTTTCCGTTCATTTTCAAGTCAATGTATTTGTTTTAGTTTTTGATGTCAATGAATATGGACAACAAATGAGGGGCAAGTTTGATCTTGAAAGGGTCACATTTCCTTGGAACATGGGTTCATGTTCCATGCATGCTCAAATGAGTTTTCACCCCTATTTATTTTCAATTTCACAATATTTCTTTCACTTATGTTGTGTTCTTCTTGGTTGTAACGACCCCCCCGTTACGACAACAAAAGAGACACATTTTTTATTTTATTTTTGTTGCATTTAAACATCACAATAAACAGTCAACATTTTCGACACATCATTCACATATAATAACAACACAATAATAATGCGTTAATAATCCAATAAAACACATTTATGATAGATTGCCACCATGAACAATGACAAGCACATCAATGTATTAACATATTAATTAGTAGCATCCCAACATCATTGCATTCTTCAGTGCATCAATCCTATATCATTAAACAGGGTGCAAGGGTAACCATCATCGTATCAATCATGCATCAATAGTTTAATAATCACTACGCGTGAGAGTAACCAATTCCAGAACATTCACAAGACAACTTAATTAATGCATGAGAGAAAACTAGTTACTAATCAGTCATGCCACAACATAATTTAATGTGTAGTGGTCAACACAATTCGACATATATTCCACGGAGAGCGAGAAATATAATATCTAAACAATCATTTGTTACAACACATTTTCATGGCGCCAGAAGTAAATAACCAACAACCATTCATTATATTGGCTTTTCAACATGAGCAAGAAGAGAAATCTAAGCATTACACAATACATCATTCAATACCTTAAATTTTCATGCGCACAAGAGATAAACTAAGTTTAAAACCATCAATCAAGAATAAACTAATTAAACTAAATAAATAAACATTTGAAACTATCATTCCATACATTAAATTTCCATGCGCACAAGAAAAAAACTAAGTCTAAGAAAGCATGCATCCCCGTCATTTATTGAGCAAGAGTACCCAAGCCTATTTATTCCAAGACACAAAGATATATAATCTCGTAATTGATCATACTTAACAATGATTACAAGGAGCTAAGTAAATCTAATAATCTTTAACTATCTTTATGACATACAATTTATTTGCGTAAGAGATCCAAAAAATCTATAACCATCATTCATTACATAAAAATCATATGCACAACTTTATCTGGTATACAACTAATCTCCACCAAATTTATCTTGTAATTAAACTAACCTCCACCAACTAAGAGCAAAGTTCAAATCTAAGGGCTTCCCAAATGGAGGCCAAGAAGCAATTTCAATGTTTTATTAACAACACAACTAGTAATTATTCCAACGCTTTTTCATGGCAGTTACTCATAATATTTAGGTTAGATTCTTATTGAAACCTACAAGCTCGCATAATTTTTCTTTCAAACCTTTCCATTATATTGACCACATATAAAATTAAATTTAAATTTAAATGGAGCATATTTAGTTAGAGAACATAGAAATGCAAGTTTATTTTTTTAAATGAAAATCAATACTATGCAAATTGTAGTTGGTGACACTGATCTTATTAATGACGTAGCCTCTAATTAATATGAAGGGATTCTTTATATCAAGAGCATACCTTGAATACGTTACTTACAACAATATGGCTTTTTACAGTTTCATAATATGATATATAAAAGAGATATTGCTCGAGAATAAAAGATCCGTTATAACTCTATTAAAAAACATACAACCACTAGGTAAAAGGACGAGTTGCGTGGGTTTACTCCACCCAGAACGCAGGGAAGGGAATTCAATGACATTGCAGAGAGAAGCACACTAAAACGTGGGGAATGAAGAGAGCCTGGGTCTGGGTGCAAGCCTCCCAGCGCAGAGGTATCAAGGTTGATTCTCTGTAACCATAACTTTGAACGTTGGGCCAAACCAGAATGGAATGCTGACGCAAAAGCGACAAATGACACGAGAATCCCAAGGGAACTCGTAGAACATAAAATAACTCAGCAAAAGAAGCGCAGATGTACAAGAAATAGGTAGATCCAAAGGAAAAAGAAACGCAAATTGTCAAAGACGTTGAGGGCAAGCATTAATACACAAGGGCAATTCGTTTGTGATGGGTGAATTTAAGAACTGGGAACTGGGTAAGGAGCCAAATAAGGAAAACGTCATGTCTCCTTCAATCAGGCATGGACTGGGAAGAAGGTGTTCCAAACGCAATCAAGGTGAAACAAATCCTTAAAATGCAGAGCATAAGTTTAATGTGGGAAGGGTCGTAAAAACGCAATCAAGTTGAGAAATTTGCAAAAATTAGGAAAAATCCCAACCCTTTTTCCAATTTTATGAGATTGCCTCAATGGGTCCATCATCAACAAGAGAGAAAAGAGTAGGTCTAACCAAAACATATAGGTAGAGATGATGATGAGGTATTCCTATTGGGAATTCAATTTCATTCCAACATTCAAGAATGCAATAACACTATCATAATATCATTTGAATACACTTTAAATTTTTCCATCAAATAATACAAAATATTACATGCAACTTAAGCACACAAGTCTTTTTCATTCCAGATCTACTACAAAACAAATTACCCACTACATTACATTTCCAGAGATCCATTAAAATTTTCATCCACAACTAACCTATACATAGAATTTAAACAATTACAAGTGCAAATTTAACATGAGTATCGTAACCGAAGTCGAAGAATCCGAAGTAGTTGTCCCACGCTTCGGCTTAGTCTAGATCATGCTTGCTAACCGTTGATACCTCACCGATACCTCCCAGCCAACGCTAGGGGTACTCTTCTTCCCCCTGAGCCCCCCAAGCCACAAAGGGGCCACACACACAAACCAAAGAAAGCTATCTCTGAGCTCGCCTCGCAAGGTCGAGTTACCACTCTTTATTCGAGTTGGGTATCCCAACTCCCACAAGAAAAATCAGTCAAGAGAAAAAAATCCAGCAACATAACCTTATGGATACCAGACATGCTAATTTCTCATCTTTTGTCATTTCTCTTATAGAGTTCTTCTTAGTGACACTTCCATTTGCACATTAAATTTGTTTTATTAAAAATTAATTAGGAAATATTCTCTCGCGTACACTTGTCACCTGATCCCTTAGTTGCACCATACTTTCATTTAGTTAATTAAATTAAATTGCCAATTTTCCTCACCCATCTAAAAGCGTTCCTAAAAACGCTTCTCAATGTCTCTTTATTCCCTCACATTCCCTTAATGACTAACATCTTTCTTAAAGCTGAGTTGAGTTAATTTTAGGAAAGTTCTCTAGAGTAGATTCTTTTCTATGTTCCACATTCCTTTTGCATTTAATTTCCCCCTTTTAACAATCCGAGCCACAATGGGAGTGCTAGTAGGGTGTGGAAAGACTGTTACCACACCTCTCCCTCAATATCTCTGGTTGTCGTGCATGACCCCTTTACTCCAAATGTGAGTTTGATTAGCAAGTTATCGTCAGTCTACTTCCATCAATGAAACACGTCACTGATCCATAAACAACATCATAATATATCAGTCATATGTCACATATGCAATAACATAAATATTCAAACCATAAATAGTCCACTCCCTGACTCGATCCACAATCCAAGGAGGTCCATCGATGCCACTAGGATCCTCAATCTGTCAAGAGTCTTGCACACTCAAGAGAAACCAATCAATAACACCCGTCGACACATATATAATCAAATAACATATCATCATATCCACAACATCATCATAATCCATAAGCGAAACAATCAATCATATAATGAACCGGATCACTTGCACACAAGTATCCTCAAAGAATAAGTCACATCAAATGCGTGCAAGAGAGGGATGTTACATTGGTTCTCTTGGAGTTCCAATGCTCCCGTTTATATGGGAACATTGGTGCTCTGTCTTGAATAACCAAAGCCAGTAGTGTTCTTCTTTAGTATAAGGGCATCGATTCTCCACTTTAGGCATACTACCTCTAGTGTATGAGGGGTTTTTATTACTTTTTGTCAAACATGTTTCATGTATCAACTTAGTGGTTTTGTAATTACAATATATTCAGTCATCAAATGGTTTGTGTGCTTTAGCACTTACAATGGTTTGTATGGCTAGTTTCACTGCCCTTCTTATATCGTAAAAATTAACATTTCAATATTAATTATGGTTCATTTTCATAATAACATTTTCTATTTGGTTCTAACACCTTGTTTATCAATACATATAAATAACAAATCCATGACAGATACATATAAATAACAAATCTATGACAAAAATTAATTACTTCATTAGCAAAAATTAACAAATCCATGACAAAAATTAATTACTTCATTAGCAAAAATTGAAGTAGTTAGATGCCTATACCACCAAACTTTTCATTCTAAATGCGTGAAGGACACCATGAAATCCCTTAAAATGGATTTAGTAAGTTATATATGCAATCCACTTCATATATGTGATTGAACCCACCATAAACCTTTCTAATATAGGATAAATTCAAACTAGAACAAAGTTATTACTTTAATAAAGTTAATAAGGTACACATAATACTCAATGAAACATAATGATGCACAAAGGGATTAAAGTTATTTGTTAATCGATCCACTCTCTCCTATAGTAATTGTATATCACACTATGCACACAAAAAAATAAAATGAGAGGAGGGGGAATTCAAATATACGGTTAGTGACTGTAGGTGATGCATGGAAATGCATTCCCAAACATAAGACGATTTTCCTTCGAAGGTAAAAACAAATTATGGTTTTATTTGAAGAGGTATTATATTAAAATAAAAAAACGGAAAAATAGCCTTTCATTCACTTCCAAAAGGTGTTTCTCCTTTAATAGAATAGGTATAAAGAGAAGGGTGATTTGGACAATATACTAAAGATAAATATAAAGTAACCAATTAGATACATATGATGAAAATAATGAATCCATGTTCAAAGAGAAGTGTGATTTGGAAGATAAAGATAAAGATAAATATAATTTTATATGATGAAAATAATGAATCCAATGTGGGTGGGTGGTTATTTACCAAGGTTTAAATTAGGATATTTGTAAGGTATTAGGTCTATTATATTAGCAGAGAAGAGAAAGAATGCAGAAAATAACACCGAGATAACAATAAAATATAAAAATATTACAAAGATAATAACGAAACAATAAATTATATAGAACCACAACATCAAAATTATACTTTTATTGATAGGAAATGAGGTTCACTTGCCTCTTCGAGGGGGCAACCTCCAACAGAGTAGAGCTCTATTACAATAATTCTTCAAGACAAAACTTCTCATACCCTCTACTCCTATTTATACTAAATCTATCTACCCAAAAGAACAATCTAGAGGAAGATCCTTCTAGAAGGAGAAGCTTCTATTAGGTCTTCTTACATTTGATTTATTCCTCCTTATTGCTAGGCCTTATTAATATTGACCTTTATTACATGAAAATATATTATTCTACCCACTTGAGGGGTTAGGTAGGTTAGGTCCCTAACAGTATTGTTTAGAGATATTGCAATGTTCTAATTATAACATATATACTAGTGATAGGGAATACATATGCACTAAGGGGCCATGTGATAGAGACCTAAAAATGTCATTCATGAGGTTAGAAGCCACCAATGCAATAGGTTAGTTTTAGATAGAAACATACTCAATAGATTAGTGTGTCCACATTTACATAGTTTAGGAGTAAAAAGAAACCTCCTAGGAGAGCCATTATACATATGGAGATCCATATTTTTAGAGGGATTTCCTACATGTAGAAAGAGATGTTAGTTATGGGTAGATCCAAACCACTATTGGTGATTTGGGTAATGTCTATAGGATTCATTCATAAGTGTAAAACTACGAAGTTGAGAATCAATAGATAATTCTCTAGAGAATGGGTAAAATTAATGGTATATGTATTTCATTATTGATAGATACATGAGTAAAAAAAAGTTTTATTTCATATAATGTACGTTATCTATATGTACGATGATGGAAATTAGTCAAGGATATTTTAATCAAGTCAAAATGGATTCTACTATAAAACAAGGGGTAGTGGAGTTGGTTAAGAACTTTTAAGTCGACATTTAGGTATGTGTTACCCAAGTGTTAATAAATGTTACCACCTTTGGATCCTATGATATAATAATGATTATGGATTGGTTAGAATCCCATGAGGCAATGCTACATTTTATGAGTAAAAATATTTATTTTATAGATGAATTAGGAAATAAAATAATTTTAGCAGGGGCTAATAGAGGAGTGTATTTGATATTTCTTTCAATGTAGTTATTGAAGAAAGGTGTTAAGATTTTTTTATATGTTTCTAGAATATTTATAGGGACTGCCTCCAAAGAAGGAGTTGGAGTTTGTTATTGAATTCAAACTAGGAACCCCACCTATTCAAAGACTCATTATTGCATGACAACCTTGAAATTGAAAAAGTTGTATTTGTTTCTCTAAGAATTGTTGGATTTGGGATTTATTCATCCCATTGTATGAGGATGTTACATGCCAAACAATGCAAGGTAATTTTTGGGTACTAGTTTTCTCCATAGGCCATAAATTCTTGCTCAGAGATCAGATTGAGATACAAGAGAAGTATATGGAAACATATTGAGGCATATAAGATGTCTATGGATTTAAATTCATAATTGTAGTACCTAATAGTGCATAGGAGGACGTAGAAGGAACCTAAAGAATTCAAGGATAAAAAGATAAATTGACCTAAAACTTCAACATGTTATATCTAGCAGCCTGAAGGTTGGATGAAGGTGAGACTTGGTAATGTTTTCCAAAATATGGTCATGAAGGAACCCAGTTGATATCCTGTCATACTCCCAAAGGAGATGATGTCACAGATGCATGGACATGGTCAATATTGCACCTACTTGAGAGGTGTGCAAAAGGAGAAAATGGGCACTGATCAAATGGCCACGACTTTCTACTCATAATTCAAAATTGAGCAATAAAATAGTCATTATAAAGGTCTTGGACCGATGATTCTATATATTCAATTAGAAATGTGAATTGATTTTTATAATTCACAAAAAAATATAAATATTATTTATGGTGTATTTAAAGGGAAGAATGGTGCATAAATTGATAGATTTGTTAAATTATTATAGTATAACAAAACCTATTACTTGAAGATTTTGTAGAGATAAGGGGAAATATATCATAACAAAATAAACAAAGAGAATAGAGGCATGGAAGATGCACATAGGACTTACAACCATGAATATGAATTCAGTGGGTTGTGTGTCAACATGGGTAACACATGACATAATCAAATGTCTATGGAGAAAGCAAGGAGAGCATTAATTTGGTGGAAACAATAAAGAATATCCAAGGATATGTGAAGAGTTATAAGGATGATAATGAAAGGATGAAATCTAAAGATCAACAAGATGGAATCAATATCAGATTGTTGCAAATATTGAAAAAAGTAGAAAAGAAAGTGGATAAGGGGACAAAATCAAGAAAGTCGAGCCACAGATCTCATTATAAAAGAAGATAATATATAAGTTTTGATAGGCATAAACATCACTCACCAAGTCACTCATTCAAGAGAGTAGATTGTATTCCAAGCTTATATCCTTTCAGGAAGCATAATAGAAGGTTTGGAGTGGATGAGTTACAAGGATAAATGAATAAGATAAAACCTCTTACCTTTGATGGTGAGCACAAGAAAGATTATGATGCAGAAAATAGGTTATTGGGGATGAGGAAATACTTTTAGTTCCACAATTGTTCCTCACAAGTAGAAAGAAGAATTTTCATTTATCAACTGAATGGAAAAGAATCAATGTGGTGGGACCAAATCATGAAAGTACACCACATTGATGAGAATAAACTTACATAGAGGAAATTCAAAAACTACTTTTAGAAGAAATACTTGACCAAGATTTATTATGATAGGAAGATGAAGGATTTATTTGAAATCAAGCTTAGGAGCATGGCCATGGAAAAATATGAGAGAAGATTTTTAAAAATGCTTAAGTATGTTGACTTCATCAAGGATGAACAGGTCAATATTCAAAGGTTCTTGACTGAGATGCCATCAATATTAAGTGACAAGATATAGTATCATGATCCTAATACATTGGATGGAGAAATAAGGAGAGTCAAGTGTCTCTATGATCAACATAGAGGAAGAACAAATTTCCAAAAGGATTGGGAAGATAAGAATAAAGGTAATATGGAGAAGAAGAAGAAGGGGAACAAGCCAGGTCATTCTTCAGAAAAAATTCTGAAGGAAAACAAACTCAAAATGAGCCCAGAATGTCAGAAGATTTTGGAAAGAGGCGAGGCAAGTAGCCTATGAAATTTTGGGGTTGTGAGGGTTGTGAGGGAGATTACATGTACATATATTTCCCTCATAGAGATGAAAAAGTGAGGACCCTTCACAATGTACAATAGGCTGATACAATTGAATACATGGACATAATCATTCCAAATCTCTATGCAGCTTCGGACAACAAACAAGTTGGATTTCAATCCCACATGATTGAAGTGGAAGGTAAGGTTAATGACCAACCTATTTCTATTTTTATTGATTCAATGGATACTCATAATTATACAGATCCTAAGTTGGCGGAAATATTTCATTTTCGAAAAAGAAAACTTGGGAAATCTTGGCTGGTTCAATTATCGAGAGGAACTCAAATAAGAATTATTGATTTAGTTCAGGGATGTCCCATGGACATAAATGGACTAAGAATAAGGGAATATTTTAATATCATACCTTTGGGTTCTTATTATTGCTTATATGGTATGTATTGGTTGGAAAATAATCATGTTGTCCTAGACTGTTGTAACAAGGAATTTAATTGCTTGGATGAAGAAGGGAACTTGAGAACAATGTAGGTTGTTCCAAGGGAAGTAAGTATAAGATAAGTTTCATCCTTACAGCTAAAGAAGAGCTTCATAAAAGGATGCCAAATATTTTTAGTATATATGGAAGAGATACATAAGGATAAAGTGTCAAGCATTGAAGATTATGCAGTATTGAAAGATATTTAGGATGTATTTGGAGAGATGTCGGGGTTACCAACAAAAATATATATTTATTTCTCCATTAATTTTATTCCTGTAGCAACTCTAGTATTTGGGATTTATTATAGGATGAGTACTCTAGAGTTGAAGGAGATGAAAATGAAACTTGAAGAGATTCTAAGGAAGGGGTATATATTCCCAAGTGTGTCACCTTGGGATTCCCTAGTACTTTTTGTGAAAAATAAATATTCAACCTTGAGGTTATGCATTGACTTCAGGAAGTTGAATAAGGTGACTGTGAAGAGCAAGTATCCTTTGAAAAGGATATATGATATTTTTGATCAGCTAAAATATGCAAAGATATTATCCAAGATTCAACTTATTTTAGGCTATCACCAAGTGAGAATTAAAGAAGAATATATCAACAAGACAAAATTTATAACAAGGTATGGCCATTATGAGTTTACAATGGTTCCATTTGGGTTTTCAAATGTACCAGTTGTCTTTATGTGTTGTATGAATGGTATTTTCAGAGATTACTTGGATAACATTTTCATTATCTTCTTGGATGAAATTCTTATATACTCTAAGCCCAAAGAAGAGAATGAGAAACACTTGAGAATGGTGCTACAAGTATTGAGGAAGCAACAATTGTATGCAAAGTTGACCAGGTGATCACTCTATTAGAGGAAGACACATTATTTGAACCATATCATTTCAGAGGTAGGGATATTGGTGGATTCAGAAAAGATAAGATCCATTGAGGGAAGGAAAGTTCCAAATATTGTCTCATAGGTGAGATAATTCATGGGTCTTGCAGGGTATTATAGAATATTTATTGAGGGATTTTCCAAAATTGCACACCCACTCACATATTTTCAAATGAAGGATGTGATATATGAATGGACCCCTGATTGTGAAAGAAGTTTTTAGCACTTGAAGAGATTGGTGACAATTTCACCAATATTGAGGATTGTTGATCCTAATGAATATTTCATATTGTGCAATGATTCTTGCAAAGAAGGACTTGGGGGAATCCTTAGTCAGAATGGGCATGTGATATGCTATGACTAGAGGAAGTTTAAGGCACATGAGAGACACTATTCCACTCATGATTTAGAATTGGAATACATAGTGCATTCCTTGAATATGTGGAGGCATTATCTCATGAGGAGAGTATTTTATTTTAGGATAGACCATAGTGGTCGGAAATATTTGTTTGGACAACCAACGTTGAATGCTAGACAAAATAGATAGTTGGAATTACACAGTGAGTATTACTTTGAGATCAAGCATATCAAAGGAAATGGGAATAAGGTGGTTGATGCACTCAATAGGAGGGTGAATGAGATACATTATACAACCATTAGCATGTAAAAATATGATTTGAAGAACATATTTTTGGAAGCTGCAAAATCAGATGAACATTACATGGAGACAAAGGAAAATTTACAAGAAGATAATAATCAATAGAAAACTCAATATGATGAGCTAAGAGAGGATGGAATCCTCATGTAAAGAGGCAAAGTTTATGTGTAGCTAATTTTCATTAGTTGAAAAATCTAGTGCTAATAGAAATGCACAATGTGCCTTATGTTGGGCACCCGGGTTACCAGAAAGCAATTACATATGTTAAAAGGCAATATTTTTGGCCATGTATGAAGAAGGAGGTGGTTGAGGACATTGATATATGTATTGAATGTTAGAAGGTAAAGGTTGAGTAGAGACATCCAATTGGTTTTCTACAACCATTGCCCATTCCTGAGTGAAAATGTGAATTGGTAACAATTATTTTCATCACCGAGTTTCCCAAAAGAATAAAGAATCATGCTTACATCATTGTGGTGGTGGATAATATTAATAAATATGCTCATTTTATCCATGTGAAGCTAACTCATAAGGGAGATAACATTGTAGATATTTATATGAGGAAAATTTCCAGGTTGCATGGTGTGCCTAAGTCAATTCTTTCTGACATAGATCCCAAATTC
The DNA here is from genome assembly GCA_010110895.2 of Picea sitchensis. Taxonomy (NCBI): domain Eukaryota; kingdom Viridiplantae; phylum Streptophyta; class Pinopsida; order Pinales; family Pinaceae; genus Picea; species Picea sitchensis. The sequence goes on along the minus strand of SNQJ01S0008790.1, from coordinate 18,840 downwards.
ACACAAAAAATTTGGAAGGGAATATTTAAGAGATTTGGGACAAATTTCAACTTTATCACAACATATCATCCATAGTCATATGGGAAAACAGAGAGGGTCAATTTGGTGATTGAGGATCTGTTAAGGATGTATGTGATGGATAAACCATCAAAATCGAAAGATTATCTATACTTGGTTGAGTTTTCTTATAATAATGGGTATCAGAAAACTTTTAATATGAGACCATTTGAGGGATTTTATGGTAGAAAGTGCAATACACCAGTGATCTGGGAAAACCCGACACATAAAGAAGTGGTTGGGATAGAATTTCTCAAGAAAAAGGAAGAACATATGATAAAGATAAAACAAAATTTAAAGGCTACTCAAGACAAGAAAAAAAGTTATGAAAATAAGGGTAGAAATCATACAGAGTTTAAAGTGGGTGACTAAGTGTTCTTAAAAGTGAAAGCCACGAGAAGTTCACTAAAGTTGGGAAATTGTTCAAATCTTACAACAAGATATTGTGGAAACTTTGAAATCTTGGAGAGGATTGGTCCCATTGCATACGTGCTTGCACTATGTGCATCCATATGCATTCATAATTTATTCCATGTGTATTTTCTTAAAAAGGATGTTCCTGATGCTAATCATATAATTGATTGGAATTTGATTCAGGTGGAGCAAGAAGGAGAATTGTGAGTTCAGTTAGTGTGCATATTGGATCAAAAATTCAAGCTACTCCATAATCAAAAAATAGGGTTGGTAAAGGTCCAATGGACCTTTTACAGTCCTGAAGATGAAACCTGGCAGTATGAAGATCCCATGCGGGAAGAGTACCCACATCGTTTTGAATATTTTTGAATATTTTGGATTGTACATGTGTATATAATGCATTGAGGACAATGCATAAATGAGGGGGAGGGTAATGTAATACCCCTAAGACGAAGCCCAATTGTATTTGTACATATAAGTTGGTGAGCCAGGATATTCTGGCTAGAGAGCCTTTGTATATATGTTTTGAGACTAGAGTTCCTCTGTGGTTATTAGGCTGGAGATTCTGGATGATAAAATTCTAGTGAGTGTATCTTTGTAATATGTAATCACACTCATATTACCAATAAAAATACATTAGTTTTGCAGACCAACCAGAAAAAAATAGTATGAGGGGATAAAACTCCACTAGAAGGGAAACGGGGGATAAGAGTCTAGGAAGAGGGGCCAATCCAAGGGGATTAATCCAATGAGAATATTATATTAATATTTCCTAAAGTCTAAGTGTGGGATATATTTATATCCTAAGTTCCTAAAAGGTGAGGAACATATTACCAAGTGGAGGAAAGTGGGCACAAGGTAGTTCCCAACATGACACATGCCGAGTTAAGTTGGAAACTTCCATACTTAAAGTAAGAACTTAGTACATTTTTTTTATCATTCTCTCATTATTCTATCATCCAGTCTTTCCATACGTACCCTCTACGATCCATCATCCATACATGTACTCAAGAATCTTTGGAGTTGTTTGTAACTAGTAAACCTCGGTAATTTTAGCTGAATAAATGGGTTGTCATGCTTGTGTGAATTTTTAAGAAGTAGGTTGTCATGCCCATGAGCATTCTCTCTAAGTGAGAGAACTACTAGTAATTGTTTCCCTATGATCCAGGTTGTAGCTATAGGGCTCTGAGACTTCCTATCCGACTTATTCTTGAAGCCCCGAAAGGGAAGTGGGACAACCGGAGAATTGTTGAGCAGAGAATGGGTACACTTCATGGGGTTGAATAGACTATGGGGAATGAGAGGTTGTAGGATGATTAATGGAGTTGGCACCTTAGTCTGAGCATTTATGTGATTGATAGACCTTAGCATGGATTAAGATTTATTTTCCCTATTGAGTTTTAGCCCCAACTCGGGGGTGACTTGGTATTGATATTTTATGAGCATCATAGTCTATGGTTGGGAGGAAAGTTTAAGGTTTGCATGTAGTTGGCAATTTATTTACAAAAGCTAAGTGTTTATTGTGTGTTTGCACAAAATTTTATGTGATTAATTATGTTATAATTTTTATGGGTTTTTATTATTTTAATTATGCTTAAGTTTATATATTATTAGGACTACATTATTGCAATCATATGCAAGGAATATTGTAAATTTAATGGTATTAGAAAGGAAAAAATTATGTGGCATGACCCAACTTGGGGCTAGGGATGCTACTTTGATGGGAAGGACAACATCAACCTTTCGAATCTCATTCCATAGTTGTTTCATTGTGGAAAATATTTTTATCTATCTAAAACCACATTTTTTCGTCATCACTCATTGGCTAAATTTTTCAGAGAGAGAAAGAGCCTAAGGAGTTAGCTCAATCAATTATTTTTAATGTTGTTCGACATTTGGCTAGTTACATGTCATCAAGTGTTAGGTTTGAATCCCCCTAAGTTAGAAGCTCAACATGTTTACCAGACATTCCATCCATGAATGTAGAAAAACATCCCTTGAATTTTCCTATAAATTTTTTCTCATGAAAAAAAATATAAAAACAAATAAATAAAAATAAAATATTGCATTTTACTTTTTCTTTTATTTTGTCATTATATTTTGTTTTCTTTCACCATTTTTTATTTTTCCTTCCTTTTAAATTTTATTTAGTTTTTGTTACATGTTACGTTTTGTTTTTTACTTTTACTTCTTCATTTTGTTTCATTTCAATTATCTCTTGTTGATTTGCTTATTTTGCCCAATTTTTTTTTTCTCTGTTTTTATATTTTTTTTTGTATTTCTCAAATTTTTTTTCTACGTTTCTTTATTTTTTATTTTTAGTGGTAGAATAATAATTTTAATCAAACATCATTTCTAACATGTGTTATTAATTGGTTGATCAAACATTACAAGTGTAACTAGAAATTGATGTAAGGGGTTTTATGCCTATCATAGGTTTTCATTATTCAAATTCTCATGCATTATAGTTTTTAAGTAGTCAAATTTCCAATAATGAGTTATCCGTAAGATGAGGCTAGGCATGCACCAGAGAAGAGTGTCTCTCACATTCCACTTATAACTCAATACCCCACAACCCAATGGTATTCTCCTACAACTAATTAAATAACGACATGTTCATATAATTTCTAACATTTTCTTAAATCTTTCTCTTACTTCACCCCATTTGTAAAGTTTTGATCCACATTTTATTTAGTCCTTACATTTCTCAATAATACTATGCACACATCGCCCCTATAATGATCGAATCTATGTTATCATCCTCTTATCCTTTCATTTTTAATTATTTCCTCAATAATGCCTAATATATTTTGGTTAGCCAATATATCATGTTATAAGTTTACAAAATTTAAACTTTTAAATTCTCACATCATTATAAGCCATATGCTTCATTAAGTTTCTATCTTTAACGACATTTTATATCAATAAAAACTATTTATAAAATTTAATTACTTTATAAAATTATTTAAGCTTAAAATTTTAATCGTTTCTCACCATGAATGAACACCTTACACACAAACTTTAGACTATTTATTTGACATTCCATCCCTAATTTATGTAACGCCATATTATTTCGCACATTAGTATCCAGAATTTCACCACTAGGATCACCAACTAGACTTGCAAAATATAGTTTGTAAATATATTTTTTCACAATGACTTTTCAATGGTATATTTCTATTAAAATTATTAATAACAATAATAAATTAATTTTAAAGTCTATATAAATATACATGATCTATCTCTTGGATTTGAACCTATAACCTCTTTAAAAAAAACGGTTTCTTAACAATGATTATGATTTGATATCTACATTTATTAACAAATTTTAGCATTGATATTTAATCTTACCCTAGATTAGTTGGTGATGAAAACACTGTGGAATAAAAGTAAAATATAAAATAAAGCAAGCAAATGATTGTGATTGTTGGTGTGTGACTTTGGTATCATATGCACCACATCTCCATTTCCACTTAGGAATAAAGTGGCATTACTGATGTGGAATTATTTATGCGTACGATGCAAGTGATATTACTTTCCTAGAACTTGGCAAAGTGGGGTATGTATAATCCATGTTCATGGATCTTGGTTGGTGGAATAACTTTAATTATGATTTAATTTTATAACCGACAACATATAGCTGAAAGTGAAGTCAAGATACTTTTACGGGCACCATGTCATTCACGAACTTAAGCAACGGACTATTAAGATTTTCGTGGTGATACTTGAGTTGATAGTAAAGGGTAATGATCTCTATTAGTGAAATACTAATTATAATTTCATATTATCAATAAGATTTTCATGGTGATGCATGATTTGACCATAGGGGATATGTATAGTATTACAAGTTCATGTTTATGGATTTTGGTTGGTGGAATCAATATAATTACGTTGATAGGCATTTTTACATAGGAAATGGGGTTTTAGAATATAGTTTTTTTATTAATAAATAAAAAAAAAAATTAATAATAAATATTATGTGGATGGTTAAGATTTATTGAACTTTGATTATTTTTTATTATTAAAAAGAAGAATAATATTAAACTTATAACCTAATCTTCACTGTTTTTTTCTTTATTTTAATAAAATGGACATAGAATAATTATGAAAAAATATCCACTTCCTCTGATCATCATGGGTAACCAACTTCAACCAACTTCTTGCATCCACCTCGAGCCATTTTTTAGTCGATTCATATTCCCCTAACCTAATCTTGACTGTTTTTTTCTTTATTTTAATAAAATGGGCATAGAATAATTATGAAAAAATTCGAACTCTTTTCTAAAGATGGTTTGGAGTGAATAACTCTTTTCTGAAGACCCCGACTCTGCGTTGTGAAGCTGCAATCCTGATAGTCACTGCCTGCAAATGGGTAGGAAATCAAACATAAAAAAAGAGGCTCTCGAGCGTGAATGTTGTCAGAAAAGAAATCCCGTTGTCCAGAACTATCTGCATGCGCTCTAAGTGCCGAGTTACAAACATGCAAAAGGATACCCCATCGTTGCGATTTCTGTAATAACCAATAGTTTATTACTATTCTTTATGAAGTCGATCGACAAGTTTAAATGGGCAGTATGGTACATATTATATTATATTATTGTTTCATGATTTGGAATATTGTATTAATCGCTTCATCCGAGACTCCTCGAAAAGAAGCCAAAGAGAAACAATTTCTTCATTCAAATCATATTTGTCTGTCTCGCATTTCTGTTTGAAAGCTTACTAATATTCCTGGGGTAACCCCTGGTGGCATTAAAAACAGGATCTTTGTTCCGTCTATCTACCAGATCTTAAACGCTCATGACACTGGAAACTGCCGCTTGCGTTCTACATACCGATGATGATTGTCGATGCTCAGGATCGAGATTCTGAAAGGTGCTATGTTTATATTGGAATATAAACAAACGGCGTTATTGCAGGCCATTAAATCTTCTATGGTATGGTTTTACAACAAATTTTGCCTCACTCCATGGAACTTGCTTGAATGGTCGTCCATTTCCCTCTGCAGACTTGAAGTCTCTTTTTTGTTCACTCCAGAGACAAAAATGCACATTTTTATATATACAATCTCCATATCAGTTATGCACCAGGCATATACACAGGTTGGGCCACTACAACTCGTGTACATTGGGTTTGATGCTCAAAAATTAAAAATTATGTTGGGTTTCCATGCCATGTCATGAGATCCATGATCCTTGACCTTCCATATACTAGAAACACTGACCCTTCAGTTCCATTTGGAGGTTATAAATTGAGCCATATCCAAGCCTAATGAACAATTCAACTTTGAGAGCAAAAACACTCTCGAGAAATTTGACTTCATATTGAGTCTCCATCCATCTCTCAAGTTCTTCCTACTTTGTGATGGAAAACCTCATTGACTCCTATATATGAGTTTGTCTTTGTGGAGGAATATAGTGGTGAAGGCTCAACTGGAGGGACTTAGTTTCTTGGTTTGATATGTATTGTTACAAAAGTTTGTCACTTGTGTACTTATGTTGATTATTTTAATAAAAATACTATTTTCTCCTCCAATTGATATCTTGAAACTATTTGAATTACTATTCCAAGAGCGTATTTGTCATGTATGTTAATGGATTATGGTAATTTATATGTTGAAATCATATATTATCACCATATGTTTGTGTATCTTGGTTATTGAGGACAAGTTGTAGGTAAAAAACTTTGGGTCGCGTGCTCAACGGTAGTCTTCTTCGAACGTCTAGACAAGGTAGGCTCTTATCCTTGTCTTGTTTAGCATTTCATTTATATAACATACTTGAGATTAGAGTTGATTTTTGGGTGTCGTTTTGTATGTTGTGGTTTACCCCTAGCCATAGAAAGATTTTCTTCGTAAATGAATTGACAACTCCACTGGGGAGATCTCTTTTTAGGGGAATTGAGAGTTTTTCTCCTTGATTTGCTTTCTGTTTGCCTAAGTTTCCTTGTCTCCTGTTGCTTGGCAGCCTTTATTTTTCCTTGCATCTGAGTTTCTTGGCTTAACCCTTGCCCTGACAATGTTTTGTTTGGTATACGCGGTTATTCCTTTGACAGACGCCTACATACACAAGCTATATTCTTTTAGGGAGCATATATACACACGTGTTGCTCAAACAGTCACGTACATCATCTCTTAAGTTTTGTCGGCTGAGTTTGGTCTTTGTTGGGTGATTTTTTCTGGTTGATGAGTCTTCTTGGGTCCATATTTTGACTGTTAAGTTCCTACAGAGTGATAGGAAGCCTTGTTATTGTTGAATTTTTGGGAAAACTTCTTATTGTCATCATTTTCATTGGTTGTCCTTGCATATTGGTCTGAGTAGTCGCTTCTTGGTATCCTACTTGGCTTGTTTGTTTTTGCTTGCAGTAGGGCTTGCCTGTGAGGTTGTTATTCAGTCCTTGCATTTTCTTTTCATTATATCGACAATACAAAAATATTTTCTTACTTGCACTGTACTTATAGAAATTGCACTTTTGATTATTTTGCATTGATTTTGATGCATTTGGAAAGATTGCACTTCATTGAAATTGTAGAGATTGCATTGGAAAAAATTGCATTTAGAAGCATACCATCTCTTTGAAATTTAAGACTACTACTTAGAAGTGTTTTTATATTTGCTTGTTTTTATAAGTTGAGTCATTATACCATAAGTTTCACGATCACACCTCTTGAGTAAGAAAAAACCATTAAAATTAACTTTGATTAAGTAAAATTGATTAGAAACAATTTTATTTTTCAGGGTACACAAACAAGTATAGGACTTAGGGCCTTGGAATAGGATTTTGTGAGTAAACTTCTCCAAGTCTATTAAACTCAATGTATGTGTCTCACCAGGGAGTGGTGAAGCCAATTGTCTAATCGGTGACATCAGGAGGCTCCACTCTCACACCAGAGTAAAGCAGTGCTTAAGAAGTTGGTTGTAGAGATAACCTCATGATACCTTCCTAGTGTCATAGATATCTCTGGGGTTCTATTTGTAACTGGGAACTCGCTCGTGCATTTACCTCCATGTGAGGCATTTCTTTCAAGATTTTGGGTTTTCCTTATTATGGTGAATGAGAACTTATTTGCTGCATACGTGCATTGTTTATATCATTAATTTTGACTCTAAGTTTCTTGACATAGGTAGACACATAGGTTACCCCACAAGGGTTATTCTACAAGTACCATGAGTTAGATAAGAATGGAACAACACACAACCTTTATGGAGGGATACCTCTCCGGGGGGATCTAGCCGACTTTGTTGTTAAGTCTGCGAGGGCCATAATAAATAATTACGATACCTCCACTCTATTGTTGTGGAGTCTTAGGTCCCTCTTGGGAGAGACATACATACTCTAGTTATGGAGGCCCCTTTTCAACCATTATATCATGTTTGTGTGCATTAATTTATTTGGCGTGCTCTCTGATTATTATTTGGCCTTAGGATTTTATTTTATATGTCGAGTTCTGAGTCATCGTGGACCAAAACCAACCTCCTCATCGGTCTCTTCATCTTGGAAGTTACCACTTCGTCTTCAGCAGAAGCGGCCAGCTTTTAAAAGGCGTAGATTTAATAAACATGGTACATATATCTCCGCCTCCCAAACTTGTGATCATCCAACTATGAGTACTGATTCAAATATGAAGGTCTTGGGAAGTCCTTCAAATGCTCTTATGTGTGATTAGTGGGATCCCTCGACTCCTTCATCCTCAGCGGTGTGGGTGTTGAAGGCTCCCTCATCTAGTTCTACTCAACCCACATTAACAAACGCTTTCAAATATTTTTGGTATGTCGAATCATGATACTCATCCAGTACCTTGGGCCTCTAATCCTTTTGCTTTTGGTATTACTTAACATGGCGTCGCTTTGCCATCCTTAGTTTCAGCGGTGTGTGAATCCTAGTTTTGGGTCTAGGATTTTGACGCCTCCTTATGTTCCTTTATCGTTTGGTGAAGGTCATATTCTTCAAGTGAATCCCTATGGTTGGAAGTTGGAATCCTCCTTCCTCAGGACCCAATCCTAGATTCCGGTGCTCGGATCGTCAAATGGGAAGGACAATTTCCCTTCCTATACTTTTCTTCATTCTTCTTCCTCCACATCGGTGATTACGACAAAGAATGCTTTTTCCTTCATTCCTTCTTCCTCCACATCGATTCTGACAAACGCATTTATTATGGTGAATCCCCCTCTATCCTCTGGTGTTCCATTCGGATGGATTTGGTTTCACAGTATTGGAAACCCCCAGCATGGAGTTCCTTCGTCTGGGGGAAATGTATATAATCCTTATCATGCATCTTTCGTGGGTATGGTTCCCTTACAAACTTTCATGAATCAAGTTGGAAGAGGATACTATGTTACTGGACAAGGCCATGGTATATACAAGAACCCTCGATAGCCTGCAATCCATCAACCCAAATCGTTCCCGTGAGCATGGGATCATATGTCGTAACCCTAGATCCCTTTTCTTCCCATGCTATATCTTTCAGATTTGTCAAAATTATTGAATGACCATGTGCGTCACAATCCGTCATGGCCCCCCGTCCCCACCAATATTCCTTCATACATTCCCAAATTCGAGGGAAAGACTAGTGAGGACTTGGGTGATCATGTGACTACTTTTCATATATGGTGGTCATCTAACTCCCTAAATGACGATTCTATTCGTTTGAGGCTATTTCAACGCACCCTCACGACCGCTGTCGCAAAATGGTACATTGAGCTACCTGGGGGTACATATGGAACCTGCAATCAGATGCTATTGGTTTTTCTCAATCACTTCCAATTACTAGCTCGTTACGATGCCGACAAAGAATTTTTGTCGACATTTTTCCAAAATAAAACCACACATATCTCCAATCATATCCAAGGGTGGCATAGATGGAAAAAGTGATCACATGGAAGTACGAGGATTTCACTCAAATGCACAATACACCCAATTTAATTGAATGCCATGGTGTTGTTTTGAAAATGAAAGAAGTTATGTTGCACATATTTTTCACCTCAGGATTTGTAATGGTCCTCCCTATAGTGGCCTCAAAGACCATATTGGATAGATAGAAATATTGATAGAATATTTGCACCCTCGATTCCGATCTATATGATGTGTTGTGCAGTTGGAAAATTATAATGGCAAATTTTTCCTGAATTTTGTTCGAATTGAAAAATATTCCCACCAACTTTTTTTTTACCAAATTCGAATCTGAATTCGAAATCCTTTTCGAAGATGCTTCGGAGTGAATAACTCTTTTTGAAGACCCCAACTCTATGTTGTGAAGTTGCAATATTGATAGTCACTTCCTGCAAATGGGTAGAAAATCAAACATAAAAAAAGAGGCTCTCTTTCCCAACGATTCAGACCGTACTTTCACATTCATCAGCCACAAATTTAAATTTATGGCTGTGCTAGTAATATATCAGAAGTCCATGTTCATGGATCTTCGTTGGTGGAATAACTTTAATTATTATTTCATTTCGTGACCGAAAACATATGGCTAAAAGTGACAAGCTGCTTTTACGGGCACCGTGTCATTCACGAACATAAGCAACGGACTATTAAGATTTTCGTGGTGATACTTGAATTGATAGTAAAGGGATAAGATCTCTATTGGTGAAATAATAATTATATTTAATTAATTGATTTCATGTTATCAATAAGATTTTCATGGTGATGCATGATTTGACCATAGGGGATATGTATAGTATTACAAGTTCATGTTTATGGATTTTGGTTGGTGGAATAAATATAATTATGTTGATAGTCCCCGAGGTGTAGGACAGTCGGTGACGGAGTGTGTTGTTAAGCTATTCCGTGATGTTAAAGTCACCGGTTCGAAACCTGCGGGGACAAAAAATCCAACCATGTTAAGGGTTGGTGTGGAGCCACAGGTTAATCGCAGGTCCTGCACAAATTAACAAACAAAAAAAAAATATAATTATGTTGATGGGCATTCTTATATAGGAAACACGGTTCTAGAATATATACTTTTTAATAATAATAAATATATTTTTTAATTTTAATAATATAATATTTTAATAATATAATAATAATTTTTTTTAAAACGAAGAAATTATGTGACTCCGTCTTTTCCGCCTCAGGATTTGTAACAGTCCTCCTTTAAGTGGCCTCGAAGACCGGACTGGAAAGATAGAAATATTGATAGAATCTTTGCGCCCTCGATTCCGATCTATACGATGGATTGTGCAATTGGCAAAGTATAATGGCGAATTTTTCCCTCACTTTTTCGAATTGAAAAATCTTCCCACGAACTTTTTTATTTTTTTTGTTTATCAATTTCGAATCCGAATTCGAATTCTTTTCTGAAGATGGTTCGGAGTGAATTACTCTTTCTTTTTCTGAAGACCCCGACTCTGCGTTGTGAAGCTGCAATCCTGATAGTCACTGCCTGCAAATGGGTAGGAAATCAAACATAAAAAAAAGAGGCTGTTGTCCAGAACTATCTGCCGAGTTACACACATGCAAAGGATACCCCATCGTTGCGATTTCTGTGATAACCAATAGTTTATTACTACTCTTTATGAAGTCGATCGACAAGTTTAAATGGGCAGTATGGTACATATTATATTATATTACTGTTTCATGATTTGGGATATTGTATTAACCGCTTCATCCGAGACTCCTCCAAAGGAAGCCAAAGAGACAATTTCTTCATTGAAATCATATTTGTCTGTCTCGCATTTCTGTTTCTGTTTGAAAGCTTACTAGTATTCCTGGGGTAACGGCTGGTGGCATTAAAAACAGGATCTTTGCTCCTTCTATCCACCAGATCTTAAACGCTCATGACACTGGAAACTACCGCTTGCGTTCTACATACCGATGATGATTGTCGATGCTCAGGTTCGAGATTCTGAAAGGTGCTATGTTTATCCTGGAATATAAACAAACATTAAAGTGAAAAGTTAGCATTGACGTTATTGCAGGCCATTAAATCTTCTATGGTATGGTTTTACAACAAATTTTGCTTCACTCCATGCAATTTGTTTGAATGGTCTTCCATTTCTTTCTGCAGACTTGAAGTCCTTTTTTTGTTCACTCTAAAGCCAAATTATTTTATACATATACTCTTCCTATTAGTTATAGAAAACACATAAACACAGGTTACATTGGGTTTGATGCTCAAAAATTAAAAATTATGTCGGGTTTCCATGCCATGTCACGAGATTCATGATCCTTGACATTCCATATACTGAAAACTCTCTGACTCGATCCTTCAGTTTCATTTGGAGGTTATAAATTGAGCCATATCCAAGCCTAATGAACAATTCAACTTTGAGAGCAAAGACACTCTCGAGAAATTTCACTTCATATTGAGTATGCATCCCTTTGTCCTTAGAAGTAGGCTCTTATCCTTATCTTGTTTAACATTTCAGTTATATAGAATACTTGAGACTAGAGTTGATTTCTGGGTTTCGTTGCATATGTTGTGGTTTATCCCTAGCCACATAGAGATTTTCCTCGTAACAGAATTGACGACTCCACTGGAGAGATATCCTTTTTGGGGTATTGAGTGTTTTTCTCCTTGATTTGCTCTCTGTTTGTCTAAGTTTCCTTGTCACCTGTCGCTTGACAACCTGCGTTTTTCCTTGCATCTAAGTTTGTTGGCTTAACCCTTTTCTTGACAGTGTTTTGGTTGGTATACATGGTTATTCCCTTGACAGACACGTACATACATAAGTTGTCTTCTTTTAGGGAGCGTATATACGTTCTTGTTGTTCAAACAATCGCGTACATCATCTCTTAAGTCATTCTCGTTGATTTTGGTGTTTGTTGGGTGAGTTTTTCTGGTTGTTGAGTCTTCTTGGGTCCCTATTCTGAATGTTAAGTTCCTACATAGTGATAGGAAGCCTTGTTATTGTTGAATTTTTGGGCGAACTTCTTTCTTGTTGTCTTTTTCATTGGTTGTCCTTGCATATTGGTCTGAGTAGTTGCTTCTTGGTATCCTACTTGGCTTGTCTTTTTTTTCTTGTAGTAGGGTCTTCCTGTGAGATTTTTATTCAGTCCTTGCATTTTCTTTTCATTATATCGAAAATACAAAAATATTTTCTTCCTTTCATTGTATTTATGGAATTTGCACTTTTGATTATTTTTCATTGATTTTTATGCATTTGGAAAGATTGCACTTCATTTAAATTGTACATATTGCATTGGAAAAAATTTCATTTAGAAGCTTACCATCTCTTTAAAATTCAAAACTAGTACTTAACAATGTTTTTATATTTTCTTATTTTTATATGTGAGTCGTAATACCATCAGTTTCACGATCACACCTCTTGAGTAAGAAAAGGCCATTAAAATTAACTTTGATTAATTAAAATTGATTAGAAATGATTTTATTTTTCAGGGTATACAAACAAGTATAGGACTTAGGGCCTTGGAATAGGATTTTGTGAGTAAACTTATCCAAGGCTACTAAACTCAATGTATGTGTCTGACCAGGGAGTGGTGAAACCAATTTTGTAATTGATGACATCAGGAGGCTCCGCTCACATCGGAGTTAAGCATGAGGTCGCGCGAAGTTGGTTGTAGAGATAGCCCTCTCATACCTTCCTAGTGTCATAGATATTTTTGAGGTTCTATTCGTAGCTGGGGGTCTCGCTAGTGCCTTTACCTTCGTGAGAGGCATTGCTTTCGATATTTTTGGCTTTGCTACCCTGCCCATATGATGGACTAGACTTGTAAGTACTCGCTTGCGCATTGTTTATATTGTGGTGACTCTAGTTTCTTGACATAGGTAGCCACATAGGTTATTTGTAGGGGTTATTCTACAGGTACCTTGAGTCAGATAAGGGTCAGACAACAAAAAACCTTTATGAAGTATTACCTCTCCGGGGGTATCTGACCGACTACGTTGTTAAGCCTACGAGGGACCTTATGACTAGTTATGATACCTCCACTCTACTAAAGGGAGTCTCAAGCCCCTCTTGGGTGAGGCATACCTACCTTAGTTGGGGGGGCCCTTTTCGTCCATTATATCATGTTTGTGTGCATTGGTCCTTTTACTTTATTTGGTGTTCTCTATGATTATTAGTTGGCCTTAGGATTTTGTTTGATATCCCGAGTTCTGAGTCATCGTGGAGCAATACCAACCTTCTCATCGGTCTCTTCATCTGTTGAAGTTACCACCACGTCTTGAACCTTTATTGAAGCCTCCTTCTAAAAGGTGTAGATTTAATATGCGTGTTACATATATCTCCACCTCCTAGACTTGTGATCATCCAACTATGAGTACCAAGTCAAATATGAATGTCTCGGGAAGTCCTTCGACTCCCTTCTCTTACATGATTAGTGGGATCCCTTCGACTCCCTCATCCTCAACGGTGTTAGTGTTTTAGGCTCCCTCATCTAGTTCTACCCAACCCGTGAGTTCTTCTTGACCCATGGGAATGAACCCTTTCAGATCACATTTCGGTATTCCGAATCATGATTCTCAGTCAATACCTTTGGCCTCTAATCCATTTTCTTTTGGTATGCCTGACATGATGCGCAACTCTCATCCTTCATTTCAATGACTAATGTGAATCCTAGTTTTGGTTATGGGGGCACGACACCTCCTTATGTTCCTTTCTCGTTTGGTGGAGGTCATATTCTTCAATAAAACCCTATAGTTGGATGTTTGAATCCTCCTTCCTCTAGGCCTAATCCAATATTCAGTGCTATGGGATGGGGTGCTCAAATGGAAGGACTATTTACGTCGTATATTTCGTCATGCACTCCTTCTTCCTCCCTGTTGATTCCGATGAATGCATTTATTATGGTGAATTCCCCTCTTCCCTATAGTGTTCCATCAAGAGGGATTCAGTTTCACAGTATGGGAAACCCCTAGCACTGAGTTCCTTCGTCTAGGGGAAACATATATAATCCTTATCATGCATATTTTGCGGGTAGGTTCCCTTACAACCTTTCATGAATCAATTTGGAGGAGGATACTATCCCACCGAACAGGGCCATGGTATATATGAGAACCGTCGATGGTCTGCAATCCCCCAGCCCCAATATTTCCCGCAAGCATGGGATCAGATGTTGCAACCCCGATTCCCTTTTCTTCCCATGATAAATTTGCATATTTGTCAAAATTAATGAATGACGCTGTGTGTCACAATCCGTCATGGCCCCCCATCCCCACCAAGCTTCCTTTGGGCATTCCTAAATTCAAGGGAAAGACTAGTGAGAACCTGGGTGATCATGTAACTACTTTTCATCTATGGTGCTCATTTAACTCCCTAGATGACGATTCTATTAATTTGAGGATATTTCAATGCACCCTCATGGGGGCTTCCGCGAAATGGAACATTGAGCTATTTGGGGGAACATATGGAACCTGCAATCAAATGGTATTGGTTTTTCTCAAGCACTTCCAATTACTAGTTCGTTACAATGATGACATAGAATTGTTGTCAAACTTTTTCCAAGATAAATCCACACATATCTCCAATCATATCCAAGAGTAGGGCAGATGGAAGAGGTGATCACATGGAAGTAGGAGGATTTCACTCAAATTCACAATATGCCCACTTTAATTGAATTTCGTTAATCTGGTGCATCCATAACAACACGATCAATGGACTCTTGTGGGCAGATTTGGTGGGTTAAATTTACAATCGTTGAATTCTTTCTCATCACTGGTAGAATATGGTTCATGTTTTCTATTGGTGTATTTTGAAAACGAAATAAGTTATGTTACACATCTTTTTCTCCTCGGGATTTGTAACAATCCTCCCTAGAGTGGCCTTGAAGACTAGATTGGAAAGATATGAATATTGATAGAGTCTTTGCACCCTCAATTCCGATCTATATGATGTGTTGTGAAGCTGGAAAAGTATAATGGCGATTTTTTCTCGAATTGAAAAATATTCCCACCAACTTTTTTTTTATCAAATTCGAATTTGAATTCAAACTCTTTCTGAATACCCCTACTCTGCGTTGTGAAGATGCAATAGTGGTAGTAACTTCCGAAAAAAGGGTAGGAAATCAAACATAAAAAAATAGGTTTTCCAGCGGGAATGTTTTAAGAAAAGAAAATCTTGTTGCCCAGAATTATCTGCATGCGCTCTAAGGGCCGAGTTACAAACATGAAAAGGATACCCCATCGTTTCCATATTTTTGATAATCAATAGTTTATTACTACTCTTTATGAAGTCAATTGACAAGTTTAAATGTTTAGGGAATTATGGAACATATTGTATTATATTATTGTTTCATGATATGGAATATTGTATTAATCGCTTCATCCGAGACTCCTCGAAAATAATCCAAAAAAAAACAATTTTTTCATGCAAATCATCTTTGTCTCTCTCGCATTCAATTTTTTTTTGAAATATTACTAGTATTTCTATCCAAAGATGATTTTAGATGCTTAGGTTCAATATTTTGAACAATTCTATGTTTATCTCGGAATATAAAAAAACATTAAAGTGAAAATTTAGCATCGACGTTATTGCAAGCTATCAAATGTTTTGCGATTTTGTATGGAGATAAAAGGATTCTTAAAACACAAAAGTGGTTTTGTAACATCCGTTGTTTTAATCCCTGCAAATTATAATGTATGTAATTGTATAAATGTGAATTAGGTTGGTGAGTCGATGTGTTGGGGAGAAGAACCAGTATTGATGGACAAAGAGCCTGTGTTGATTTTAATGTGGCTAAGAGCCGAATTATGTGTTAGGAATATTGAAATAATTAATAAAAGTAATAGTCATTGGGTGAAATACAAGGAATGAAAGTTATGAGGGTGTTATGATTCCACAAGAGAGAGGGGCCAATGGGGAATTATTCATGGGTATTAATCCAACCCACAATCATGAAATTATTATTATTGTGTAAACCTTCTATTTCATGTTGAGTGTTCCCAAAGAAAATCATTTAACTCATGTAAGATGGTGGGTGTGAGAATTCACCTGTCAGACAATTGGATAAGGTTGATGGATAGTTTCTATGTATTTTTAGTTTTCATTTATGTCAACCATTGGAGAGTGATATTGTATATTGATGTCAACCCTTAGTGATTTATGTCAACCATTAAATAAAGTCTGGTAGCGAATTTTGGTAGCACAATGGTTTGGGTAATGGACCCAAGGTTGTTTCATGTATAATGGTATGAGTTTTAATATATTTGATGGAAAGAATATTCTAGATGGATATTACATGTCATTACATTTCCGGTGGTAGGTGGAATGTCACATAACTCCTCACAGTTAGAGAGTTATGGCCATGTGAAGTTGGAGAACCTAGGTTTGGGTAATGGACCCAAGTTTGTTTCATGGATAACGATATGCATTTTGATATATTTTCAGGTAATGTTATTCTATATGGATAGTTCATGTCATGCCATTTCCATTGGTATGTGGAACGTCACATAAATCCTCACGGTTAGAGAGTTATGGCCATGTGAAGTTGGAGAACCCTCATGAGTCATCTAGAAGTCCCAAAAGGTCAATGTAGTCAAATTGGTTTAAGAGATTTTTAGAAGGTAAATAATAAAGTGAAGTGATGAGTGTACTATGATTCAAAGTGAATACAAAATAAATTATTTAAATAATAAAGTTAATGGAGAAATTACTAAGTTGACAAGTGGGTAGAAGTGGGTTAGCCATAAAATAAGGAAAGTGGTTTAAGATGGTTAGAAGGTAACCCCTTGAGGTAAAGTGAAGTGATGAGTGTACTATAAGTCAAAGTGGATACAAAATAAATTATTTAAATAATAAATTTAATGGATAAATTACTRATTKGACAAGTGGTTAGAAGTTGGTTAACCCTAAAATAAGGAAAGTGGGTTAAGATGGTTAAAAAGTAACCCCTTGAGGAAGCTACATGAAATTATAAATAAGAGGCAAGGCTCTCTCATTTAAAAACAAACTTGAGCATATTGAATATCTATAGGTGACTGAAGTAACCAAAGGATATCTAATCTGAATTTTAGGGAGAAGGTGAAGTAAAGAAGGCTGAAATTCAAGGGAGGATCAATTCTTTTGATGATGCTTTTTAAGGTATGTTATTTACAGGTCATCTCACCATTTTCGCAATAACTTTTTTTCTAGAATGATTAAGACTGTGAAATTGATAGGCCATTGAGAAAATATATCCAAATAGTTTTGGTATGAATTTCATCTTGTGGGTCGTTGTAGTTTTGGAGTTGCACTCTATGGAAAATAGGGTTTGTGGCTAGTCTTGAAACTAGTCTAAAACAGGTGTTTCGGGTAAAAACGTCATAAATTATTCATAACATATCCAAATTAATTAAGACCAAAAGCATTGGTTAGAGTATTGTATTTAGTATTCTTTGTAAAATTTTCAGATCTATACAACAAATATTCCGTGCGGTGCATGCTCTATAAGTTCTCTCTCTAGAATAAGCCAAAATTCAACAAGGTATATCATTTTTGCTATAGCTCATTTCTGAGAGGTTCCAAGTAGTGACACATGGAGGAAATGATTAAAACGCACTGAAAAACATTGTGTACTATTTTTAGATCTTTATTCATTACAGGTACATAGTTATGATTATTTCAAGTTAGGGCTGTTGACTAATCCAAAACTAGTCATATGAGACTAAAGTAAAGTTTGATGAAAATGCTAGTCTCTTGTTGTTAAAGTTAAGGAAGGTTTGTAGGTATGTGATCATATACACCAGTTCTATTACAGAGTTTCAAATCATATTTGGATTATGAAATTGATGAGGGCTTTTGGTTGAGGTACATGTTGGTACATGGTTGAGACAAGTAGTTGATGAGTTGGCACATACATGAGGTGTATATTTGATGATGTTGTTACATATTGATGAGTAGTTGATACATGATTGGTATATACTTGGTACATGGTTGGAGGCACTTGTTAGTAGTATTTTTGACACGTGGTTTATGGATGATGTAGCATACTTGTATTGGTATATTATTATAATCACGTATTGATCTTGGTGATGATTATGCATTGTTGTGTTATGGTTGGTTGATGCACATATTTAGATTTTTCTTGGTGAATGATCTTGGTGGGTAGATCCGATTTGGTTGATAATATTGATGAGACAGGTTGTTTTGATAGGTTGTTTGGACAGGTTCTTGTGATAGGTTGTTTGGACATGTTGTTGTGACAGTTTATTTGTAAAGGTTTGGTACATGGTTGATGCACTTGTTCATGGTACAGGTTTTGTATAGGTTTGGTGCATGGTTGATGCACATGTTCATGGTACAAGAATTGTACAGGTTGGTGCATGGTTTATGCACTTGTTTATGGTACACGTTGATTACATGTTGAGGTACAGGTTGGTGCATGGTTGATGCACTTGTTTATGGTACAGGTTGATTATAGGTTGATTGGTACATGTTTACAGCAGTATATCTCATAGTGATAGTGTGACAGTGGTTCCATCATTCTACT
>SNQJ01S0008789.1:288183-303280 GCA_010110895.2 Picea sitchensis | reverse complement strand
ATATTTCAATTAAAACCATGCTAATGTCTAATTCAAAATATATTTTTGGTCCTTATATAGATGGTCTCAATTTTTACCATATTAAATTCCAAATAGGTTTACTTTTTAGGTTACTTATTAAATCTCAATTCTTGTGGTTGCAACAATATCTATACAAAAAATTAAGCAAAAAAAAAAATGGAAGATATGGACTCTATTACATCCCATATATTTGTATTTAATTTTAAATAAGTTTGATTTACTAAAATTTATTGACTTTTAGTTACAATCAATATGTGCTTGTGTGTTAATTAGAGTAGATTTCAAATTGAAAGTATAGGAATGTGTGTAATGATTAAACATGAGTGTCCCAAGTTGAATCACTCAATTTGAACTTGTAATGCATGCAAAATTTGCATTTCAGTGAAGTTGAGCGAAAACAACAAAATTGAGTTAGATTCATCCAATACCATTGCCCATTTCATGGATTTGTCTTACATCATCATCCAAGAACCATTCACCATATGTCCACTCAACCACTATCCATCATAGTTTCCTCTAGCTTTTCCATCTCCTTCCACCTCTCTCTCGAGTGTTTTAGGGAGACTACTCTTTGTCTCACATACGTATATCCTGTGAATTTTGTATTAATTTATACCAAATAACAATGTTATGAAAAGATAGTTAACAACAAAATAAATTTCATATTTTAACTTAAATAACGAATATAACTATTATATTAAAAAATATACCACAATGTTAAGGAAAGATAGTTGGAACAAATAAATAATTATATTTAACTATTATATTAAAGATAATACATACTTTTGATTATGTGCCTCTCTTTCCTGTGTGTGTGTGTGTGTGTGTGTGTGTGTGTGTGTGTGTGTGTGTATATATATATATATATATATATATATAGAGAGAGAGAGAGAGAGAGAGAGAGAGAGAGAGAGAGAATCAAAATTTAGAACTGGTACCCAAAAGTATATGTATTATCGTTGTTTTTTAATATAATAGTTATATTCATTATTTAAGTTAAATTATGATATATATATACTTCTTCTCATTTCAAGGATGGTACCCAGGGTAAACCCTAGATTATTCAGAGCACAAGATCGGTCAATAACAAGGCTCAAAGTCATTACAACAATATACTCATTATGAGCTCAACATATCACTTCTGAGAATTGAACCTAGGTGGGGAGGATAAAAATCATTCCTCCCAACAACTCGAGCTAAACCCATGATCCGAATTTAGTGCAAAAGGCTTCATTTTAACCTTCTAATTCAAATTCTATTAATAGGCTTCTCAATTTTCCACAATTGTGTTTTAAAATTAGGTTAATTAATTAAAAATCAACATTTAAAGATTGAGATTTAAAATAAGAACTGAGAAATAACATAAGAAATACTTAATAAAAAGATAATGAAGTTCACCCATATGGGCTACGTCTTCAAGTCTGCTTCAAATGATGATTAAAAATGATGCAAATATAGGATTATAGTTCTTTACATCAAACATTGGTCTTCAATCTATAAATATTATCTCTGATGTTCTCTAGGAAGACACCAATGGTTTCTTCCTACAATAAATGGACAAAACTTGCCTATTCTCTCACCAAAGGGGTTTCCTCCTCAAACTCTTATGTGGTTAAGATGTCATGATTGAGATAGCATATATGCATAACCAATAAAACAACATATTCTATACAAGTCTCCATGTATGAGGCACACACACCTATAGAGGCTAAGAACAATGTGTAAATAGCTGGAATGGAACATATTGACTATACGAAGGATTTAATTGTTTCATGCATGATCCAAGTAGGATCCTAGAAGACCAATATTCTCATGTCAATATGATGAATTTTCCCTTCATTTTTATGGGTTCAACCTCTAATATCTAGACACATGTATTGACTTCTATATGGTAAATATCTCAAGGTGTTCCTTATTTTGATGCCTCAATCATACTCCTCTCCCATGTGGTAGGTGTTATCTCTTATCCATGAACATCGATGCTCCCACTTAACACATATATTCCAAGAGCAATAGAGATATGCATCTTTAGTTGTAACACATGGGTGACTCCTTTTACTTGACATATTGTAGAGTGCAGACTAGCAACTCAAAGATATGCAGATCTAGGGTTTAAAATAGCTTTCAAATTGTTTTTTAAATATACCTCCATGATTTGGGTACTGATTTGACTAAACGACTTGTATTTATAACAATGGGATAATAGGATCAAAATTTGGATGCTTCCAAATATAGGAGACCGGAGAAATCATCTCCCTTGTGGAATTTTTGATTGGATTGGTGGGGAATCTCCTATATCATTCCTCCCCACTAAGAAGCTTTTGGACCACCAAAAGTCTGGTTTCACTAAGAAAATAAGTGAAAGTAAATCTCCCTCACTTTTCCAATTTCCATCCATCATGATTTACTTGGATGTATTCCTTTTATACCCATATGAATATACTCCACATCACCTCTTCACAAAGTCCTCACCTTTCTATCAAGATTAACATATTCCCACAACTCATCAAGATATTCAGGAAAAAAATATTCAACAGAATGAACTTGGACATTCTAACCTTGATCCATGATCATAGGAGGCTCATATAGTTTCAAGTTTTTAACATTAACCATGGATTAAATATGCATATATGAAGGTAACTCCAACCACAAAGAATTGTCACCAATCTTTACCAAAATTTCAAATGGACCATACTTGATTGGCTTGAGATTTTTACCTTCACCTTTAAGGCATTATTTTCTAATGTGTAGCCAAACTTGATCACCAAATTGAAATATATGATCAACTCGATGCTTTTCATGCCTAGCCTTATACTTGGATTGGCTCTTTTCTAATTGTTCTTGTACGGCTTGAGGAACCAATTGGATATTCTAGATGAACTTCTTGGTTTTTTTGCATCATTGCATCCATGTGCCACTAAATCTTTCCCAAGAGTGAATTCTAGAGGAGACTTAGGAAAATATCCAAAACATGCATCAAAAGAACATCTATGTGTAGAAGAATGTATGTCACAGTTATAGGCGTGTTGTACATAGTACAATTGTTCATCCCAAAACTTAGGATGCTTGTTACAATATCCTCAGAGTAAGTGTAGAACTATCCTTTTGACTGCTATTGTTTGTACCTAGGGTAAACCCTAGATTATATATATACTTCTTCTCATTTCAAGGATGTTACCCAAGGTAAACCCTAGATTATTCATAGCACAAGACCGATCAATAACAATGCTCGAAGTCATTGCAACAATATACTCATTATGAGCTCAACATATCACTTGTGGGAATTCAACCTAGGTAGGGAGGATACAAATCATTCCTCCCAACCACTTGAGCTAAACCCATGATCTGAATTTAGTGCGAAAGGATTCATTTTAACCCTCTAATTCAAATTCTATTAATAGGATTCTCAATTTCCCACAATTGTGTATTGGGTTAATTAATTAAAAATCAACATTTAAAGATTGAGATTTAAAATAAGAACTAAGAAATAACATAAGCAATACTTAATAAATAGATAATGAAGTTCACTCATACAGGATATGTCTTTAGGTCTGCTTCAAATGACAATTAAAAATGATGCAAGTATAGGATTATAGCTCTTTACATCAAACACTGGTCTTCAATCTATAAAGATTATCTCTGATGTTCTCTAGGAAGACACCAATGGTTTCTTCCTATAATAAATGGACAAAAAATGCCTATTCTCTCACCAAAGGGGTTTCCTCCTCGAACTCTTATGCGGTTCAAATGTCATGATTGAGCTAGCATATATGCATAACCAATAAAAAAACATCTTCTACACAATTCTCCATGTATGAGGCACACACACCTATAGAGGCTAAGCACAATGTGTAAATAGTTGGAATGGAACATATTGACTATACAAAGGATTTAATGGTTTCATTCATGATCCAAGTAGGATCATGGAAGACCAATATTCTCTTGTCAATATGATGAATTTTCCCTTCATTTTTATGGGTTCAACCTCTAATCTCTAGACACATGTATTGAATTCTATATGGTAAATATCTCAAGGCGTTCCTTCTTTCTATGCCTCAATCATACTCCTCTCCCATGTGGTAGGTGTTATCTATTATCCCTAAACATTGATGCTCCTACTTAACACATATATTCCAAGAGCTATAGAGATATGCAGATTTCGTTGTAACACATGGGTGACTCTGTTTACTTGACAGATTGTAGAGTGTAGACTAGAAACACAAAGATATGAATATCTAGGGTTTAAAATAGCTTTCAAATTGTTTCTAAAATATACCTCCATGATTTGGGTATGGATTTGAGTAAATGACTTGTATTTATAACAACGGGAGAATAGGATAAAAAATTGGATTCTTCCAAAGATCGGAGACCGGAGAAATCATCTCCCTTGTGGAATTTATGATTGGATTGGTGGGGAATATCCTATATCATTCCTCCCCACTAAGAAGATTTTGGACCACCAAAAGTTCGGTTTCATTCAGAAAACAAGTGAAAGTAAATCTCTCTCACTTTTCCAATTTCCATCCATCATGATTTACTTGGATGCATTTTTTTTAGACCCATACGAATATACTCCACATCACCTCTTCGTGAAGTCCTCACCTTTCTATCAAGATTAACATATTCCCACAACTCATCAAGATATTCAGGATAAAAATATTCAACAGAAGGAACTTGGACATTATAACATTGATCCATGATTATAGGAGGCTCATATAGTTTCAAATTTTTAACATTAACCATGGATTAAATATGCATATATGGAGGTAACTCCAACCACAAATAATTTTCACCAGTCTTTTCCAAAATTTCAAATGGACCATACTTGATTGGATTGAGCTTTTTACCTTCACCTTTAAGGCGTTATTTTCTAATGTGTAGCCAAACGTGATCACCAAATTGAAAGATATGATCAATTCGATGCTTTTCATGCCTAGCCTTATACTTGGATTAGCTCTTTTCTAATTGTTCTTGTATGACTTGATGAACCAATTGGATATTCTAGATGAACTTCTTGGTTTTTTAGCACCATTGCATCCATCTATCACTAAATCTTTCCCAAGAGTGAATTCTAGAGGAGACTTAGGAAAATATCCAAAACATGTCTCAAAAGAAGATCTATTTGTAGAAGAATGTATGTCACAGTTATAGGCATGTTGTACATAGTACAATTGTTCATCCAAAAACTTAGGATGCTTGTTACAATATCCTTAGAGTAAGTGTAGCACTATCCTATTGACTGCTTTTGTTTGTACCCAGGGTAAACCCTAGATTATATATATACTTATTCTCATTTCAAGGATGGTACCCAGGGTAAACCCTAGATTATTCAGAGCACAAGACTAGTCAATAACAAGGCTCGAAGTCATTACAACAATATACTCATTATGAGATCAACATATCACTTGCGGGGATTAAAACTAGGTGGGGAGGATAAAAATCATTCCTCCCAACCACTCACGCTAAACTCATGATCCAAATTTAGTGCGAAAGGCTTCATTTTATCCCTCTAATTCAAATTCTATTAATATGCTTCTCAATTTCCCACAATTGTGTTTTAAAATTGGGTTAATTAATTAAAAATTAGCATTTAAAGATTGAGATTTAAAATAAGAATTGAGAAATAACATAAACAATACTTAATAAATCGATAATGAAGTTCACCCATATGGGCTATGTCTTTAGGTCTGCTTCAAATGATGATTAAAAATGATGCAAGTATAGGATTATAGTTCTTTACATCAAACATTGGTCTTCAATCTATAAATATTATCTTTGATGTTCTCTAGGAAGACACCAATGGTTTCTTCCTACAATAAATGGACAAAACTTTCCTATTCTCTCACCAAAGGGGTTTCCTCCTCAAACTCTTATGTTGTTCAGATGTCATGATTGAGCTAGAATATATGCAAAACCAATAAAACAACATCTTCTACACAATTCTCCATGTATGAGGCACACACACCTATAGAGGCTAAGAACAATGTGTAAATAGGTGGAATGGGACATATTGACTATACGAAGGATTTAATGGTTTCATGCATGATCCAAGTAGGATCCTGGAAGACCAATATTCTCCTGTCAATATGATGAATTTTCCCTTCATTTTTATGGGTTCTACCTCTAATCTCTGACTTCTATATGGTAAATATCTCAAGGCTTTCCTTCTTTCTATGCCTCAATCGTACTCCTCTCCCATGTGGTAGGTGTTATCTCTTATCCTTGAACATTGATGCTCCTACTTAACACATATATTCCAAGAGCTATAGAGATATTCCTCTTTCATTGTAACACATGGGTGGCTCCTTTTACTTGACAGATTGTAGAGTGTAGGCTAGCAACGCAAAGATATGCAGATCTAGGGTTTAAATAGCTTTCAAATTGTTTTCAAAATATACCTCCATGATTTGGGTACAGATTTGAGTAAATGACTTGTATTTATAACAACGAGAGAATAGGATCAAAATTTGGATGCTTCCAAAGATTGGAGACCGGAGAAATAATCTCCCTTGTGGAATTTCTGATTGGATTGGTGGGGAATCTCCTATATCATTCATCCCCACTAAGAAGATTTTGGACCACCAAAAGTCCGGTTTCATTCAGAAAATAAGTGAAAGTAAATCTCCCTCACTTTTCCAATTTCCATCCATCATGATTTACTTGGATGCATTCCTTTTAGAACCATACGAATATACTCCTCATCACCTCTTCGTGAAGTCCTCACCTTTCTATCAAGATTAACATATTCCCACAACTCATCAAGATATTCAGGAAAAAAATATTCAACATAAGGAACTTGGACATTCTAACCTTGATCCATGATCATAGGAGGCTCATATAGTTTCAAATTTTTAACATTAACCATGGATTAAATCTGCATATATGGAGGTAAATCCAACCACAAAGCATTGTCATCAATCTTTTCCAAAATTTCAAATGAACAATACTTGATTGGCTTGATATTTTTACCTTCACCTTTAAGGCATTATTTTCTAATGTGTAGCCAAACTTGATCACCAAATTGAAAGATATGATCAACTCGATGCTTTTCATGCCTAGCCTTATACTTGGATTGGCTCTTTTCTAATTGTTCTTGTATGACTTGATGAACCAATTGGATATTCTAGATGAACTTATTGGTTTTTTTTCATCATTGCATCCATCTGCCACTAAATCTTTCCCAAGAGTGAATTCTAGAGGAGACTTAGGAAAATATCCAAAACATGTCTCAAAAGAAGATCTATGTGTAGAAGAATGTATGTCACAGTTATAGGCATGTTGTTCATAGTACAATTGTTCATCCAAAAACTTAGGATGATTGTTACAATATCCTCAGAGTAAGTGTAACACTATCCTATTGACTGCTTTTGTTTGTCCATCGGTCTGTGGATGAAAAATAATGCTCTTATAAATCTTAGTGTCCATTAACTCCCACAAAGATGACCAAAATTTCCGAGGAAAGTGGTAGTCTCGATTAGATATATTGGATGTGAGAAAACCAAAATGAACCCAAACATGTTCAAAGAACAAAATTTTTGTCTCTTCTCTTGTCGCCAATTTATTACAAGGCACTATAGATTTTAACCTTGTACAATTAATTACTGCAAAAGGATTCTTAATAAAAACAAAAAAGATACAATGGCACACACACATTGCACATAGATTGTACCCTTGTTGATATTCAGATTGGTCAAGATCCAAACAACAACCTCACTAGGATATAAATACCCCCTTGCATTTTTATAGAGGTGGTACTCCTTTGTCATAATTTGAAATATGTATCTTGATTCTCTTAAATTGGGAAGAATGCAAGACAACAAACCCCAAATATTTCTTGATTTAACTTGTATATGAATGGTTCTTGATAACTAGATTTATTCTTGAATGGACCAATTAGATTCTTAACAATAAAAATATGAAGAAAGGATTCAACATCAAAATAGATATATGCTCAGATTCATTATTACAATCCTCTGAAATGCATGCAAACTGAAGATGCATCCATGTCTTCTCACAATAAAAAGAATGAAATGGTATTTATTATTTTAGAGAACTTTAAATGAGTATTGCAGTTAAAACTAAAAAGAATTTGGTAAGAACACTCTAAAAATATCACACTCATAAATACCAACATCTGAGAAATCATTGAAGTCATGCCCCAGAGTAGTTCTCTATGGATTTTATTACATGAAATATATTCTTCATTACAAAGCATTCCGTAAACCAATTGACTAGTGCTTCAAAAACAAAGCTTGCCAGACACAAGGAATAAATCTCCATGAATCAATTAGACAATATTGGATAAGATTTATCAGTCACATATATGGCTGTAAAATACTCCATTATCTTATAGAGAAAATTCTTGGAAGAATACAAGAAAAAACACTCAAGAAATAAGCCTTATGCTCAATTCAGAAAAACAAGCATAAAACCTTGAGAAGAATAGTATAGAAGAAGGAGAAGCAAGAAAAATGGATATCTCTGTTTGTTGATTAGATATTTGGATGCATGATGATAATTGGAACTTTTTATTTTGATCTTTTGATTTCCCTCCAACCTTTTTTTTGATGCTGCTCTGTCTCTTTTAAAATATGCTTCAAATGCTTCTGAAGTAGTTAGGGGTTTGGTCTTTCTAGGAACTTCCACACACTTTTCTTCTTCGAGTTACCTATTTAATTAAGGCTTCATTAAAATCTCATTTAATTAAGGCTTCTTTAATAAAAACCATTTAATAAACTTTTATTTTCAAATTGTTGCCTTTCAAAAAAGTGGATTGTGTTTTGATTTTTTGAGAATTATAGCTGAAATGTTGGACTTGGAAACCATTCCAAATGAATCGTCATAATTTCATATTTCCAACGAGTCCTCTTGAGCACAATTTGGAGGTATGGATCTCAAGTTATAAGCTCGGGAAGTTGAGGTTCCAAGCATATTTACCAGCAAGCAATGGCAATTGAGCCAGTTGTTCTTTCAATTTATGGGAGAATTTTGGCCAAATTCATCCCTTAAAACCTAATCCATCATATTTCTTGTCAAATCATCTTTCCAACGAGGTATATTATTCTGAAAATGGATGTCGGGAACTCAATATATGAGCTCAGGAAGTCAGAGACTCAACCACTGCCCATTGAATTCGTGGGTCATTTTGGGCCATTGATCAAAATTCACCTCGTTAAAATGATCCATCCCACATGCATTGTGGTAATAATTTGTTAAGTGTTTATATAGTAAAATATTCCATACCCTTAATGTGGAACAAAGGAGACTATGGAGATCGAGCCTTAGGAAAATCATGAGTTAATAAAAATTTGGATAGCCCACTTCCTC
Organism: Picea sitchensis; assembly: GCA_010110895.2. Taxonomy (NCBI): domain Eukaryota; kingdom Viridiplantae; phylum Streptophyta; class Pinopsida; order Pinales; family Pinaceae; genus Picea; species Picea sitchensis. The sequence goes on along the minus strand of SNQJ01S0008789.1, from coordinate 293,932 downwards.
GGTAAGCATCCTTATCATTGCCCAGTTAGCACCTAGTCATCACCCGATCAAAATCCAGTCATCTCTGAGTCATCGTCCATGTGTCATAGTGTCATTGGATACCATAGGCTTCCATATGTCATCACATGATTGGTTTCCATATGTCATCACGTGATTGGTCGCCACATGTCATCACGTGATTGGTTAACATATCTTGGAATTCAACTTAGGAGATAATTTAAGTATGGGAGTGGGACGACGAGAAGAAAGGATGAGTAATGGTGGGTCGGTGGAGTAGGAGGAGAGAGAAATGGACGAGGAGGGTCGTGGGGGTAAGGGGGTGGATTGAATGTCAGTGAGAACCCGTGGAGGAGAGAGGAATCTTGGGAACCCACAGAAGAGAGAGAAGCGGATGAGTCAGAATCATATGTGAGGGAGGAGAGGTGGGAAGAGAAGTGACATCTGAACCCATGAGAAACTAAAAAAAAATATAAGTATGAGTTGTTGTTCCTGAGTTTATACTTTAAGGCTCTAAAGTATACCGTCAAGGCATCCAAAAAGGTAGAAATAACTAATGGGTAAAAAGATCAGTTCAATAAAAAGTGAGATCAGGGTTGGTTTCTTAACTGTCTTTGTCTAGCTTCCCATTGTTATTGGATACTAATATCCCTTTCAATCACAGCCCATGAACGTTCAAGTTCTACCCATGTATTTGTTGTTTGTAAGATGGTATTGAATAGGTTTAATGTGATGCTTGTCTGATCTAATAGACCGGGTTCTATATTAGGTTGTCTGGTAACTGGAACAATCATGAAAGCTAAGGATTTCCTTTTTTGTAAGCCAAAAATATCTCCAAGGGTCGCAAATTTTGGTTTGAATTAATAAAAATAAAACTTCCAAATTATGAATCAATAGTATAGCAGAAATAAAGGTCGTTTCTGGTATCTGAGTCAAAATTAAAAAGACGGTGCATGAAATGGAGAAAGAAAAAGAAATATATAGTTGTATAACAAAAATGAGGCATCAATTAAAGAGGAATCTCATTTTATGCTAACATAAGAAAGAAGGATGATAACTTCGAAGAAGTATATAATTTTAGAATTCTAAAACGTTCATAGGTCTTATATCCGCTGACAGTTGATACAGAGGAAAAAATACAAATGGTTAGATAATCTGAATGTTCAGACACCACAATAGAAGTTGCATCATGAAAGCATTTAACGAAGGTATGAAATAAAAGATAGAATGACAAAGAAACACATAACTCAGGCTTGACCAGATCTGGAATCTTCAATCTATATTGTATTAATTCTGGCAAAAAATGAAATTTTTTCTTTACAATCTCCTCTAGAAAAAAGCCTTCTCTTAGTCTTGAAAAATTCTATTTATACAAAACTACCAATCTTAATATGGTTGGTGATTTCCTAATTTCTAGTGACTAACTATTTGTTAAAAATAGATCAGAAACCGTTTGGATGATTTTCTCCATTTTTCTGTTTTTCTTAGAAGTAAATATCTTCCAAATGATACTTTTATTTTGTTGATGGCTCTCCTTCTTTTGATCCAATACATTCAATGCATCTCTCCAGGCACTGTGTAAAATTTCTGGGGGGGCTCTGGAAGGTCTTTTGCTTCGAACAGATAAACCTTTCTCTGTATCTTGGAAAGACAGTCCTCAACTCCTTTATCTGCAAACTTTATCGACTGCAGTTTTAAGTTGGGCTCAACTAACAACTTGTCTATTAGGGTGACATCCATTTCTCTTAGCCGTGAAATTTCTGTTTGAATTTCACCCAAATTTTCTCTAAAATTTAATTGATGTCTTACGATATTAATCTGTCCCAGGAGTCCTGTTCAATTTCCTTTTCCAATGTTCAACGATATTTTGTCTAAAAGATCAAAAAATTCTTCGCAATCATCTTTGATTTCCTTGACTATTCTTTTGTTTTCAGTTATGTTGGTTTCCCATAGCTTGAGCATGATGTCGCCTCTGATTTTCTCTGTGGCTGATATTTTCGTAGCTTTGGATGTCTCTTCATTTTTCAAATATATGATTGCCTTTTGGAGAGTAACCCTTGCTGCTTTGGCTTCTTTTTCCTTCAGGATAATATTATCGAAGACATTATCTGCTTCTTGGAAGTAACTCTGAATAATCTCTATCTTGGAAGCTGTTCAACTTCTATTTTTGAATGCACTTCCAGTGACTGAGACTGGAAAGATTTTTTATCTATGACCTGACCTTCCATCAAATTTAACCTAGCCTGTAACTGTTCTGCATACTCCTTTCACTGAGAAACATGTACCTGACTTTCTTGTACCTTCTGGTTCATTTCATCTAGGCTTGTTTTGAGTGATTGAATTTCTAGCCTTTCGACAGCCCTGGTTTGCTCCAAGCTTTTACTCACCTCTTCACTGATTTTCTCCTCAACATTCTTCAACTGATCTTGTAATTGAGCTATCATGTTATCACTTTTCTTTATCCTTGTTCTCCTGTTTCCCACGGTAAAAAAAATTGGTGTTGCCATGGCTCCCATGGAACCTGCTATCTCTGTAGTGAAATCCTCCTCCTCAAAATTTTGTCCATCTATTAAGACTTTATGCTTTTTAACCATATTCCCCTCCTTCTTATGCATCTCTTGTTTCAGAATGACCTTCCTTTTTCTGCTGAAGAAATAATCAGAAGGAGGAATCTCATCTATGGGGATAGAGGTGAGGTCATCAACAAATAGAGCTCTTGTCTATGGGAATCCAAAAGCGGACTGTAAGGGGGTTAAGGAAGCTATGGGACTTCCTAGCTCTGTAGATCCTTTCCCTCCTATTGCCTTATGCGTATTGACATCAACATCAGGTGACGAAGGAGGGTTAAGCTTACTGGACTTGGGTGGTCTCCCGGACCTTTTCTTTACTCCGGTCTCTGCCTTTTTTGTCTATAAGGTCTCTTTGATTGGTGGGGGCCTTTCGGTATCCTCTGGGATTTTTTTGGGATTACCCTTCTTTTGTGCTTCCTGTTCGAAGCCTGGGGGGACACTTTCTTGCTCCTGGGAGAGGATGATTGCTTCTCCTTGCAGTACTTGGGGTAGACCACTCCATCTATGTTTCTGAAAGGTCCGAAAGCTAGTTTGCAGGTCGGATGACAGTGTCTGTACTCATTCCAACACTTCTTTATAAGTTTTAGTCCCTTTGAACATGTCATCCCAAGGGGACTCCTCATGTTCATATGCTTTCATATTGCAGTGTATCAAGTGTTTGTTCACTAGTTGATAAGGGGCATGCCTTTTGTACTCAAAATTTAACAATTTTACTTCTTCAAGTGCTTTTGCTTCCACCTTGGAATGGCCCAAATTTTGTAATGAAAATTTCCCGATGTGCACAGGGAAGATTGGCCAGGACTTATTTTGAGCCACCTTTAGCTCTATTCCAATATCGCCTTTCACTATTTGGTGTGCCACTTCCCTACACACCAGTCTATCTGGGAGGAATTTTGGAAGCGCATGAGGGGGAATTGAGCACCCATACACCCTGATGTAGGAGAATCTTTCTTCAATGGACCAGTCTGCTATTGGCTTGAGGTTTTTTGAAACTGTTTCAGAGATGCGAGGAGGGTCACAGCCGAAAAACATTTTATGCATTAGTATTACCACGAAATGACAAATTTCGTAAAACGAATCTTTTGCGTTTTCTTCCCACAGCTCAGAGTGGTACTCATGAATGGGTTCGAGGCAGGCTATGTTCCAACTCCATTTCATCAGGGGAAATGGAGTCATAAAACAAATTGCATCCATGATATATGTCGGCATGTAAAAGGCCACTAATTGACCTCGGGATCTTGCAGCTTTGTAATCTGAAACCTCTTTGGCTATGTTATCAGATAAAATCTTGTCCCAGTTGAAACTAAATCCTTCTGATGCTTCCTCTAAAAAGGGCACCCATTCTGTGTGGAAATGACAGGGATTCTTTTTTCTGAAGAGTCTGCACAGCATCATGGCTACATAAACCATGTACTTGTTCAAAGAAGCTGTGGGGCATAAATTCCATGGGTATCTGCCCTAAATTTTGATGGACATCTCCACCAGCCTTTGATTAAATCAGGGTAAGTTTGGTCTGCCTCAGTGCATTCCTTTCTCTAAAATTCAGCTATAAATTCGGCATTGTAAATGAATTTAGGATTGGGTGAGAGTTTGTACATAACCTGGATATGTTCAGGTCTGAATGAGCCGATGATGGCCCCTTGATCATTTAAAATGCTACTCGTTGGAATATCAAACTTCTCTAAAGCCCAACTGATCATGTCATTGTACGCCATCAGCCGTGGGCGTGTTGCAATCTTGTGAAGTTCTGATTCTGCTATGTCTCGAAGGTGATTCTCGGAATCGTTAAGAATTTTTTTTTATCTCGTAATCCAGATTTTCATAGATTTGTCGCCATGATTTGATCGAGTCGATAGCATGTGGCGTGGTGTCGGATATGACATCTCCCTCTGGGCTGGAAATCTCAATTGTATCTTCACTCTTCTTGGATCCCTTCTTTGGTTCCATGTCTTTCGTATTGAAACGAAAACCTGTCACGAAAGAGATGTGTGTAAGCTCAGCTGGATGCGACTTACTCCTGATAGAAAGAGCGAGAATAAGTTTCAAAACACAGACCTTTAATTTTCCTTTAACTCATTTTATGGTGAAAGTACTGACGTAGCTGCCAAGAATTTAATACCTTTAATGTAGAGAATATTTCTGAGATACGCATTCGTGTCACATAAATCACCATCTATCCGTTATTAATATGGCTGTATTTCGGCAATTCTAAAATCAAAATTCAAAAGATCTCGTTCGACGGAAACCGAAAAACAAAATACCTAAGAAGTTTAATTATCATTAAATGTATTTTTAAAACGAAGTTAGCTCTTTTTTAAACATTGGTATTGAGTCGGGACTTCGCGTTTCGGGGTTTTGGGAATCGCGCTTACATGAGGTATGTCACCACTAAAGCCCGAATCCTGAAATCGCGATGGGATTAGTTTTAAGCCTTAACTTTGGTATTGAGTCTGGACTTCGCGTTTCGGGGATCTCGCTTACATGAGGTATGTAACCACTAAACCCCGAATCCCGAAATCGTGATGGGATTAGTTACTTAATTAATCAGGATCAAGACTGACTTCCAATTCTTTCGAGAAATCAGGAATCAGGATTTCGCGATTCAAAATGTATTGAAAACGTGTTGTTCTGAGTAAACCCAAATCTCGAAAGGTTAAAAGATGGTTAATTAAATCCTTTATGGTTTTAATTTATCGTGATTAAAAGTACTTTACAGAACGTGCGTCTAGATGTTAATAACACTTGAGCTTTCTGTCTTTTATTATGAAATTATTTCGGGATTTCGGTATCGGGCTTTTTGGACTGATAGCGAGGATTATACCTTACGAAAAGCCGAATCCCGAAAGAGAAAATTTTTAGTCTTAGAAGTAAAAACTTTAAGACCTGAGGTAAAAAATTTAAGACCTGGTTTCAACACGAGTGATGGAAGTGAAGGGGGTGATTGAAAAAAGTTGAAGTATGAGAGATAACGAGATTTGTGTAAATTCTAACCTTGTACAATGTCTAATGTAAACAAATATTCAGAAAAGAACAGAAAAGATACAATGGCAAATACAAACATTACACAAAGATTTTTCCCTTGGAAACCCAAACTGGGAAAACCAACATATATTATAGTCATTCATTGTGTTACATTGTTTACAATACAATATACATATAGGATCCAGCGGCATCCCAAACCC
>SNQJ01S0008789.1:248548-266138 GCA_010110895.2 Picea sitchensis | reverse complement strand
ATCAATATGTACCAACACCATCAACTATACACCTCATGTATGTGCCAACTCATCAACTACTTGTCTCAACCATGTACTCAACATGTACCTCAACCAAAATCCCTCATCAATTTCATCATCCAAATCTGATTTGTAGCTCTATAATAGACCTGATGTATATGATCACATCCCTTCAAACCTTCCTTAACTTTAACAACAAGAGACTAGCATTTTCATCAAACTTTTCTTTAGTCTCACATGTCTAGTTTTGGATTATTCAACAATCCTAACTTAAACTAATCATAACTTTGAACATGTAATGTATAAAGATATGAAACTGATAAACAATGTTCTTCAGTATGTTTTGTGCAATTCCTGCAGGTTTCACTACTTGGAACCTCTCAGAAAAGGAGTTATAGCAAAAATGACATACCTAGTTGAATTATGGCTTATTCTAGAGAGCAACCTTGTAGAGCGTGCCCCGCACGAAATATTCATTGAATTGATCTAAAAATATTACATAACATACTAAAGACTGTACCCTAACCAACAAATTTTGTCTCACTGAATTTGGATCTGTTATGAGTAAGTTATGACGTTTTTACCCAAAACACATGTTTTTGACTAGTTCCGGGACTAGCCACAAACCCTATTTCCCACGGAGTGTAAATCCCAAAATACAACGACCCACAAGTTGAATTTTTTACCACAAATACTTGGGTATGTTTTCTCAATGGAATAACAATTTCACAATCTGAATCATTATATAAAAAGAGTTATAGCAAAAATGGTGAGATGACCTGTAAATAACATACCTTACAAAACACCATCAAAATAATTTATCCTTCATTGCATTTCGGCCTTCTTTTCTTCACCTTCCCTCAGAAATTCGGCTTATATATTCTTGGTTACCTCAGACACCTAAATATATTCAATATGTTCAAGTGTAATTAAAATGAGAGAGCCTTGCCTCTTATTTATACTCTCCAAGTAGCTTCCTTAAAAACATCTGCTAGGTCACTTGGCCCACTTTCCTTATTTTAGGGTTAACCCACTTCTATTTCTCCATTAAATTTATTATTGAAATAATTTATTTTGTATTCACTTTGAATTATAATACACTCATCACTTCACTTTATTCTTTACCTTTTGAAATCTCTTAAACCACTTTGACTACTTTGACCTTTTGGGGCTTCTAGATGACCTATGAGGGTCATCCAACTTCGTAAGGCCATAACTCTCAAACCGTGAGGAGTTATGTGACGTTCCACATACCACCCGAAATGGAAAGACAANATTTACATCAAACAATCTTGGGTCCATTACCCAAACCTTTGTGCTACGGGGCTTTCTTCAAGGGTTGACATCAATGACAACCAACCTTAATCAACAGTATACAATTCTTTATCACATGTGGGATAGTTAAGCACAACTTGAGTGAAATTCTGAGAATGATAACATATAGGTTTTCCTCGTTGCATCAAGACTACGCACATGGCATATCCGCTTGCATCAATTTTAATATCAAATGGTTGTTGTAGATCTGGAAACACCGGACTTGGTGTGGTGCTTATTTTTTCCTTCATTGTCTCGAAGCTTTTATGTTTCCTTCCTCCCCATTGAAAGACTTACTTAACACTCGTTAATGCATGTAGAGGTGTTGCTATGTATGAGAAATTAACAATGAATTTCCTCTAGTACTGTACTTCTCCTAAGAAGCTCCTGATTTCAATGCTAGTAGTTGGCTTGGGACATTTCACAATGACTTCTACTTTTGCAGTATCTATCTTTAACTGGCCATTTCCTACAATGTAACCCAAATATACTAGAGAGGTTTTTCCAAATTCACATTTAGATAACTTGATATACAACTTCTCCTTCTTCAAGAGTTCAAATATTGTTTTGACATGCTTTATATGATATTCCCATATTCGACTAAAGATCAATATATCGTCTAAATATACAATAACAAAATCATCTATATAGGGTCTGAACACATCATTCATCACCCCCATAAAGGTTGTTGGTGTGTTACATAACCCAAATGGCATAACCAACCATTCAAACAAGCCTTGCTTGGTGTTGAAAGCAGTTTTCCATATGACGCCTTCTGCAACTTTGATCTGATGGTAACCACTTCTCAAGTCCAACTTAGTAAAATACACAATGTTCTTTAAATGATCTAATAGATAATCTATTCTAGGAAGAGGGTAACGGTTCTTTATTGTAATCGTGTTCAGGGCTCGAAAATCAATACACATCCTCCACATGCCATCTTTCTTCGAAACTAAAACAATAGGAGAACCACACGAAGATGAGCTTGGTCTGATGATTCCTTTATCGAGAAGCTCCTAAACTTGCTTCTTGATTTATGCATTATCAATCACTGATGACCTGGACATTCCAATGTTTGAAAGAGGAGCATCTTGTTGCAAATACATCTCATGTTCAACCTCTCTTTTAGGAGGAAACCCTGTAGGTTCCTAAAACAACTCATCATAATTAGATATGGTGTTTATCAAATAATGTTTATGATTTGGATCACAACCTGCCAAAATATATGTTATATCTTTTTCTTTATGTTTCACTATCATGAGAAAAAAATATTTACTTGCTCTCACGAGTCTCTTCATTTTCCTTATTCTCAATAAAGATACGTTAGTTTTGATGCGATGAGCTCTGACAATATATTCAACACCATCCTTGAGAAGGTGATATTTATGTCAAATAGATATGGACTACCCAAGACAATGTTTCAAATGTCAAGAGGCACAACATCTAACTCGACCTCGTCAAAGAACTTAGTTGTAATTGCAAACTTGATCTTACATTGTTTTATTTTTACCTGCAACTTAGCATCGTCACACACCCAACCTAATGGATATGGATTTTTGTGAGGTGTCATCTTCAATCCCAACTTCTTAACAATTTATTTAGATATTAGATTAACTTGAGATCCACTGTCAAATAAAGTATCTACCTTTGTATGCTTGACTATAACTCTGACATGAAAAAGCTCGCTCCTTTTCTTCTAATCAATATCACTTTCTATATTGGCAGATTGAACTGAAGAATTTGAATTGATAGATGATATATCTTTGCTTCCTATGTCCATGATCTTGGATTCATCTTCAGAATTTTATCCTAGATCCTAATGAGTTGATGCAACAGTCTTATGCTTCCCTTTATCCCTAAATTTCTTTGGTCATAGATCTTGATGTAGATTCCAACACTTTGATTCCCCATGTCCCTTTCTCTTATAGTGGGAACATGCAGGTCTTCCCTCAACTTGCTTCACAGTGGCTGTTTTTTTACTCTTCCATTTACCTTTCAGGTTTTTCTCGAAATTGAATGGCTTCTTATCTTCGGTCACATGCTTACTCTTACTAGCCTCTAGATGTGTAGCTTGTATTGGCACCTTATCAATGTTAGAAGGGATAAACATTAGAATAGTGTGGCGAAGATATGAGTGCATGCCACCAATATACTTCAGAAGAGTTTCATGAGTATACAATGGAATTCCTAGGGATAATGCCTCTTTTTGAATTCCTGTGTATGTTCCTATTACGAGGAAAATTTATCTATGGCTAGGGGTAAACCACAAAAGATGGAACGAAACCCATAAATCAACTCTAGTTTCAAGTATGCTAGATAAATAGAAATGCTAAAAAAGAAGGCTAGAAGACTACCTCGTCCAGACATCCGAAGAAGACCACAGTTGAACTCACGATCCAAAAATTGATACCTACAACTTGTCCTCAACATCCAATATACAAAAGCATATGGAAATTATATAAAATGTTATCATATAAACTCGCATAATCCATTAACATGTACAAAAAATATGCCCATGGAAAGTTATACAAATATTTGCGACATATATTTGGACAAAAAAAAGTATTTATATTAATGTAATCAACATAAGTACATAGGTGACAAAATTCCTTAATGACACATATCAGAACAGAGAAATTAAGTCCCTACACCTGGGCCTTCACCAATTCAATCCTCCACAAAGGAAAGCTCACAAGTAGTAGGAGTAATTGAGTTTCTCCTTCTCAAGATAGGAACATCTTGGGGGATGAACACACAGGAAGTTCAGACTTTCAAGCAAAAAGGGAGCAGACTCAATATGAAGTGAAATTTCTCCATAGTGTCTTTTCTCTCAATGATGAATCTCTTCAAGGCTTGCATATGGCTCAATTTATATCCTTCAAATGGAATTGAAGGGTCGAGTCAGAGCGTTTCCAATATATGGAAGGTCAAGGATCATGGATCTCGTGACTTGGCATGGAAACCCGACATATTTTTTAATTTTTGAGCACAAAACCTGATGTACGAGGGTTGTAATGGAGAAACTTGCATATATGCAAGTTGTTTAACTGTGGCCCGAGTATATGTACACAATTTTGAATTTATGACTCTGGAATGAGTAAAATGGGGAATTTGAGTCTGTAGAGGGAAAGGGAAGGCCATCAAAGCAAGATGCATGAAGTGTGGAAAAAATTGATATGACAGATGCCCCCTAATGTGTGAGGTTAGGGGAGAAATCACGATGGTCAAAATATATTATAATTCCCAGAAGTGGAGTAGTGAGGACCCACCTGGAAAAACTAGTCACCCATGAGAATATTACAATTCATATTGACTTTGTACACATGGATGCTAATATTATTTACAATGCATATCCATGTGGATATATAACAAATAGATTTTCATGGCCATGAATAGGCAATACAAATTGGACATATGCCATAGGATGTCATAGTCACGGACAAGACACAGTGGACTCCAATCTCAAAATCAACTGAAGATAGTTGTATAAAATGGGGTACAATCTAATCTTCCATTATCACCGAAGTCATACAGGTACTGGTCCTATGAAAGAGAACAACATATATGGGATGATGCTACTATAAACTAGAGGTCTTCTACACTATCCGTCGAATGTGCAAGTATACATAATGTGAATAAAGGAGTTGAAGTCAAACATAATGAGGGTTCATTTTATTACCGATCATTAAGGTATGCCATTAAAAAACGTGAGACAACCCACTGATAATGAAAGTTGGTATCAAATCATCGAGTACATTCAATAAGTGTGAATAAAGGTGTTTAGGTCGAACACTTGGAGAATCCATCGATCGGGGGACATTGATGCATTCCCAACTGTCAATGGTGGGAGAACCTATCACTGATGATTGCAAGGCTCTAGGTACTCTTATGACTCTAGATATCAATTCCAAAATAGATGAGCTAAATTCAATGGAATGAGACCCACTGAAAGGAGAGAATTAATGCATCTCTCATCATCCAATGCAAGGTATAAAGAAATATCTTGATGAATAGGAAGGACTTGGATGAATAGGAGGTTCACAAACCAACGACCATGTGCACCTCTCATGTGCACTAGATGAAAGTAGTACACGAAAGAGATCTTTTTACTAGCAACCAATAATGAAAATTGTCGACAAAGGAGAGGAAACCACCAATAGGGTCTAATGGAATCCAAGACACTACATGAATCCCAATGTGTGAATAGATTTCTTGTTTTCAAACATAAGGGAAACCCTCCAGTCAACGACCAATGGAAAGATGTTATATGATGGGTTCAAGTTCACCTATCAATGATGAAAGTAGGCCCAGGGTGAAAGGTAAGACACCATCTTCATGTGATTCTGAGATTCACTTGTAAGGGGATGATCAATGTGCAAATTCGAGAGTTCTAAGGAATGGCCAAAACAAGATTATACTTCCTTTGAATAAGAGCATGAGATGGATGGATAACCCAGGCAACATAGACTTAACATTTATCATTGACAGAAGTTTGTGATGTAGGAGGCATCAAAAAACTATCCATAGGGACTGGAAGAATAACTGGTCGGAGTAAACTCTTAGTAATGATGTTAGCTTCCTAAGGCCACGATAAAACCAAAACTTGGATGAAATGGACTCAATAATTTTTTCTTTGTTCAAAGGAGACACGACTGTTGTTGATAAGAGATGATATTATTTTCCCACCCGTCTTTTTTTGTTTTTTCACAATAAAATAAATGTTATGATACAAGAGAGGAAATGAGTGTTGCGAGTAAGCAACTAGTTCCAAGCAGTGGAACATACCTATTCTCAATGCAAGTGGATTCATCTCGGACATGGACACTCGGGGGGATGTTTCCTCTACGGGTAAAGAGTGTTAGGATACAAAGGATATATGGAAGGCACTACTTGGATAATGCTGAGAATTGTTGGGGCAAGAGGATTATAATGAGAAAGCAGGAGCCGACATTAGGCTCAACAATGCAAGTCGGATAATGGGATGAAATTACAACTTGACACTAGAAAGGAACTTCCAGTAGCATCATTTTTCATATATTTAGTCCCTTGGGCCCGGAAAAGTATAAAATGATACCTAGGAGAACTCTTCTAGCCAATGGTGACTAGAGTATTATGTTTTCGTAAGTAGTCTATTTGGTCCGGAAAAGGGTTAAACTTATACCAAAATAGACGTCCTTTCAAATCCATTTAACAAGTGTGAAAGAGACAAGTTCACTCGACAATATTTTCATTTTTTCAGGAATCAGAAAAGAGCTTAACTAAGACTCGGCGGGAGTCCCATAGGCAGTGGTCAGAATGATATTGAGTAAGAGTAATGAGGTTCAAATGCAAAGTCATATTGGGACTATAAGGGACTCCCGATCCTAATAGAAGAATTATAGCGTGGGTGCCAAAATGAAAACGGGAGCTAAGCTAGGATGCCCATGGAAGGTAGGCTCTACCACGTGAATTAAAACACTTCTAAACAACAAAGAAGGCTTTGTGTCACAACTCAGTGGGGTCAATCCTAAGGAAAAATGATACAAGAAACAGATGATGCAAAAATGCATGGAGGGGAAAATCTAACCTATATGTCAGTTTCGAGATCATGACCTGTCAGAATGAAACGGTATAAAGAAACGTACTAAAGAAAATGTCTCCAAAGTATTATATATAAGACCAAAAACATTAACCCAGAAATTAATAAGTCCAATATAGAAGCCTCTAATAAAACATGTGTTAAGGGATACAAAACTTGAAAACAAGAAAAACTAAAAGTACAATATGTACAGAGGATCACACAACCTAGTGTCTTATGCATAATAGTTCCCCAGGTAGATCCCATTTCTAGGCCTAGGCCAAGGCACTCTTTGGTAATCAACTTGTAAATTTTCCATTTCAGGAGGAGGACGAAAATCCAAAATCATAGCTTCAAGGATAGCCTCATCTGAACGCAATTCAACATCCATGAAACTAAGGCTTGATAAATCACAAATACTAGGGCTCGAGGTATCATAAACAATAAGATCAGAATCAAGAGGAAACACCAGATTACTTGGACCCATAGGGGGAGGCCAAGGCTCCCATGCAGGTCTTCTGTTGAAATCCAATAACTCACTGGTAGCTGACACAAGCTTGATGGAACCAAAAGCTTGCCAATCCAAGGAGGATAGAATAATTTCAGAGGATCCTTCATCTACAATACATCGACGAACTCCCATTATCTGGAAGGGTGCAAAAGAAGGAAGGCGGGGCTCTACAAGATCATTTCAATCAAAAGAAACCATCTTAGGACTTGGAGGGAGCACACTCGGAGAGAGTGTAATACCCCCTTGTTCAGAAGGTATAGAACTGAAAATTCTAAGGACATGATCAAAAGATGCATCAACCCCCAAAAGAAGAGTGGGATTAGCTGAATATTTCATCAACAATGTCACTTCCTTAGACTTGTCACTCTCCAAGAGAAGAGTGGGATCAACCAAAAATTGCATCATCATGACCACTTCTTCAACCATTGGTTGAATAGGATGTGAGACAACATGGTCAAGAGACACATCATCCCACAAAACAAGAGTGGTTTCGGTCTAATATTGCATTAGCACCATCGCTGCATCAACCAAAGAAGGATTATATTGGTGTGAAACCAAAGACGACTCACAACCTAAAGGGCCATCAGACAAGGATCGTGCTTCTTGTGCCATAGAAGTAATAAGTCATAAACGAGTTAGATGATCTCCTTTGCAAAGTATACTAAGGAACTTGGGCTTACGTCCTATACGTCTAGGCTTCTCAATCATATGGATTCCCCCAACATGACTTGCAGTGGCCGGTGACATGCTCCCAACATGACTTGCAGAGGCTAATAGTTGATCTCCAACATGACTTGCAGAGGTTGGTGATGTTTTTCCAGTGTGACTAGCAGTGACTAGAGTTGTGCCCCTAGCATGATTTGCAGCGGTTGGTTGCAGGTATTCAACATGACTTGCAGAGGTTGTTGACCTATCTCCAACATGACTAGCAGAGGTTGGTGATGTGAAAGGTTGTGAATGTATCATCCTATATGGGAGCACTTGCGGTGAGAAAGTGATATGATACAGATTATCCATGTGAGGACATCAATTTCCCCCTGGCGAACTTGAATGGATTCTTATCTTCACTCGCATGCTTACCCTTACTAGCCTCTAGATGTGTAGCTTGTACTAACACCTTATTAATGTTAGCAGTGCTAAACATTAGAATAGTGTGGAGAAGATATGAGTGCATGCCACCAATATAATTCAGAAGAGTTTCATGAGTATAAAATGGAATTCCTAGGGATAATGCCATCTTTTTGAATTACTGTGTATATGCCTGAATATTCTAGCCTTTACCCTATCTCAGATGCCGCCTCTCGATCATTGTTGTTTGTGTATGTACCAATGGATATAATTGTTCCCTTATAACCTTAGTAAACTTATCCCAAGAAGAGATTACTTTACCCTTTTGAACAAGATCAATTTGCATCTTACTCTCCCACCATATTAACGTAGTGCCACATAGTCGAAGAGAATTTAACTATATATTTTTAGCCTTGTCCATAATCTTCTAAACCTGACAATATAACTCTATTTTCTTGATCCAATTATCAAATTTCTTGGCATTCTATTCTTCATCATAGGTCGGAAACTTGAACTTAACATCCAATTTTAGTAATGGAAAATTATGCTTATATTTCTTAGAGGACTTCTTTCGATGAGAATAATATTTACTTGCTTCAGAAGAAACTAATGATGATGAGGAGGAAGGGGAAGGGGGCTTGGAGGGTCCACCGCCTTCACCTCCTCCTTTTCCTTTTCTCGAAGATTCTACACTTACAAGATTTTGAATTCTTCATTCTAACTCATCTATTGTTTCTTTCAGTGATTGAAGCGTAGCTTTGATCTCTTCATGGCTCATGGGTTGATCTTCTTCTTCTCTTTTTTCAGAAGACATCTTATGTCATCAAAATCTCTTTCCAATTTCGGACTTATAACTTGCAATTTTTCCTTTACCAAGTTAGAGTTTGGATCTTGTAAGCATCCACTTGCAAAATACTTTTCAAACCTACGTTGATACCAACTTGATCTGGAAAATCCTTAGATGTCGATAATTTAGAATACACATAAACATTTACTTGATATTCGAAATAAAATGATTGCTTGATTGTTTTGAAAATTACATGTGAAGAACTTATCTAAACAAATCCACTTTAATGATAATTGACTTGCAAATAATTGAACTTGAAATGAACAACAATAATATAATTACATACACAAGTTGGAAAAAATGGAGTTCACCCAATTTGGGTTACCTTTCTAGGTCCACTTCCAATAGAGACTTATTTTATTAATGCTCAAATGTTTGTGTTTTACAATGAACTTTTTACATGTTGCTCAAATGCAAAAATGAAGTGCATCGTTGAATTCCTGACGAAAAATCGTGCAAAATTGATATAAAATACTTGAAATTTCGTCAAGGTACCCCTCAACATGCTTTACGGTGTAACCTCATATGCCTTGTACCTTCGACACTCATTTCAAGGAAATTCTCTGCATTAATTGTGTGTGTAAATCCTTGGGTTGAGTACCATTAAATAGGCACGAGCCCCTAACCAATTTTTGTAACTTATGACATACATTAAATGCAATTGATTTGGTTCCATAATGAAATCTGCATTATATGTGAATTGGTTAAGACTTAACAATATAAATGGTGGGTCGGGGTTTCAAGCCCCACCGACCACCACATATTTCATTATTTTTTCATTTCATTGGTGTATAAATATAGCATATAGTTTAAACCCTCCATGAACTTTGGAATGGTTGTTATAACCATATACCATATGGTTATATCAACTCTCACGTGAATTTTGTGATAGCCCCTTGTAGAGTGGAATGGTTATATGGTATTGCAACGAACTAAGGGATAAGGGTCGAGGAGCCCTCGACCCTTTAGCCACCCAAATGAACCTTAAAGTAAATTCAAATATATTAATTTTCATATGTATAATAAGAATCATCGTGTAGCTTGTTGGTAGTGAGGTCTATGTTAAGGCTTGTGGAGGCTATGGAGGTTGCCCTATCGACTCCCAAACATTTTATACAACCATGACCAAATAGGCCAATGGGAGGCTGCCATGTGGCAATCTCTCATTGGCTTTCGAATGCCACTTGGAGATACAACTACCAATTCAGCTGCCTGGTCACTGTACAACTAGTCCATAAGACATCTTGGGGTGTGGCCATGTCACCTGTATGGTCGTGCCATGTGTCACTTTTGCAGTGGTGAAGCATGTCACCTTTTTATCCCTTTGACTTTGATTTTGTCTGTTTGACCTGAACTTTGACCGCTCATAACGTTTGCATACGATCTCTGTTTGAGGATAAATTTACACCATTGGAAAGATATCACTGAGCTCTACGCAATGATGGTGTTTTAAAGATGATTTGAAGCATTTGAATTTTGAGAATTTCTGAACCATTCTAGACCTATGTGGATGTTCTAGATCTTCCTGGACCTCTGTGAGCATTTATGGATCCTCCTGGTTCACCTAGATTGGTTTACAACCATAACTTCTTAACTGGAATTAGAAAATCATCAGTGAAAAACCATGTGCTGAAAACGAACGCAAAAAAATGCAATTTTTTTTTCGGGGGCTTCGCCCCCCCTGCAACCCCCTTATGACCCCTTTGTGCACTTGGTGCAACACAACGCATGGGGTTGTTCGTGTAAAGAATATAACATATACTCAACATGCACTAAAACACACATTTTGCTAAATTTGTCCACAAAAACATATAGATAATCATGATCTTTCGTGGATAGAGGAAAACACCCTACAAAATCCATAGACACACTTTCCCATGGAGACAAAAAAGTAGGGAAAGTGGCATATACAAACCTAATTTTTTGTTACTTGGTTTGCTAGTGGCACACATCACACATCCTTTTACATATTTGGACACAATTTCATATTTCCGAGGCTAATAACAATAGAGTTGTAACTGAGCTATTATTTTGCCTATACCAAAATGACAGAAAATGAGAGAAGTATGTGCTTATTTGATTACATGCACTCTTTCATCTCATGGAATACACAATTTCCCAAGATGATATAACAATTTTTCATGATTCTTCCACTTTAGTACCATGGACTAATGTTTCATAAACATCCTTAAAGTATTCATATCTTTCATATTGTTCAATGTAACTTTCATGGGATAGTTCAATATTGGAGGAAGTTCATTACTAACTTTTCTTTTATTGCATCTCATTACTTCCTCCAATATTGAACTATCCCCGAGAAACTCTTAACTTCTGTTACATTATTAGGCTTAGGACGCTTCATAATGGTTTCAAATTTAGAGGGATCAATTTTCAATTCACCACCCCCTACTATATATCCCAAATAAACTAAATACGTTTTCTCAAATTCACATTTTGAAATATTTAGGCACAATTTCTCATTTTTCAAAACATCTAAGACTTTCCTAACATGCTTTACATTATCTTCCCAACTTTTAGTAAAAATAAATATATCATCTAAGTACACGATTACAAAATCATTTATGAATGGTTGAAATACATCATTCATGACCCGCATGAAAGTAGTAGGAGCATTACAAATCCCAAAGGGCATAACTAGCCATTCAAATAAACCTTGTTTTGTTTTAAAAGAAATTTTCCAAATATCATCTTCAAAAATCCTTACTTGATGATAACCACTTCTTAAGTCTAACTTAGTGAAATAAGTTGCATTTTTAAAATGATTTAACAAATCAAAATTTAAAGAATGAGATTTAAAACTAGAACTGAGAAATACTCAACAAATTGATAATGGAGTTCACCCATATGGGCTATGTGTCTAAATCTTCTTCACATGATGATCCAATCCATTAAAAATGATACAAGTATAGGATTACAACTCTTTACATAAAAAAAATGGTCTTCAATCTACCAGTATTATCTCTGATGTCCTCTAGGAAGACAACAATGGCTTCTTCTTTAGACACAAGTATCGACTTCTATACAATCAATCTCTCAAGCCATTCCTTCCTTTTATGCCTCAATCGTCCTCCTCTCCCATACGACATTTGTTATCTCTTATCATTGGATAATGGCGCTCCTCATTAACACATATCTTCCAAGAGGTATAGACGCACATGCCTTTCTTTGTGACACATGGGCATCTCCTTTTACTTGCAAATTATATATTATAGTCTTGAAACACACGGATTTACTAATCCGGGGTTTAAAATAGCTTTCAAATTATTATTTTTTAAATTGACCACGTATGCACGCACACACACTATGAAATAAATTGAGGGTGCCTATTATTCCATTCCTGGATTATGAGACCCCTTCCACAATACTAGTGTGGACCCAAAAATCACCAATAAGCTTACAACCACGCATATATAGATTGTAATAAAATGCAAGATATAACTTCTTATCATATCAAAGGTCACACACCATTCCACATGACACAAATCAAAGCACACTAGAATACTTATTAACATAGTATGTATACACAGAATAATCAAATTCTAATCAAACTCAAGTTTATTGAGCTCTACAAGGGTTACAATTCATTTAAGCATTGGGATAGGATTACTAGTAGTAGTTGAATTCTATGGAGGGGAGAAATTATTTCAATACTTTCATAAAAAAATGGCAAGGAGAGAATGCAAAATTACTAACTCTATATTAATATCCTTATTAATTTGGTCTAGATTTATTTTTTCAATTTTATAGAGATAATGTTTGTTTCCACTTGTTTTTATCCTCGGAATTAAATAAATGTCATATTCTATTCATAAGAAGGGAAATACATTTGTATGTTCTTGATGCATTACCAACCAAGTTAAGGATGGTTTCCAAGTAATCAATGAGTGTAATGCCCATTGTACTTCCTTATTTACCTTGAATATTTGAACTAGCATATGTGTATGAGATAATCTAGATCTGCAAATTCACACTTATGGTACTGACTAAACAATAGACAATAAGTGAGATGTAGTGCCCAATGTTTTTTCCTTACACTAATACATGTATATATTTTGATCTAGATATGTATCTCACGTTTTATGATATGTTGAGACACTAGGCGATATGAGACTTAATAACTATTATGCACCATGCACACGATTGATTATTTGAAATTTCGACATAGCCTACTATTATTTAAATATTGAATAATTGTGTTATTGCTAATGGATAATGGAACTTGATATTTTAATGTGGTTGTTTACTGCATATTTAACAAAAGTTTGTTGTTATGTGATGTGCTAAGAGAATGAGGGATTATATAATATTTCATGCTGGAAAGCTAGTGATAATGTGTACCTTGTGGGATCCCACACCCACTAGGGATTTCCATCAAGACTTATAATTACATATCAAAATAATACTCTCACAAAACTTATAATAACTACTTTAGACATGCTTATATTACATGAGTCTTGATATCCTTTCAAATTATTAAGGTTTTATAGGCTTACGAGATGCCAAAAGTCAAGTAGAGCCACATATCAGTGTTGTGACTTTCAATGTCAAAAGTCAAGTATAGCCTCAGAGAAGTGTTGTGACTTTCGATGCTTGTTGCAGTCACCCATGAGATAAGATGTAACACCATCAAAAGACTAGTCTTAATGGAGGGGCTTGTAGCATGGCAAGTGAGATCATTCAAGCACCAAGAGGGGGATAATTAGGGCTTACAAATGATGGGATATTGGATGGAGACTAGTTGGTGGATTGTGTGAAACTATTTTTTAATTTGCTTGTTTGATTATTGTTAACTTTGCATGTTCTAATAATGTTTTCTGCACCAACATTTCACATTATGAAAAACATGTAGATTGGGATTAGTTGATAGATTTCTTATTAGTAGTACAATTGAGAACATACACATGATAGCTACACATGTTTTTCCTCAGATGTACACTATTATACGTATAATAAGATATGTAGATAAATATGGGAATATTAATCAAGTGAATTTTTTTAATTATTATTTCATGAAAATTGTATTATTGGTTGGTGTAAATGTACAATTATTAAGTAAATGAAATATTAAATAAATATTCCAGATAATAATATCATAGTATATATACATATACCAATAGTTAAAAATAATGAAATATTATATATGTAATAAAGGATTAAATAATATGTAACCTAGGAAGGTCACGAGGGATAGCTCGAACGACAAAGACGTGCGCACACTCTCCCAGGTTGGGGAGAGGTCACAAGTTCTAGCCTGGCTACGAGTCCCTCGGGCTGCTACTTTCCACCCCCATATCATCCACTATGTGGGGTAGTATCGGGGTGGGTTCCCAGCGGGTTAACTTCCATCGGGAAAAAATATGTAACCTAGGTTAATTCACATGTATGGACATTAGGTTCATGCAAGCCAATGGGAAAGAAAAGAAAATTCTTAATTAAATAATAAAAACAAAATTTGTAAATAAAAAGGGGTGAGGGAGACTAATAAGGGGCTTATGGATAATTTTCTGATTGGGGAATCTTTTCTTTTGGCTATTGTTATGTTGGGGGCGGGAGAAGTATTGTCTATATTGTTTATATGATGGTTCTAGAGGTTCATATGAATGTATAATCGACTTACTAGCTAAGAAGGGAAGAGTAAGATAGGGTAGAGAACTTAAGGAGGTATTTTTATGAATTACAAGAATTGGGGAAATTAGTAAATATAATCTTGGTGAGAGTGGGATTGTGGGGCCTTAACCTTAAGATTGAGGGGTTTGGTTGGGTGGAGAGTTTTATATCCTATGTCTATTGCCAAATTTCTGTTGCAAAAATCCTACTAGAAGACGTGTAGGTGAGCTCAACCTTGCATTGGGTAGTTGTTTGAACAGGTAAATTTTATTTGCGTTTTTTTTTCTAATTTATAGTATTCATGTATTAATCTATTAAAGTAAAAGGAATTTATAGTAAATATATCATTCATTTTAGACCCATTACATATTCATGGAATAGTTTTCTTCTTGTTGAAATTATTTAACTATTCATTAATGAAATTATGTAATCACTCTTACCCATTAGAGGCATTGACAATGTTATTAAAATAAGGACCTTAGACTGAGTGCCTAATATATAGGTTTGTTGGAGTTTTCCACACACACAAAAAAATCCAATTGCTTTTTAAAAATTTCCTATACCACCAACATCAAATATCCATCCACATACCGCATAAACTCTATCATGAACAAAAATCTAAACTAGCCTTGAAATATCCTAGAATTGTTGGATTACTGAGAGGGGGGGTGAATTAGTAATAGAGAAATTTAATCATTTTTAACCATATAATGCAAGTGTTATATCAGTGTAGCATTATCATCCAATAATTGCAGAGTAAATAAACAATGAATAAATGAGCAATCATACACATACATAGTACACAAGTGTTTTTACATGGAAACCCAAAGTGGGAGAAAACCAGATAATGTTTTTTCTTATATGTCTTGAAGAATTACATTCATTGGAAGCACCAACTTCCTTTTTTTTCCAACTGCAACTGGAAGGAGGCTCCAACCCCCTAGTTTCTCAGGCTACAACCTGAGGGAAGCTCCAACTCCCCAATTCTCTAGCTACAACCAGAAGGAGGCTACAACCCCCTAAGTTCTCCAGATAGAACCGGAAGGTGGCTACAACCACCTGTCCTTGATCCGTCCAACCACCCTGAAATACAAATTCCAAATGTAGACAACCTGTCACTGTCACTTAATCAACCATTGTCATTGTCAACCTGTACCAATAATTTGTAACAACTTGTACCAATCAACCTGCATCAAACAACCTGTACCAATAACCCGTCCAACATGTACCATGCATCAACTATGACTCATCAAGATGTACCAACATCATCAACTATACACGTCATGTATGTTCCAACTCATCAACTACTTGTCTCAACCATGTACCCAACATGTACGTCAACCATATACCAAAGACATACACCAATATAACCATAAAAAATTCATCACTCTATCCATAAACCAAATAACATAAACCCTTACATCAAACCATGTGCCACAACCTCATTTTTATGTAGCCTCAAGCTAAACCAACAACTTCAACAACACATCACAACCAAAAGACCAATACCCATATGCCAAATACAAACTGTTTCCCTCAACAAATATGATATATGCAACAATACTGAACATCCAATACCATCTCAAGAGCTGAACCTTAGCTCACAAAACATACCTCAAACAAGATGTGCCATATCTGTCATAAATAGACCCCAACCATGTTGTTGCCGTGATTTTTCTGCCGCGATTTTTCTGCCGCACTTTTTTTGCCACGATTTTTTTGTCACACCTTTTCTGTCACTATTTTCCTGCCGCACTTTTTCTGCCATGATTTTTCTGCCGCGATTTTTCTGTTGCACTTTTTTGGCCGCACTTTTCTCTATAAAAAATACCTGCCCAAATAACCTTTCACAAAATAGATATTCAATAGGTTCAAGTGTGATTAAATGAGAGAACCCTGCCTCTTATTTATACTTTCATGTAGCATCCCACTTTCCTTATTTTCTGGAGTTCTCCATTAACTTTATTATTTAAATAATTTCTTTTGCAAACACTTTGACTACTTTGACCTTTTGGGGCTTCTAGATGATTCATGAGGGTTCTCCAACTTCACATGTCCATAACTCTCTAACCGTGAGGAGTTATGTGATGTTCCACATACCACCGGAAATGGCATGACATGTACTATCCATCTAGAATAGTCTTACTTGTAAATATATCAAAACTCATACCATTATCCATCAAACAAACTTGGGTCCATTACCCAAATCTTGGTGCTACCAGACTTTCTTCAAGGATTGACATCAATGAAAACCAACCCAATTAATCAACAAGAATGTCCTCACTATCTAAGGTCCATTTAAAGAAAATGAAAAAAAGTATCTAGAATGAGCTACAACCCACCCTCCATTGAGCACATTACATTCTCATTGCTCACTGAGTAACAATAATAAAAACTTGTAGAGAAATCATACAAGGAAGTGTTTAACAAATTCCTTATTATGGCCTTCTTGAGACTCCAAGACTGATTGGGTACCAACATCCAACAATAGGTAATATTGTTAAGCCCTAATATTGGCTCATTACCCCTTAATTGGGGCATATTATATTAGTAATGTTATTTTATTTATGTCGTCTTTAGGCCATTAGTTGTAATTATACCTCCTAGTCTCCTATATATACCAAGGAGACATTTTCATTTTGAATCATCTTGTACTTGAACATTT
>SNQJ01S0008789.1:220835-231978 GCA_010110895.2 Picea sitchensis | reverse complement strand
TTGTTTTTTTGGGCGCTTTGCGGTGTTCAGCCCCTGCACCCAGGAGTCGACATGCAATTGTGTTATTTTCCCTGTGTACCGAGGTTGGTATCTGCTCTACTGTGAGATTTTGTTGGTGCTTCAATGGTGGCATGAAAAAAAATAGTTGCATGCAAAATTGTTGGAGGATTACAAGTGAAATTGCAATATGCGTTGTTTTTTTGTTAGAATAAAGCATATGCAGAGCACATTTATAAACCATGTATGGTCAGATGTGCCCATATGACATTACATGTTCTTTCTCCTCTACACAGATTGGTGTGTGCACGATACAATTTGTGTTGTGCTTGAGCTATGATATGTACAACAAAGATTCTGCAAGATTATATTTCGATGTCTGGAGGCATGTCTGGGTAGTTTGCCATGGAAAACCAAAAACTTGTATCGTGGGAACAACAGTCTGTGTGGAGGATAAAGAGCGTGCATTTCCATCGGTGGAAGCATATTTGGATAATTTTCCATGGAAAACCAGAAATCGTTTAGCTACGACCATGCAATTTCATAATATTTTGTGGCTTGTAATATATTTTGGGTAGGGCAAAACAAATTACATGTTTATTGCTATGGATGGAGAAGCGCAAAGGTTCATGATTCTGCCTATCTTCTAGACTATTCGTTGAGTCTCTTTTGGTATATGTACATATTGCTTGTTCTCCGGTGCATACCAGCTTCCATTCATGTTCGTTGTATTTTGTGTGTTCCCACATTCAAACAAACAGAATCGCTGGAGAAAACGATGGAGTCTTGACTACATTGGTTGAAGAGGATATAGAAAGGTGGATGCTTGTACTGTTATATCATACTGCATTGTTTTGTGTTTCATTTATTGTCTGTATATGTGTTCACTTGGTTTATTATATGTACATGTTGTGTGCCTTCATACATGGTAACTTATGTTCATTACATGCCTTCCTGCATACTAACCTGCTTCATGTTCATTGTGGTTTCGTTGCATTGCTACATTTAAATAAACATAGTGGTTGCAGATGACGATGGGCTCTTTCGTGGGTAAATAACCATGTTTCTCTTTCTTTTACATGTATGTCTTCATTATAAGTTATCTTCAATACATGCCTTCCTACATACTAACCTACTTCAAGTCCATTGTGTTTTCGTTGCATTGTTGCATTTAAACAAACAGAATGGCTAGAGAGGGCGATGGATTCTTTGGCGGGTAAATAGACCTCTTTCTCTTTCTTTTATATGTTTGTATGCATACTAACTTGCCTTCATGTCCATTGCATAATCGACGTTGTTGCCTTGGAAAAAACAGGTTGCTTAGACAGGAAGATGAATTGTTGTGTGCAATAGAAGAGGGTTCTGTGGTACAATCTTGTAAATTAAATATACAAACAAGGTGGGGGCATATAATATTAGACTTGAAAATGATGGCTTTGCAGAAATGGGCCTTTCTGCTCTCCCTGTTTCTATTTTTTCCATTTTCTATTATCCCTTTTGTTTTCTAATTCATCTGCTTAGTGTTCTTTCTGAAAATGCCTTGCTAGGCCGATTGGAAGATTAACAGTTTCACACCTATGGTCGCGCTTCTACCTTATTCCATAGTTACCCACTTTGTCGATTGTGGGTGTCAGGCTGTCAGGTTCAAGATTGCTTCCCTATCTTCCGGGGATCCACGATTTATAGATTGGCCATGGTGCCCTGCCCTCACCCCCTGTTTACTGTTAAACATTTTTCCGGTTAAAAAAATCAGATGCATACAATTTTACAATTATTTAGTCCTTTTGATGGACAGTATACAACGCATATGTGTGTTTAGTCCTGATGTTCATCTACACTTGCTTGCATCAGAAAAAGTTGGACTAGTGGCATGGCCATGAGCAGTTAGTCATCCCAGACATCGACAGACCGACAAGGCCAAAGGTAAAGATGCATACGCTCTGCTCTTCCTATGTTTACCAAGCAAATATCCTCGGCTATATATTCATCTATGGCTTGGTTAATATGTTGATGTCATCTGCAATACATGG
This sequence comes from Picea sitchensis, assembly GCA_010110895.2. NCBI lineage: Eukaryota > Viridiplantae > Streptophyta > Pinopsida > Pinales > Pinaceae > Picea > Picea sitchensis. The sequence goes on along the minus strand of SNQJ01S0008789.1, from coordinate 229,951 downwards.
TTTGTAGTTCACAAGAAGTGTCAACAAGTACAAGCGAGACGCTGAATGTGCTGCATGTTCCGCAGACTAAGAGGTGTGGTTGCAACACTTTGCCTCCATAGTTCATCAAAGCTATGTGTGTACTTGTATATTTATGCCAGTGAAAGAAGAATACCAAAAAAAAAAAAAATCTATGCACAATGCCATTCACTTTAGTTTTCCTGTTCAAAAAATGTCACCAGGTCTAAAGTACTATCAATAGAGGGCTTAAATAGTTGTCGAACTGGACAAGTGTTCGTCGGGGAAATAATGGTTGTCTATAGCACCTACTTGGACAAGGAAAACAAAAGTAGATCCATTATGTGTGCTGACATGACAGACAAGGAGACCATGATGACAGTGACACTAACTATTCCTCCACAACTTGTCTAGAAACATGAAGAAAAAATATTTTTGGGTAATGGGATATCCATTACAAATTTTAATATATTGCCCAAAAGAGTGTATGACCGTGGTGATTGTGATTGAATTATTTCTCTCAACGAAACAAGTATTGTGGAAAAAAAAATCGATGTTTGTTTAGAATATCGTTTCGTCCCGAACTCGACTATTAGTTAGCTTGCACAGAGCACTGACATTTACCCAATCGGAACGATTGGCACAGCTGTCACACTGGCGAGAAAACTTGGCTCACAACACATTCTCCATATAAAGGATGGAGAGTCGGACAGCGACAAGGCAATGGTACCGGTTTTCATATTCAGTTTTGTCCCTTATTTTCGCATGTGCATGTATCTCGGGTAAGTTACTCAAATATTGCAGTGTTCCATGTTGCAGCTGCAATTGTTCGATACGTATTCAAATTTGTTTTCATCACTGGAGAAACAATTGCATAAAGGGAAGATTCCACTTATGCTCTTCAAAAATCTAACAAAGAAAAGGGATGTTAGAGAAAGGATCTTTTGGACAACCCATGCAACCTTTGTAATAGAGTTGCGAGCATATATAGTAGAGGATCCAAAGAAAATAGCTAGCTCTACAACTGTTATGCGTATACATCCACAAAATCATCCTCACTTTGCTTGTAGAAATAGCCTTGAAAAAATTTATGCAGCCTGTTTTATTTTATTTTTATTTTTTTAAGGGGAGGAGGGGGTGCAGTTGTTTATTATATCGTTCAATGTATTAATTCCTATGCTCGCATTGTCAGGTTGAAGGTGTTTTAGTTGCAGCCAATGTGTACTCGACCCCCCTTGAACCTGTATGTGAAAAATGTAACTATCTTGCTTCTGCCTCCGTTTTGATAAGTGATGATACGATTGATTGTCTGCGATGCGATAAAAAAATTCCATATATATATGGACATAGCATCAATGTTTTCGTCTGAACCATGGACAACACAACTGTGCATTGTACAGTTAGGCAACCTCTATTAGAAAATTTGCTTCCTAAGTTGGCAGAGTTGTCGTATGAAACATATCTACAGAAAAGGGCAAGTAGTGTCTACATGTTGCGGGGCCTTCAGATACACAACAAATTCACCTTAAATGAGGACAATGCAATTTTGCATATCGGCTGAAGAAGGGAAAAATATATATATATGAAACTTTGTGTCTCTATAATATTTCTTCAACATCCAGATGAATGTTCGTTGAACATTGTTCAGTCCAAAAAATGGGAAGCATGGCAGCAAACCCCATATATCCCATGGCGTCGGTTATTTTATACTAGGAACATATACCAGATGCAAGAGAAAAATGAATGCGACGACGTCTTTTCTTTGTATATGAAATTGTTTGGTGCAAAGGTGGATGCATCCTGCTCTATGGAACCTTCTGGGAACTTGCTTGAAGCATGTTTGAAGTTTAGTTGGTTCTTGGTTGTGTGCTTCGTTTGTCAATTTGTATATAGCTGAACTCTGACTGTTGTTTGGAGGACATGAAACAATAGAATTGAATTTTTTATCCAGCTAGCCCGCAAATCCGCCTGATCATTTCTATGGCGGTGTGACGCAAATGTAGTATGTGGCTTGTTTTAGCAGTTTTCCTTGATCGATGAACTTGGTAAAATTTATCTCCCGGAATAATTTGAAATCAACGAATATATACTTTGTGAAGTGGAATTGTGATATCATATCAACAAGAGGCCCTTAAAATTCAAATTAGTCGTTGCTTTAGCATTTTTGCTTGATCCATGAACTTGGTAAAATTAATCTCCTGGAATAATTTGAAATCAATGAATTTATACTGTGCGAAGTGAAATTGTGCTATGATATCAACAAGAGGCCCTTAAAATTCAAATTGGTCCTTGTTATGCTTGCGGTGATAGAATTTTAAAAATCTTTCTTGTGTTTCCTTCCTTTTTTTTTAAATAAACGATTTAACATCCTTTGATAATTTTATGTAATTCAATTGTACAATATCAATAATTAATATTAAAACTTTAGTATTTGAAAATAATGTTTTCAGATAATGTTAGATAGGATGACCATCCGTAAACAATCACAATTTTGAGCCCGCCATTCCTTGAGTCCTGTGAATTTGTATGTCACTGAACTCTGAGTGTTGTTTGGAGGACACGAGACAATAGAAGTGCAATGTTGAGCAAGAGAGCCCGCAAGTCCGCCTGTCAATTTGTATATTGCGGAAGTTTGGGTGCTATTTGTAGGACATGGAACAATAGAGGCTCAATTTTGAGCATGTCAGGCTGAGAAACCGCGATCCAAAAAGTGCCTAAGTATGGAATGAAGGATCCATCCATGCTCTATAAAATGTCATGTCCATATAAAATACATGTTTACTATGTATTGCTCGTTTGTCGAAAATTTTCTAGGTGCGGAAGTTGGCCCTGGAGTCCATCTGTAAATTTGTATATCGCGGAACTCCGAGTGTTGTTTGGAGTACACGGAACAATAGAAGTGCAATGTTGAGCCAGGCAGCCCACAGGTCCGCTTTTCAATTTGTATATCGCTGAATTGTGGGTGCTATTTGTAGGGCGCGGAACAATAGAGGCTCAATTTTCAGCCCCCCAGCCCGAGAACCTGTGATCCAAAAAGTGGCCAAGTATGGAATGCGGGATCCGTACATGATCTATACAAATTTCATGTACATACTTTATAAGAGTACATACTTAGTATGTATTACTCATTTTTCGGAAAAAATTTAGGTGCAGAAGTTGGTGGATTCACGACTTCAGATTTCACTTACTTTTATATCACCAGCCCGACCAACCGCTTCCCCGTTTGATATTGTAATAAATGAATATAAACTAGCCCAAGTCCAAATATGTTATGACATCAACATGAGGGCCTTAAAATTCAAATAGCTCGCAAGCCTGCTTGTCAATTTGTATATCGCAGAAATGTGGGTGCTATTTATAGGACACGGAAAAACAGAGGCCCAATTTTGAACCCGCCAGGCCGAGAACCCGCGATGCATATAGTGCCTAAGTATGGAATGAGGGATCCGTACATGCTCTATAAAATCTCATGTCCATAGTTTTTAAAAGTACATATTTAGTAAGTATTTCTTGTTTCCTCCTAATTTTGTTTAGAAGACACAGAACAATAGAACTGCAATGTTGAACGAGCTAGTCTGCAAGTTCACCTAACAATTTGTATATCGTGGGACTCTGGGTGTTGTTTGTAGGATACAGACCAATAGATGCCCAGTTTTGAGCCTGCCAGACCAAGAACCCGCGATCAAAAAAGTGGCCAAGTATGGAATGCGGGATCCATGCAAGCTCTATAAAAACTTGATGTCCATAACTTATAAGAGTACATACTTAGTATGTATTACTCGTTTTTTGGAAAACTTCTAGCTGTGGAAGTTAAAGGAGTCACGACTTCGGATTTCAATTACTTTTATATCACCAGGCCAACTGATCGATTCTCTGTTTGATATTGTAAAAAACGAATATAAACTGGCCCAAGTCCAATTGTGCTAATACATCGACATCAGGCCATTAAAATTCAAATAGTCTGCTTGTCAATTTGTATACCATGGAACTCTGGGTGTTATTTGTACGACACGGAACAACAGAGGCCCGATTTTGAGCTCGCCAGCCCGAGAACCCGTGATCCAAAAAGTGGCTAAGTATGTTCAAATTTCCACCCATTTTTATATCAGTAGCCCGAACGACCTCTTGCCTGTTTCATATTATACAAAAATTTTGGAATGCAAGTTTCCGAATACGCGGGTTTTTCTTTGAAATAAGATATTTCACATCCTTTTATAATTTTATGTAATCAAATTGTACAATATGAATATTTAATATTAATAATTTAGTATTGAAAATAATATTTTTAGGTAGTGTTAGATAGTTTATAGGGATCGACATCCGTAAACAATCGCAAGGTTGAGCCCGCCAGCCCTGGAGTCCATCTGTGAATTTGTGTTTGAACGACAGGGAACAATAGAAATGCAATGTTGAGCAAGTCGAGCGGCAAGTCCACCTGTCAATTTGTATATCGCAGAAATCTTGAATGCTATTTGTAGGTCACGGAACAATAGAGGCCCAGTTTTGAGCCCGCCAACCCGAGAACCCACGATCCAAAGATTGGCTTAAGTATGGAATGCGGGAACAGTACATGCTTTATAAAATCTCATGTCCGTACTTTCTAAAAGTAGATTTTATGTATTCCTCATTTTTTTCAGAAAATTGATTGGTAAGCAAGTTAGCAGATTCACTTATTCACATTTCACTTACTTTTATATCACCAACCCCAACGACCGACGACTTCCCCGTTTCATATTGTACAAACATCCTTGTCTAATTAAATTGTACAATATCAATATTTAATATTAATAATTTAGTATTCAAAATAATGTTTTTAGATAATGTTAAATACTTGATAGGGATTAGAATCCGTAAACAATGACACTCTCGAGACCAACAGCCCTGGAGTTTGTCTGTCAATTTGTATATCGCGGAACTTCGAATATTGTTTGTATGACACGAAACAAAAGGAATGCAATGTTGACCGAGCTAGCCCGCAAGTCTATGGCCAATTTTTAGATCACGGAATTCTGGATGCTATTTGTAGACCACGGAACAATGGAGCCTAATTTAAATCCCTCCAGTCCGAGAACCCACGATCCAAAAAGTGGCCAAGTATGAAATGTGGGATCTGTACATGCTCTATAACATCTCATGTCCATATTCTATATTACATATTCAATCGTGCGTTCCTGCATATGTGGGTTTAACATTGTGTTTCCATTGTTTTGTCACGTGCAACTAGCACCCGGACTTCCGCAATTTACAAATTAGCAAACAAACCCCCCTTCATCTCATATGCTTTCGCTTTCTATTTACTTGGTCCTTTTTCCCAATGTATCGTGCTTTTATATACAGAACCCAAAGTTCAACGATATACAAATTTCCCTCTCTCCATTGCGCTTCTGATGTTCCCCTACACACAAACAGCAGCCGAAATACCATGACATACAAATTGACGACCGATATCTATCACTGAGATGCAATATGACCATCGACCCTTCACATCTCCTGGGTATATCTTCTGCCCTTTTTCTTTTGTAACCCGCCCGACCGCTTTCGATACTTAGGTATTTCTTGGAATCGGTTTCGCGGGTTGGCAGGTGCACGAAATGCATAATGCTTCGTCGCAATTCCCCATCACCGCTGCCTTCGTACTTGTTTCCGGATATGCAGTAATTAAGCTTTAATTCTAGTAGTGCATCCCATAAGGACCGTTAAGATTGTCATTAATATTCAGAAATCCGGAGAAGATTTGTCATTACTACGAATTAAACTAAGATTTGCGTAGAAGTATGTTATCCTTTCCAAGTATTCATTTCAAAAATGATGCAATCTGTTTTTGTGTGTCGGCGGGTTAGCGCCTTTAAGAAATTTCTAATTCTTAATCTCTCTTCGTCGTCACTGCGAGCTTTGCACTTTTTTCTAATTATGCAATAAGTGAGTTGTAATGGTGACAACTCATTCCGCACGAACCCTGCAGATTGTCATTGATCAGCGAAAGGATCGAGGAGATATTCCATTGATACGCATTAAACCATAATTTGCGGAGGCTTATATTATCCCTCCCTGATTTTCGTTTCAAACATCGTCTCGAGCAAACAAAAATTGCCGTTAGCTTGTGGCAGCAGTTCTGTCCAGATACAGTAAACACATTCGGGCATAATGGCCAGAGGTTCCACTATTCCAAAGCATATTCTTATTGCTCATCTCCCTCTACCCAGGAGAAAAAAAGGATATGGTCCCTTGGTACACCGAGAGATATATTTCAAGCTAAAGAATTCCAATGCAACCCTACTTGCTCAGAGAACCTGCCCAGTTGCATTCATGGTTTTTGCAAAGGTTGATGTCATGTATTCCGAGCCGGAAGAAGATTATCTGATAACCAATGATACGGCGATGGATGATGGCAATGCAGAGAATCTTCCCACTCCTGCGCCCAAATTGAAATCAACCATAACGGGCGGAACTTCCTAGCTCAATGATGTCGGTCCCAACAACACCAAAAGGAGTTTCAGAAAAGAAATTGACGTTGAACGCGATAGTCTCTTTGCAGCGCGAAAGTAGGAATTCCATAGTTCCAAATTAGTTTTTTCTAGGCGAAAGAGTTTCATTGTAAAGAAATGATATGTTGATGCTCCCAGAGATATATTTCAAGCCAAAAAATTATTCTCTTGCGGGACTATTGTTCTCTTCTATGGGTATACAATTAACATCTTCGGGAATGAGTTCCAAAACTCTCATTGTTGGAAGGAATTTTTCTACTATTCATCTCCTTCCACCCAGAATGGACTAATTTGGGCCTCTGAAATTGCACGTGCAACTTGTGTCCCTAAATTTTTTTTTGACTATGCAAAGGCGGTTTCAGTTAAGGGCTATTCCATTTTCCCTGCAACTTTTTTCATATTCTTCCTCACGGGAAGATTCTGAAAACTATCAATTTCACCACAGGATGATTCATCGAGGAGAAAACTGCAAGGATGTTGCATATTGTGGATCATGTGCCTGTGTTTGTGGCAGATACGTTCAATGTTTTGGCCCGAAGAACTAGGTACAATTTCTAAGGATAGATGTACAATACTCGGGTTTTTCTTATTTTTTTAAATGGATTTGTTATTAAAAAAATTTGCCTTGGAGTCTTTGTTGTTGCTTCTTTTCTGGATTTAACGCTTATTCTCATTGGAAAGTTCGGTGCTATCGTAGTTCTTGGATATTGTGTTTACTTAGGTTATTTTTTCTAAGATGGAACATGTAACAATTATATGACAATGTACTATGTCAATCCACCAGCCTTTTATGAAAACAAAAAATGGATTACACACAGTTTCAAACCAACGTTCAATTCTATTCGCAATGCAGATAGAACATAGCAATAACAATGTACAATCTTGCAACAAAATCGAACATAGCAATAGCAATGTACAATCTTGCAGCAAAATCGCCATTCTTGTTTCTAAGCATGTAGTTATTAATTTTTAATGCTAACAACCCATAATGCAAGAAGTTTAACACTTAAGTTAATATGTTACAGTCATAGAAGAATGTATCAAGAACACAGTTACACCCACACATTCCAATAAAATCTAATCTTCAACAAAGCATTTGCTGGCAATTAGTAGAAAATGAAGTTTAATAGTTAAGTTAATATGTTACAGTCATGGAAGAATGTATCAAAAACATATTTACACGCACAGGTTGCAATAAAATCTAATCTTCAACAATGCATTTGTTGACAATTAGTAGAAAATGATGGTTTTGCAACAATGGGGCTTCTTTGAAACCAATTCGCGCTTACGAAAACTGCCCTCCATCTTTCTATTTTCCCACTCTTTTATTCCCCTGTAGTTTCTCTTCCTGGTTACTTAATCATTTTTTTTCGAAAATTCCTTGCTCCGCGGCTTGGTGGATTCATGTGTTTCCAACGAGTGCTTCCCCTTTCTTTAAATTTGCCCTCTATTGTTATGTGTCCTACAAGTAGCACCTAGAGTTCCACCATATAAAAATTGGCAGTCGGACTTGCACACTGACTGGCTCAACATTGCACTTGTAATTTTTCGTGACCTCCAAACATCATTCAAACCTCCGCGATATACAAATTGACACAAGGGCTCCAAGGATGGCGCACTCAAGATTGCCTTTGTTTACGGATGGAAAAGTGTTAAAACGAGCCATACCACATTTGCGCCATAGATGCTATATTAAAGGGCAAAGCATTTCCTCTATAGTTTCGTGCCCTGCAAACATCACCCACAGTTCTGCACTATACAAATTGACAGCCAAACTTGCGGGCTAGCTGGCTAATAAAATGCCTCAAAGTTTCGCCATAGACAAATTGACAAATGAAGACACTTCTCCGACCACGAATTCCTGGTAAGCGGGCTCTAGATTGGACTTTTGTTGTTCCATGCCCTGCAAACAGTACCATCACTTCCACGATATACAAATTTACAACTGGACTCATATCATACCCTCTTCCGTATTACACTCCACCTATCATGCCCTCTTCTGTGGTATACATTTTGCACTGAAAACTTCAGAGAAATACAATTTAACCGTCAGGTCCTTACGTCTTCTGTGGAACTATTGTCACCCCATTTTCAAACCCGTTTGTCCCCTTTCCATTCTTCGTCATTTCTTCGAATTTCTTTGGCGGATCGTCGGTTTGGTGAGTTGAAGAAATATCCAGTTCCTAGTCGTTGTTTCCTATGCCCGCACCCCTTTGCAATTAGCAATTACCAATTATATATAAGATCTTATTTGTAGGCATGCAATTAGAAAGCGCTAGTTTCAAACATCATGGAATGTCATTTCTGCGTCGCCGGGTTGGTCCCTTCACAAAAACTTCAATCCTCGATTTTGAGAAGGAGTCTGTCCAACCGCTTCCCTATTCCATACTTAGCCACTTTGCCAGAATTCCAAAAATATACAAACCGACCGTTGAACTACCCCATCATGATCTCTTTCGTTTTACACGTTTTGCAGTCAAAAATTCTGATACATAAAATTTGACCGTGGCACATTCGCCTCTCCTGAGTATCCCCGTAACCCTTTTTTGAATATCGTATGACCGCTTTTCAGACCTTGCCATTCTTTCCTTGCTCTCCCCCATCTTTGTCACCTTCGCGCTTGTCTATAATAAA